>CM060831.1:114392500-114992500 GCA_030762175.1 Metallyticus violacea
TTCTTTTATGGTAGAATATGAGGGGGGGTGCTTCCCCATATACACCGTCCATTTGCTGTTTAATTTCATTTGAAGCAAGTCTTTCTTTTGTGAAGAACTTAATAACAGGTCGATACTCCATTTTGACATGTCACAATCTTCTACACATAGCCTTCTTTATACTTATATCTGAATAACTGAATACCTTTTATGGTAGGCATTTTCTTTCACCAGAAGCACCAATGAAGGCTACGGAAATGTTTCTAAATTCCTGAGAAAAATGGTTTTCAGCATGTCTTTGAAAAATGGCAGGAACGCTGGAACAGGTACATTGCATCCAACGGTGGCTGTTTTGAGAAAGATAAAAAATATGACAATGAGTAAAGGTATGTTGTCAAAAAAAATTATATTCATTCTTTATAGCCCTCGTACAAACAAAAAGTCCGTCTTTTTTTTTTGTCTCTCTCTCTATATCTTTATCATTCAATATCCTTGATTTGAAATATACATGTGTTCTATGCCTATTATAAGAAGTTTTTGCTGTCCTTCAGTTATCTTCCTGCAGGAGCAATATATAGCAGTTGTGCTATTCTCAACACTCTTATTTTGTCTGTAGTCTGAGTCAATGGTATATATCATAACCAAGTCATGACCGCCATGCTTTTAAATACTAAACAATGTTCAACAGTATGCTGATAAAAACATATGTTAGCAATTATTCAAAAACGCATTTCACTTTCGGTAACATTTTGATATTTTTCCAGATCCATAGATTTTCTATAGAAATTTAACACTTTCATAAGTGTAGCCATAGTTATAATACGCATGTAATTTTAAAAATTACAGGAAAGTGTTTCGTTACAAATCAGTTTAGAGTATATCAAAAATCTGAATTCAAGGTGAAACAAAGAAAAAATTATCACAAAGGGTGGTTGGTGAAACAAAGGCAGCACACTGGTTGGAAACAGAAACAAAGTAGAATCATTGAGTTCTCTGCAATGATTGGTATGTCATGAAGAAAGCATAATATGAATATAATAATTAATAAACTATTAATTTGGCTTTGTCCGCAGTTACAGACATCTGTGAAATAACTTTATAATTCCTTCTACTTTCCTTACAGTCTCATTTTTGATATTTGAATACAATTTTTGAGACCTTGTTGTATTTATATTTGGGTTGATATTTTAATTTAATTCAATGAGAAATCTTTCATATCTGCCATTTTCATTCGATATTCTGGGTAAAGTCGGTAGACTAGAAGTGAACATGGATTGAGATACCTGCCTCTGGTTTAGTAAAGCAGTGTAAGCTCGGCCATCAGTGTGGTCTGCCGAGCCCTCTCTGTATTCTTACATTACATAGCCACTTCATTAAGGTGTGATTAATAGCAATGTGTTTTTAATAGCCTTTTTTAACTTTTGCTCGCGTTTTCTTCTCAATGCATTGTTCTTATATAAGCCATTCACGTTTCTTCTTCACTCCATTTTCACTCCCGGCAGTGTACTTGCATTATCTACTCATTTCACATCTATGCTGTGTGCATTAAGATGACCGAGAAAAAATGGTCGACATCTGTCACCTACTAAAACTGTCGCCTTTTTTTCCCCTTGCTGCTTCCTCTTTACCCACTCCTCTCGTGAACAGCTTGACTCTCGGAAAAAGTTCGTCCCAAATGTGTAGCTTACTTACTTGCGGTGACTTATGGTTAAATTAATACGCCAGCGTTTTCGCTTCTGCAAGCACCTGGGACCTGTGGATAAAATAGTTTAACCTTTAGAGCAGTTCAGAAGCGAAAAGTTGTCTGTGTGTGTTGTACGACTTTGTGGTGCATGAATAAAAAAGCGGTCTAAAAAATTGATGTGAGGCATTTAGTATGCTATGTTACAGGATAAGCCATGATCAATTAAAACGGTTTGAATAGCACATTTCAAGCACTAAGCATATTGTCTTGCGATAGCATTTGATCCTGGGTCAGATTAAGCTGTCTGGGTAAGGTATTTCCAGAGTTTTTCCTTACCGAAAGAAAATAGCTTTAAGCCGCCAAGAACACCGAGCTGATTTCCGCCACTATTAATTCATTCCTCCCGACAGATTATATTTCGGCACCCATAGATTTAAGAACCTCCCTGACGCATTATAACCATAATACCTTCACCATCAGCATTGGGACAACGAAGCGGCGACCTATGGGCGTCCCGGCCTCAGAAGTTCGCTACCATAACTTCATACCTGGGAGGGAGGGATGTTCACTAGGTCATGAGCACAATGCGTTTGTATGGATAAACAATTTTCTGAAGTACTGAAAATGGTTGTCTTTTAGGTTGTTAAGGCGCGGACTCGTGAGCGAAAGGTCTGGGGCTCGATTCCCATCATGACCGTCCTCCCTTACTGAGGTTTTTTCGAAGTTTTCCTCAGTGTTCATAAATGGTAAATGTCGGGAAAGTACTCTAAACTTAGGTATGCAACGCTTCTTTCCTTTAAAAAAATTCTTTCCCAATATATCACTTTATCTCATGTATCATCAGTGTCCACCGCCTGTGATGCAGCAGTAGTAAAAACTGGCGTTACACACTCATCTAAAATGTTAATTTGACATACCAAATCGCCTGTGGTGCCTCTGTAGCAAAAACGGGCGTTAAACGCTATTCATTCATTAACATACCAGCATCGAAGTGATTAACTAATAATATTAAGATCTTCCTATGCTTCCTGAGAATAGATTTAAATCAAAATTTAGATCGCTTTTTTTGGAGGAAAAAAATAAAATATTAACCCTTATATTTGAAAGAATATTTTTGTAGATAACAAATAACTAGATAATGAGACAGTATTTATGAGCTACGGCCCCCAAATTTAATTAGAGAGATTGTAGAAGTAATTTTATGTAGCTTCCTTATTTTAAGCATGAGTGTAGTTTCATTTCTACTTCTTGTGCAAGTATTGTATTATTGGTTGTAATGTATTTTCTTGCCAGGGTGCAGAAAGCTACCCCAGCCATAAAAATCTGACCTGGGAATTTCTGTTGCCTATTGTAAGAATATTTTGTAAAAGATGACCCAAGCAGAACCAATGGTTCGTGGAAAGGATGCTATCTTTATATTATCCGAAAGCTTTGCTCTTATTATATTAGGTAAGGATGGTAGTAATAAAAGCCAATAAACATATGGGGGTGGAAAAATAGGCCGATAACCTCTTAAAGGGAAGAAGCTGGTAGCTTCAGTTGATATCTGCATGTAAGAAGTCACGTAAGCCATCTGACCAATAATATAGCAGAAAAGAAACGGAGAAAACGGATTGCCCAATAGAGATGCGAAGATGGAGGAAATCATTCTAGATTTTTCCTGAAAACATACTTCTAAAAATGAGGATAGCTTCGCGATACCGGCAGACTGCCATGTTTATTTAATCTTGTAATTTTGTGGCTCGCAATCAGTTTTGGAAGAGTATTCAGTGGGCCATTATCAGTGTGGAATATAGGCATTCTTAGTTCATTTCGGTTAGTGGAAATTGTAGTCAGTTTTTGTAAGAGTATTTAGTGTGGAAGATAGGCACAGTCAGTCCAGTTCCGTTCCGTTCAGTGGGAGAGTTTTATCAGTTTAGCTCAGTTGCGTCTCAGGATTAGCTGATTTCAGGATCAGTGTTTATCAAATTAAGAAACGTCATAGTTAGTCCGAAAGGGGCACATATTTTCCAGAAAATAACGATACTACATTTTATGTGAGATAGTTTATGAACAACAAATTGTATTTAATTTCTTATAATGAGATATCCAATTAATCTCCAAGACCCTTTCCCTGTGGTTACTAGACCATAAAAGTATCCAACAGCAGAGCTCAATAGCTGTGGCAAAATATAAGTCAGCGGAAACCAATCATCGAAGAGGAAGAAAAAAATTAACCCCCGAGATTCCATATAATCAAATAATCCCATTAAATTTAACCATTTTCCATAATTTTCCCTCCATTTCCACCCTTCACTATAAATACTGCTGCAACATCAAAGTCAAATAATAGATTATTTAACACAAAAATCCATAGAAACAAAATTCTAATTAAAATTACCTATATTTTAAGACGAAAAGTTGATGTTTCTGATAT
This sequence comes from Metallyticus violacea, assembly GCA_030762175.1. Classification (NCBI taxonomy): domain Eukaryota; kingdom Metazoa; phylum Arthropoda; class Insecta; order Mantodea; family Metallyticidae; genus Metallyticus; species Metallyticus violacea. Next base: position 114,396,580 of record CM060831.1, read on the forward strand.
GAAAAATTTCCCAAAAGGTTTAGCACTCAGTTTGGCTGTAATGGGGTAGATGGCATTCACATAGGTTAACTAAATAGAATTAGATCGTATATGGCTGATATTGTGGTGTGCTCACTATGGCATGGGTAAAATAATCTCTCTATAGGAACATGTTTCAAAAACAAAAAACATGTTTCCTTAAAATGTGTTCATTAATCTTTAAAGAGGTCAGTAGTTACTCAAAGTAACAAATGGGGAGGTCTAAGGTTATAAATGCTTAAGTAGTAAACGCGACCTCTTCAAACGAGCGCTAAGCTGACAACAAACATTGTCCTGTAAGCGTCCTTACAGTAAACGGTGGACTGCATAATGGGTCTCTTAAGGGTGCGTTGCAGCAAAGAAACAACCACTGAGGACTGCCAATAAGAACAATAGACTTTAATGGGTCAAAAACATGAAAATTGGACTATTAAATAATTTGAGGAATGCGTTATTTATTGATGAATAAAAAATTGAGTTATTTGTCACAAAATGCATTATGTTTGATCGAAGTGATAGTAAAACGCATGGCATCTCAGTGCATGTCCCCAAAGTGATGTATGGACAGAGATCAGCGATAGTTGGGGGTTGTTTTGGAGGTGATATTAAAACAATTAAAATTAAAATAAAAGAATAGTTTCACAAATTTTCCGACGCCATGCAAAGCCATCCGGCATGCGTTTAATTAGCAAATGTTTCACACTGCAGCATGACTTTGACACTGAAATTGTAGAAATTCAATATTAATTGAATGCCCTTATAAATATTAAATCCTGGATTTTATGTGTTACAATATCTAATTCCGCAATTACAAATGTTCCTGACAAAATAAGAAAATCTGTCACGTTTAATATAAAGAAATTTCAAGAAAATCAGATTTATAGGCGAAGTACTGAATGATGCAAAGCCATTTGGCGATAACTGTTGAAATGACCAGATGTAACAAAAAACGTCTCTGTTGTATTTCGGAGTGCAGCACAAATACGCTTCGGAACCACATGCTTTTATATTAAAAGAACCATGAACGTCAGTAATCAAGTTTCCCACTGTGAAGAAATTGCAATTTTGTGCAGCCATTATGGAAGTGGTGTTTACATATTATCTGAAGTCAAAAAGAATAACGGTACCCAAACACTGGATAAAAATAAGTAAATTAAATTCTGATCAATAAGGCAACCATCATGTTCATCAGGTATGGTATGATACGGAAAATATCGGATTTAAGTCCCTAAAAACTCATTCATAGCAGTTGTTTAACTACATTATTTTAATAAGTTCATTTTCACATGTTTATATATCAGATAAATGCTATAATGCTCAATATAAAGCCACAAACATTTAATGGTATCCATTTACGTATGTTATTACATAAGATAAAGACGATAATATTTGATTTAAAACTCAAAACACTCATTGATAATAGTTTTTAATTATATTGATTATTTTCACATGTTTGTATATTACTTAAAAGATATAATGCTCGATATAAAGCCACAAACATTTAATAGTAATAGCTATTTAGATATATTAATTTAAGAAAGCCATTCACTTATGTTATTAGGTAAGATAAAGGCCATAATATTCGGTTTGAAACTCAAAGTATTCAACAATAATATGTTTTAATTGTATTAATTTAATTAGTTCATTGGCAAATGTTTTAGATTACATAAAGGATATAATGCTCAACATAAAGCCACCCATATTTAATGCTAATAGCTATTTAGTTATGTTAGTTTAAGAATTTCATTTACGTATGTTATTACGTAAGATAAAGGCCATAATAATCCATTTAAAACTCTAAACTTTCATTATAATGTTTTAATCATATAAATTTAATAAGTTCATTTGTACATGATTTTAAAGTTAGTTAATAGCTTTAATTGTCAATTTAAATAATAAATATTCAGTTTTAAATCATATAAATTTAGCAAGCTCATTTGCATTGGTTTCATATATCACACAACGGCTATTACAATGCATGTCTTAATGTTTGTGTGTTTGTTGGTCTCTATAACAATACCGAATAAAAAAATGTAACGATTCAAAGGAACCCATACATAGCCAAGAATATGAAACGATTAAAACTACAGATAAGAAAAGTGTAATACTAAGTGATTCAACCAATGGCAAGCGTAACAACATTATTAATGTGTACCAAGAATGAAACACGAGACAGGCAGCTTTATTGCGACCAAATAGAAATGAACGAATTTCATTCGCTTAATATACGTATGATGAAAATATAATGCATTGTAATGAATACATTTTTACAATCTTATTGTAATAAGTGACTATATCTGAGAATGTTAGTTAAGCGTAGGATTCCGTAGAGAGAAGTTGCGTTTTAAATTCCTTTAGCAAAAATTGTGGTTCGTATTCCGTATTTTAACATTACGTAAAGATAAGTGATAATTAATATTTCTTGGAAGAAATTACAAAATTATTATTTGTGGTGAATGATAGGAATTATGAGTTTGAATTAATATCCATACAGGAAAATACGTAGTAAACGAGTTACAACAGGATAAAAAGCACAGAAAAATACAAATTATAACACGTCTGTCTCGTATTCCCTCTGCATCTAATAATATTCTCAGAGCATATCGTAATCAGAAAAGTGTACTGTTGTATGGTAATAACAAAACATTAATAAACTCCCTACATTTCCAACCACTGTGATTTTGTTATACTTAAATTCACACTCCATTCAAACCAGAAGCATCAATCTGAAAAAACCCAGCTATAATAACAAACTGTGAGCTAGCCGAGCGTATTATGGTGGTAGTTAGGAACAACGCCTATGTCGCGTCATCGCCCCTTTATCACGCTACAAGTACTCAGAGATCACACGCATTTTGCTCTTGAAAGATGTTCGGCGTGAATCTTATTTTGTGCCAATTGACGCGGCAAAAGAAGCGGTGTGTAACTGGCTTTAAACAAAAACAAACAGGACGGTGATTTCTCCTGAGAAAATGTTCCCTATAGGAATGCTGGAAGTAGATAAATGGAATGTTATCGCACTTTCCCACCAAAGTGATACATCACTTTCACAAGTTAGCAGTTGAGTGAACAGTGCTGGAGCACTTTTACAGAATTGTGATGCCAAAACAGGAAGGTTTGTTGCTATAGTTTCCCATAACAAAGATGCATTCCAATAAAATTCCTCATACTTCAAAACTCTCAATTTTAGCACTGGTAAAACGCGTTTGAGAGAAGATACATTGTCTTGAGAAACATTAGCAACCTGAGTACTTCTACGTACTTTAACTCTCCGGTTACCTTCCACCATGGTATGTATTTGTTCAATGAACTCTACTGTTGTTTGCACTTTTAGGCGTTCTTCAAGTTGGAAGGAGAAATCTTATTTCAAATTATTACTTTAGACAAATGTATCAACGTAATAACAATGATCTTGTCAATTGCATGGCCACCTATGGTCCAGGTCGAGAACTTTTCAGACTGCCCTCGTATGTTGTTGGCTCTTTCCATTTATCACTAGACTTATATTTGTAACTTCTGCTAAACCAACAAAAAGCAGCACTTTAAGAATTTCTCTGTTTTTCGTACTCTATGAACATCCTTTACAGTTTTATCTTATTTTTCCCTTCCATTATTGTAACTCCTGCAGAAGATCTTAAATATTTCATTTCCGCTGAATCACTTTTCTCTCCTCCCTTGTTTTATTAACGTCTATGGCTCAGCTGCAGACATAAAAGGGGTTATAGGGATAGTTTGATAAAAGTTTATGTCTTTTTCACTTTTATTTCTTGTACGTAAATCTTATATTTTTATCCATAAAAGAAAATATTTCTTTTAATTTATATTCTGTAGATAAATCAACTCATCTACTATAACTACTGTAACTAAGACTTAGTACCGTTTGAATAATGCTTTCAGATGTTTTTGAGAATGATTTTCTGTGAATATCATTATTTTAAATGTATTTCTAAAATGCATTTATATATTAACTTTTAATCATGTTGTAATAGTTTTCACATATTAATACAGCATTTTAAGTCCTATTTATTTCACAAAAATTTTATACACATTTTCGATGCGTCTCAACGAAAACTTTAATAAGATCAGTGATTTGTTTACTTTTAAGACGAGCATCACAGAAGTCGTGTAATCACCTATAATAATAGTAAATAGTAAAGCTTGACTTAGTACTGCATTGAAATAGTAAATCAAGATGGATAAAATTATAGAGTGTCTATACCATGCAACACAAAAGTAGAGGGGAGTGGGTGTCGACTGTAAAGAAAATTCAGGGTTAATTGGAATGGTGAGCTTTGAAGTGAGAAAGATAAAATGGTAGAAGGTTTTGGAAAAAAGTAAATCTCAATATTGAGGATATGCATTAACAAGAAATGTTCAGTAACCTTAGAGATGAGAAATCTTAGATGTGTAAAGTCAATGAGGTACCAGAAAAATATTAAATCTGCAGTATATTTGAAACTTCAGATGCAATTAAATTAAGGGGAGCAAGAGGGTTATAATAGATGTGTGTGTGTGTGTGAGTGAGAAACAGCTGGTCATTGTAATGGGTGATTTTTCCTTTGGGAACGCTCCATTCATAACAGCCGATCTGTCTGTTCAAGCTAGTGCCGCGGTGAACGGGGGTCAGAAAGTCCACAGCTATGATAGTCGCATACGTTATTACTGTGCTTACATTATATCAGCAAGAAGATGCTGAAACTGTCTCCCTTTATTTAACGTGTATTTCTGGCATTGGCTTATGAAATTAATCAATTCTCTCTGAGAAATGGAAGAAATTTCTTCACGAATATTTATTTTTCAGTTCATTTAATTCGTGTGGATTTATCTTGTACACTTTTTCTCTTATGGCCCCCTAGAGCTAAAAATCGCAGGGCGTTAAATCGGGGGACCGAAGGGGCCGTATAGTGTTAGTAGTTACTCCATCGTCATTATTTCGTGAGCTGCATGCAAGGAGACATGGCTGTATGCTGCAATTTTTATGAAAAGAGGAGTAATAATAAGATTATTTCATATATTTATGATAAAGTTAATTATTTCTTAGAGTTCTGTTGGAAAGTCGCGTACCCCCTCACATTTAATTCACAGAAAAAGGATTGCAAATTATTCTGCACATACCTTTCACTATATTGTTTCTTTAAAAAATACAGTATCTAGTATTCTCTCGCCGCTAAGGAAGCACCGCTCCTATCTTTTGATCATGTAGGAATTTCTTCTGAACTCCAGTAAGCTATTTGAATTAACATATCCCCTTAGGTGAAACCACGATTCATCCAGAAAGAAAATTAGATTGTTAGAATTTTTTCCGCCATGCACATTATTTAAAATACGATCACAAAATGTACTTTTGGATGCAGGGTCACCCGGTTTACAGTAATTTTATAGGGTTTTAACTTCAATGCCTTTGTAGCCCTTCTAAATTTGTTTGATGAGAAAGATTTTAAAGTGATTTTTAGGGGAACACTTCACGTTTCTTCTGTGAGTACTGCATTAGACCATATACACTTTTTATCAAGAGTACTTGCTATTTCACGAAATGTATTTACCAATCTGTAAGTCGAACTTCGATTTGGAAGTTGAACATTATCGAATATCTCTTGAAACAATCTCGTTACATCATGAGCCGATTCCGTACATTCCTACTATTAAACTCATGCTGACCTTCTCTCCGGCTTCCCGGCCGACTTTTACGCATGGACTAGAACTGCAGAGCTTGGTCAACTGCACATGAAGCGGTCCCGTGAAGGAAAACTCACCCAGTATTTTAGACAGTATGTCTAAAGGAATCATTAATGGACAAAAGATAACTTACCAATACAAATATTAAGAAAATGGATTTAAACGGAGAGGATTTTTTTTTTTTGATTGATTTATTTAAGGACGCTCTTTAACAGCTCAGGTCATCAGCGTCCCATTCAACTCAGGGCGTGAAACGGCCGACAAATTTTGCTCAGAGGCCTCTCTTTCAGGCTTGAGGTTCTTTTTCGTGCCGCAAATGTACGACACGGGACCCACGGCTTTACTTCCCTTCCGAAGGAAGCCATACTTAGGATTTTTACGCCCGAAAAAATCCATCGGTCCTGGCCGGGTTCGAACCCGCGTTTTGAGTATAGGAGGCAAGTATGGTAACCACTACACCACCAGGACCGACAAACGGAGAGGATAATCACATTAAAAGGATAGGAGTATATTTTGGTGAAGTGAGATAAAATGTACAAGGAAAATTAAGATGCAAAATGTAAAAGACAACAAAATAAGTTAAAATGGGATATTCAAATATAGAAACAATAGCATAAAATTTAAAGGCATCTATAAGATAAATATACCATTAAAATGAAAAAATTTCCCCTGATAAATTTTCTTGAATTACCCTCGATGTCAAGTGTAGTCGAGAATTGTAAAATGTTTCTTTGATTTGGTAACCAGTGCCGGCATAAATAAACATTAAAATGGAGCATCTGTTATACAGCACGCTCTATAAACCTTCAGCAGTTTAGCACAGAACAGAGGATAAGATTATAACACGACATTTTTAATAAGTTTCTCAAACAGAAAAAAATACGAAAAGGATCTATAGTATAAAGATTTAAAAAACAAGTCATGGATATTTGACGTTTAGGATGACTGGTGTTCTGCCAATATCCTTCATATATCAGCGACTACGAAGTTGAAATATTAAACGTCATACTTACAAGCAAGGCGCATATTAGTGGAAGCATCTGATTTAACTTATTACAAAACTCTATTGAACATTACCTGTCTGTCCCAAAGTCTTCATCAGGGAATTTCATCTCAGGAAATATCGGACTCTTATTTCATACATATAATAATTATGGAATTTCTTTATTAATGGTGCCGAGGCATAAAAAAAAGCTAAGTTTGAAGAATTTTCTTTGAAAAGCCACTGTTTTAAAAAAAAATCTAAATTAAATCTCATCCTCTTGTATGTTTATTAATGCAACGTTTGTTCTACTTTTAATATAAAAGTTCTTGTAAAAATGGTCTTTAGTTACAAAACAAAACCTCAAAAATTCAGTATCAGCTGTAACAGTAATTTAATACGACCATAATTATTCAACGCAACGCTGCACAAGGTATTAATACATCTTATTGGATTTATATTTAAAGAAATGTTTTAATATACAACAAAGTTATTCAACAGTATCTATATCCTAAATTAATTTAATTCATGTTCGAACGGACCAATGCAATTTAATATTGCTTTAAGGCATTTTAAATAAGTCACGCTTGTTTAAAGTATAGAAAATTAGAACACTTAAATATTTTCACTCTGTAATAGAAGAATCTTAGACAATTTGAGATTCGGAACGGGTGTATAGTTTCAAACTTTCATGTTAAGGCATAAAATCCATAAAGAGTATGCATACCATTGATTTCTACCAAGTTCCATTTAAAATCCCACTAAACAAAAGTTGGTGCAGTTTTCAAAAATATGCAATGCTTTCATTGAAAGATTGTGCTTGCTTTTGGTAAACTTCTATTCTTTTAACTATAAGGGTTTCAAACTGTCATCAATGGAGTGAGGTTGATATGATGTGAACATGGTCTGTTTCAAAATCGGTCTCTGTATGAGCTCAGCACTAAGTATCCTAAGGTATTACATAAAACATTTGACAATAGAGTAGAAGAAAGGTAGGATCGCAACTTTATGTCAACTATTATGTTCATATGACTACACAAATGGAGTACAATCATGTAATTAGCAAATTGTGGTGATAATAATAGTACTCAATAGGTTAGCATTTGATTTCGACCTGAACTCTGTCTAGCATCACAATGTAAACAGCATGTTTCTGCATTGCAGTCACAAACGCTAACCCCCCTCTGACGCCATGTACCCTAGCTCGAGTCAGGCTTGTGGCGATATTACCCATACAGAATGTACGATACTGGTGCACCAGTCACGCCTCCTTTCACGAACGACAGCGGAGAAAACCAAGCCCAAGGCGGATAATTACCTTGTTAGCCATGTCGGCCTGTTAGCCTAGTTGGTTAGAGCGTCGTGCTACCAACAACTTATAGTGTTAAAAACAACGCATAGGTTGCAAATTTAGGTTACATTAGGTAGGTTAGATTAGCTTAGGTTTAAAACAAAAAAAAGTTTACTTTTGTTTCATGTACTGATTCCAAATGCTGAAATAAAAAAGTATAGTGTTAAAACAGCGCATGGGTGGCAAATTTAGGTTAGGTTAGGTAAGGTTAGATTAGCTTAGGAGTGAAACAAAAAAGTTTACTTTTATTTCATTTACGGATTCCAAATACTGAAATAAAAAGTTATAGTGTTAAAAGAACGCATAAGTGGCAAATTTAGGTCTAGTGGCCGCAATTTTAATTTTTTTAAAGGAAACTAGGAATATGCCACTGAAATAAAATAGGAAAATATATTTTGAAAACCAGTGAAGATAGTTGTCTGAAATCCAAAATTTAAAAATCGTTCTAGTTGCATTAAAATTAGGAAAATAGAGTCATTAAAAGTGGTGATTTACGTGAAACCCAAATTAAAATCGCTCTAGCAGCACGAATATTCATTTTGTACCATAAAAGTCGGCTAATGCCATTTAAATCAAATAAAAAAATAGTTTCTGAAAATTAGTGAAATCAAATTATTAGAATGAAGGTTTACCTGAAACCTAAAAATTTAGCTCTAGTGGCACCAATATTCCCTTTTTAGCAACGAAACTCCGTATATACAATTTAAATAAAATTAAAAAAAATAGTTTCCGAAAATCGGGAAAGGGCGGATGAGAGTCATAAACGCCTCGATCCCTCTTTCTTGCAATAAGCATGGTGACCCTGAAACTAGCCAATTACCGTTAGGCTCTATTAGTAAGGCATACAAAGGAACATCGACTGGTGCACCCCTAAAGAAAATATGTTACGCAAAGTTCTTTGAAAACAGGAAATGAAAAACATGTTACAATGTACCTTTTCGGGCAATAGATTGTAACACCCCGCCGCTAACCAGAGGAAGCCAGAAAAGCTTTACCATTCAGAAGGTGTCGTAATATAAATCGTATCCAGTAGTGCAGAAGAATAATTAAAACAGTTGAATTAAGACCCAGGAAGCGTCCTTATGGACTGACAGACGGTCGCCAAATAAAATAATTTGAAGTTAGGCAGTTGCAGTTGGGATTTGAACAGACGAATTAAGTTACTGGGCAGTTTGGAATTGGAAGACAGTTTTTTGTTTAGTGTGAAAGTTGGTTGGCAAATACTGGCTAACATCGGAAGTTAGTGTGACAACGGGAGTAGCAGTTATAATCAAAGTAGAAGTGATAGTAAAATAGCAGTAAAAATCAGTGCGTAAGTCGAAATTCCTTATCAAGAACTAATATTAACAAAATTAACTTGAGCCCTTGAGTGTAAAAGTGGACCAGAAATAATACCCTTGTATGAACCTGACTCGTTTTGTCTACGTTCACATGACAAAGACTTATTCAAATTCCTCGACCCGAGAATTGTATCACATTCCGGAAAGCCACTAGTGTAAAGTCTCATATGGCCGGAGCAGAGGAAGACCGAGACATCACAACGCAGTCTCGATCTTGGGATCAGCCCGTGGAGAAAAGGAACGAGAGGAACGCTAAGAAGACTTCCGCAGCCACCTTACTACCCCCAAACAAGGCCAACCCCCCAGAACAATTCATCCTACGTAAAAATACCTAATTATTAATCACCATTCATCTAAGTCAATTAATCCCATATTTATTTCCCACCGCATATGACACCCTAACATACTTATTTTCCATTGCATGTGACAATTAAACAATTACACAAACCTCTCACACATTTTTTCCACCGCAGAAGACAGAAACAATATCGCCAAGCCAGGGGTAGCATTGGAAAAAAAATACAGAAATTAAATTATAGTTCATAAAACAGGATGAAAAATTACTGATGATTGTTGATTACCCCTTCCTATCAACAATATAATCCTATATCATTCATCCATTAAAAATGTCTGAAGAGCGAGAGTATTTTGTTACAGCAACTAAGATAAAACACCTAGCACGTGTATTATGAAGTACGGTGATCGATGTATGGATTTAGATGCTTGTGCGTGTGCATGTAATAATGCTCACGTAAATAAACAATAAATATCAATTGTCACAATAATGAAATGGGTATTACAATTCATATAATGTGAAAAGCCTTTTTTCTCCTTTAACATACAACACCGCAATACCCTTATCATGCAGAATGTTTGTTCATATTTATAGGCTCTGTTCCCTCTCCAGCAAAGAGCTTGAAAAGATTAAAACGGATTATAGTGCCAGCAACATCCAGTTCATTTTCAGATAAAACTCGAGCAACAGTCATGAGCACAATAAAGCGAACGAAAAGTAAAGCCAGGAAAAAAGGTTTAATTACCCAGTTTTTTTTGAAGAGTGGTAATAAAATGTCTTTGTTGCTGCCTAGGGACTGAAATTGACGAATCATTAACTATGACAGAGAAGTGCTCATCTCTTAATAAAGAAAGGTATGTGATAATCCTACATCAGATATACTGACGGCGGTCACAGAATATGAAATTTCCGAGGTCGGAATCAACATTTCATTATTCTGGCAAAAAAGACCCATAATTAATGTTTACTACTCTCCGTATAAAAACGAGCCATATCATGTTATTCTCCACTTCTGTTCAAAATTTCACCGAGTACACAAAACGAGCTAGCGATTTAATGCAGTACGTTAAATAATGCCTACGTTCATTAATAATAAAAGGGCTGACAAATGCCTGTAATAACATAGATCTGCCAGATTACCGTATTTTCAACTGTTTTTTACTAGTCTGATGCCCTGAGTTAAAAATTGTTCTATATAAGACTTTTTTAGATTTTTTCCGTGTAAAGAATATTAAAATGCTTTACATGTACACAATGTATTGGTTTCGTGGCTTGTTTTCACCTGCGCAGGTCATTCCAGTATTTTCTCTCTCATTTCTACCCGCACAACTTTTATCATGCCCACAATATTAATTTTGTTTCGTAATGAGTATTGTTCTTGTTCGTCTGCAGACGCATATTTCTGCCATTGTTCAGTTCCTCTACAGTATGGGGGGGGGTTATACCTGCAGAGTTCGTTATTTTCTTTGCCCTAGTTGGTAACTTTTCAATAAAAAAAAACTACAGTAATATTACTTTGAATACATTGCAATTAATAGACATCGGCATTTCTGAGCACTAAAACCAGAATTAAATAGAATGGAGTTATATTGGTACTGGACTGTAGACAACAGATGAAAGGGATGAAAATAGGTCACGAATTACAAACCACTGTCGCACATCAATGCTCCCGAAGGGTCGGTCTTAGCTTGCGTTCTTGATTTGTTTAAGTGTGCTGAATTTGATGTCAAATACTCAAAAATTCCGATACTTAGCATTTAATATCAGCAACGGGCTATAATACTTTGCATTTAAAGATATTTTTGGATTCATTATAATTATAATTATTTCTATTCTATCATTAAAAGAACCATAATTTAAAATATTTAATTTGGTAGAAGTGTTCATTGTGTTATAAATGTCATAAATATTTATTTGTTAATGAAATGTTTTCGTTTATTTAATTTCTCTTAACTATCAACTGAGTAATACTAACGCAAAGACAAAAGTAACGTAATAGCAAACTGCGACCGACTGCAGTCATCGGTGGAAGTATCTCTTGACTTAGCGCTCGCTGGGGTCAGCTGCTGACGCAGGCCAAAAGTAACTCCAGTATGTTTATTGATGGAAAGGTATTCTCAACACTAAGTGACATTTGCTGCAACCTTTTATATACACGCACGCACGTGCGCGCGCGCGCACACACACATACATACATACATACATACATACATACATACATACATACATACATACATACATACATACATACATTAATGTTTTCAAGACACCTGCTCCACAAATGCTTTAATGTCCAGTAGTTGGCCTCAATGGTGTTGACCTCCCATCTATACTGGTATCTGCGTTCTTGTGCCCAGCATTCCAACACTCCGCGCTTAATGTGAGGTAGTTATAGTTTATAGGAAGTTTTTGAACTTCTTTGAAATCTTTCCAAGCTACACGATTAGAAATATACACTTTAATGGAACCATTATCACGCAGAAATTTAGTTAGAACTGATTGGGATAAGGAATCGCATAACGCAACAATACATAATAGTCAGCGACTACTTTTTAATTGTTTGAAGAACTTGAATGATTTGGAGTGCAGTAAAGTTAAAATATAAGTTTATGTCCTAGCATATGCTAGTTGGTGAAATTCAAAATAAAAATAAAATGTGTTTCATAAAAATGACTGATAGACTATCATTTAATAGAAACCTCCATTATTATTATTATTATTAAATAACTATGTAATCTTATTTAAGAAGGTACAAATATGTTTGTTTGTTTCTTCATTAATGCTATTCAATGATTAATTATATATTGAATACGAAAGAATGAATAAATACTGGGTGACGGAACTTTTTATGTTTTCTTTTTCATCCTCTCCTAAAAGCTCACAAACATCAGGTATTTTGAAAAAAAAAAAAGTTTATTGCTTGTCTTTATAATTATAGAGGTATGTAAAACATTTGCAGATTAAACATAGCCTCTCACAAAAGAAAGAGGGTAGGGCCAAGGTTTTTCTTTGTGTTAGGTTAAAGTGACCTGCTAGAGGAAAAAACCATCGTTTTTGTGAAAGTCACGTGTGCGTGGGAGCAGTACACAAAGCTGAGGGTTGGAGGAATCCAAAGTGCAAAGGTTTAAATGCCCTCATATAGCAAAGGCCTTATGGACGATCTGTTAAAGCACGAATAAGACATGCCGTATAAAATGTCAGAGTAGCCAATTAGAGGGCTGGATTCGAATTAAAGTTCTAGAAACTTCGAACAGTGAAGTTTGGTGATCTAAAGTATGCTAACTGTTGAGTTTCAAAAACATATAAAGAAGCTATTTTGTGCTTTCAGCGGCTCTCTCAGTTGCATCGTCGAAGCCTGCAGATCACATTTTCTAAGTTTTGATTCTGAGACATGTCATATATATCTCCAAGTTCTGGCTCCAAGGACCAGAGACCAGAGAGAGTCTTACGTAGACTGCGATAATTATAAATTTCATTTTGATCGTAAAAAGCCGCATACTTTCAAGATTATCCTCGTTTTTTTTCCCCCTCTTTTTTTTTTCTTCTTTTTTGGCAGATAGCATTAGAGCAAGTGTAATTTCAGTAGAGATAAAAAGCAAGATCAAGCAAGGGAAGGTAGTGTGTATACATAAATTTAAATTCCGACTACAGCTAGTAGCGTTAAGTATTGTCGTGAGATTTGACGTGATTTAACTGTATGGTGTAGAGAAATCAAGCAGTGAAGATTAATTAACGTAGCATTCATGCTTTCTTCGTCTTCATGGTAAACGGTGTGGCACATAGACACTTAAGAGAAGATAACCAATAAACTGAGCATGCCACCTATTCAGCAAAGTGTCATCTTTTATTCCAACAATCTATTTCCTTCTCCCCATTGACCTAGGGTCAATAAAACCTTAGGGAAAATAAAATAAAATCTTAGGAGGAATAATAATAGTAATAATAATGAAATAATAATATATTAACCACAGCAGCCGAAGTATCTCTACGATTAGAATCCATGCCGGTGGAGTCAACAGTAAAGGTGAACCACCAATACTGCTGGCTTAAGTAACAGCGGCCCACATTTAAATCACAGGTGATGTAAGACCTGAATCAACGATGTCATATCCACACTTTTCCCACATCTTAATAATACTCTTATTTGGTTCATTCAAACTAATAATAGTTAACCCTATCCCATCACATTAATAGCGTTCCAAATTGACGTCACCCACGTCGAGCTTAATTGAACAACGCCCTACGAGAACATCACCCCGTTATTGATTCCAATAATAAGAATTATAATATTATTATAAATCAATGGTGATAAAAGTTGAGTTGTAACAGTATTGAATTCAGTCGATGAAACAACCTTAAATGAATTCATATTTCCCACAAAAATGTGTGGTATTTAAGGCCTATTTTTACTATTATGGCATAGTGAAAATGGGAAAGGAAGCATTCCTTTCCCCATTCCGGCCTTTGCTACACTGAGAGGGGGAAAAATCCAACCTCAGGCCTCTCTTCCGCCAGTCCATGATTAGCGATCTAAAATATTGGTCTATATCCTATCGTTTTGCTTTTATTGTGTCTAAATTGTCTCTTAAATCATCAGTAATTAAATTGAAAATGTTTTGTTCCTGCTTCTTTTAAGAGACACGGCAGAAAATATAGATAAAAAGAAAAAGAATTGAAATTTACTCATTAATTTAAACTATAAGAGGCAATCAAATGAAATGGGTTTACCACGCCTAGGACTACAGACGCAAAAATGTTGGTTAACACTTCTGTTTACTAAGGAAACCTCTATCTATGATGAGGAAGGCAGCACGTGTTTGTTTTTCGCACACTCGTTTATTTAGTGCGCTGGAAGTAAAGTAAGCGATGCGTGTGTTCATCAGACAGGAAAAGGGGAGAAGTACAGAAGAGCAGGGACTGTAGTTCCTTTTTTTATTACTGAGGGTGTTGAAGGGCGGCAAACACATATGACCTACACATGTGCTGAAGTGCCAAAAGATAAACACAAGACGAACTGCACCCAGTAAGGTGCAATTATTCCTGATGTTACGATGCGGTTGAATGATCTTATCTAGAAAAAAACTGACGGATCGCTGTGGAAGATCTGTTGCAGTGACACACGTCCATCTCGGAATATCGTATGCCATCATGACATGCAACGTTCACCATACACAACAGACCACAACCTTTTCGTCCTCCAACACTTTTTGCACACTCTTTACTCGCTTCCCTTCCCTGTGGTGAACAGAACACGCATCGGTAACCTTACTTCCAGCGCACTAAACAAACAACGAATGTGCTGCATACCAACTTCATTACAACTTGTAGCATAAATAGTAAACACCAGTGTTACCACTTCTGTACATCTCGAGTTCATTGTACTTCAACAAACTTTGTAAAACTTTTATTTTTTGCATTTAAAGAATTCTGAGCCGCAGTTTAAAACGGCAGTATGGATGTCATGCGTTCAATCTGCTGAATTCTCCATCTCAGTACCGAGGATGCCAAAAAACGTATACACACTTTCACAATAGATATCTATTCAATATATTTTAAAGTTGCACCGAAAAACAACAGTAATTTGTAATATGATGTTCTGTAAACAGATGTGACTCACATACATTATGATAGCGTTGGTAGATACAGGTAAATCAACAATGAACAAATGAAGTCAAGATTATCGTATGATGTTCTGTAAACAGATGTGACTCACATTTAGTTATGCTAGCGTTTCTACAACAAAATGGAGCCAAGATTATTGTTTGAACAGTGGAAAGCAATTTTGAAGTGATATTGGAAAATCGAGAACGTTGTTGAAGTTCAAAGGCAATGGAGACATGTGTACAGAACAGAACCGCCAACAATTGCACGCATTCGAGACAAATTTGAGACTCGTGGTACCGTATGCTATGTCCACAAGGGCAGATCTGGGAGACCTCACTCAGCAACAAGCCCTTGATGACAATGTTCCAAGGCACTGGATAGGTCGAAGAGGGCCAATTGAGTTTCCATTGCGTTCTGCTGATATAACTCCGTTGGACTTCTACCTATGGGGAACTATTAAGGATACTGTATATCGTAGAAAACCAGCTACAATTTCCCTACCAATGTCATTACGTAATCCTGACCTTGCAGCTAGCTTGCACGTTAATGCTTATGAAAAGCCATGAATTGAGTGGGAAAAAAATTGGAAAAACAGTTACATAACACGAACAAATAAATTTAGGGGCGTTTATTTATTTTATAGGCAGTGATACCAATGATTTTAGAGTTTTGAATAAAATTGTTTGTTTTAATCATTCTGTCACAATAAGAGGAATTTTTTACAAAATAAGGGCTAGAATAAAGAGTAAATTTCATTATCAAATTTGAGCAAATCGACACGGAAAAAGCTGGGAACAAAGGTTCTGGAGTTATACATTCAAGAACAAAGGTTGTAACAACAAGAAGTAAGTTGAATAGGCTTCAAAAAACACAGAGATGTTCTGAATAATTTTTTATGTTTAACAGAACATAATGCACACCGTTTCCTTTTTTATAATTTGTCATAAGTTGGATATCCTAAATTTAAATACATTTGTCTTAAAATGCATTGCTAGTATTTATATAATCGTAATTTTGGCATGTTTTGCATATATGGAGAATTTTGTTTTAATATAGCTATGAAGTTTTGTGTTCACGATTAAGTACCCTCAGTTTGTCAGATATTGTACCGGCCTTTAAATATAAATGCTGTTCTCTCAAGTAGTGGATTACGTCTGGGCTACTAATATCTCGTTTATAATATGAAAAAAACTCAAGCAAAAGTACTGACCCTGCAATAACACAGGACGTAAACAATGTCATATAGAGATACCATTGTATATTGGAAATATTACGGCAGCTATATACCTACTGCCTCCTAGATCGCACTTGAAGTACAAACAGCCTACTGAATAACTATTGAAACTTCCAGCAGTGTCTTATTACAAAATTGTGGCGATAGGAACAAATTGTATAACTAGATAATTTCATAGTTGCTTTTCCTACCATATTTTAACGGCAGATTCCCGTAATAATTTATAAGCCTTGTAAATGCATAGCCTAAACTCGGTAATAAACTGATGTGAGTACCGGAGATGTACCTCTTACAGACATTCAGAATATACTACTGCCTTACGTTAACGGAAAGACTAGCTTATTTGCATTTATAAATACCGTATATCACCCACAGACACACACTTCATATTTCATGTGTTTTGCGACTTACTTCCAAATATATTTACAATATTTGTCGCTTTATGATAAATATAGTGATTCTTGCTACAAGATAATTAATTTTTCCTCAAACAATTCCATATTAAAATATGTTTGTAATCCCGGGGTTTGTAAGAAAAGCCGGATGGAAAAAGCGGTATGTGAACACGATCCAAGAGATGGCTTTGTCTGCGCCAAAGCTTAGCGTTTGCAAACTTTTGCGCTGGCGTTTCATGTTTACGTAATCCATTGTGAACGCTTTCATAAGGAAACATAGGTATAAGATTTATGTTGTGCTTGCGTTTCATTGTGAATGGGCTACCTCAGCATCATAGCTAGCAATGCAGTACTCCCAACTCCGCTTCCTAAAATGTATATACTTATGCGGTGAAGTTATTTGAGATACGAATTGGGAGAGCGTGGCTGCCAGTCGTATAATACATGTGCAGGTAGTAGCTTGTAATTACCTTTGCGGGGAAAGGATTTTTTAAGGAAGGAAACGTCCCAAGCGTAAATTTAGGGTACGTCCCCGGCATTCGCTATTTATGAGGACTGAGGAAAACCTGGAAAAATCCTGTAAGGAAGGACGGTCCTGGTGGGATTCCAACCCCTGACCTCCCGCTCAAGATCCCGCGCCTTAACGACCTCGGCCACCCGTGGTGGTAAGTTAATACATATGAACAGTGCATAAAAGACAAGCTATGTAGTTCTAAACACACAAAGGATAATGCACTTTATGTATAATGTCGAATTAAGAAACGAACAACACTACACACACCTGGGAACAGCTGCACTACGACTGTGATACAGCAAGGTAAGCAGGGAGAGGGGGATTTGCTACCCTCTCCAAGGTATGGCAAACGAGTGGGCGTTTGCTCATAGGAAAAATCCCGCACCGCAATATCATGCCATCTTGCTATTTCTCATCATATTTTTTAACCATATGGCACTTGGTTTCACCATGTGCGCCAAAGAATATACTTCCAACTTCCTTTTGAGGTGGACAACGACAAAGCTGGTTTTGACGACAAGCCAGTCCGCTATATGCAATCGCGTTTATTTACTGAAAGGCTGACAGTGCGGCCATATGCCAGCCGGAGCACAGAACTACATTCGTATGTAAACAGTCAACAGTACGCATGTCAAACTTTTGCCAAGTCTGCTCTAAGGTAAACTGTTAACCATTTTCACGAATGAATGTGTACTCCCATAAGACGAGCAAGTGAACAGTTTAGAAAGCGACCTCCAAGGACGTGACAAAAGGGAGTTAAAGTGCGGCGCCGTCGCTGCAGTTCCCCCAGTAACAGGCGTGAGCATAAGGTTTATAACTAAAGACATATAGGCTGCAATAAAATAATTAATTTAGGTTGCAATTAAACCAGAGCCCTCCAATTTAAAACGTTTCATGTTGAAAGGTTTCTAAAGTACTAATATTTTGCGGGATCAAGTGGTGTAATAAATGAAATCTTCCTATAATTAATAAATATAGTATTGCTGTTATTTTCCTTTATTCTTTCAATTAAAAACAGGTAAGTTCTTCATTCGGGAATCTTAAATAACAGCCAATTGTATGTACTCATACCATAGCTTTATCAAAAGTTAAGAGTTTATTATTCTAACAACTTTCTGTTATACATGATATTGTTGATGGATACATTTAAAATCGATACAAGAGTAACTTACAACTCTTACCCTGCGGAATGGAATCATTATCTCCGAATTAAAAATTGTCTTCTTTTTATACAAAAAGATGAACTGCTTTAAGGTATAACAACAAATAATATAAAATTTCTCTTCGTGCTGTATCGTTTATGCTTATAGACAGCGTTTTCATCTGCTTTTTAATTAAAATGTTAATGCAGGCGGATTCAGTAAGTTTGAAGTAATTTGAATACCAAATCCCGCTCTACATAGATTATTTTTACCTCTTGCTGAAACTAATTATTACACTCAGAATTCCAAACATAATAATTGCTTCCAGGTTTTGCCGCGTCCTTGTGCTGTAAACATAAACATTAATAGTTTATTGCTTACAACAGACACACGTATTTATTTACTTTGTGAACATTGCAGATTTCACTTAATCAGATACATTCCTTACAATTATAAGAAATGAAAAAAAAAAAATAAAACAAACTAAAAACAGAATACAATAAATGAAATATGACAAAAAAGTTACAAAAACAAAAAAGTTGGTAATGTTGGTACATGATAAGTTAATCAATGTATATTTTGTAATAAATGATCACAGGATAAAGCGAATGTATACAAATTCACATTGAATATATCAATAGTTAAATAATGTAATTTATTATATAATGTTTGCATTCTAAGCACAGGAAAATGTTTATACGTATCAGTATTAACCCTTGGAATAAAAAAGATAATACAAAGTCGGTTTGGTGTGATATTTGGAACTTAAAAGAATATGGACTTTGAATCATTGTTTAGTTTCATAATGTTATTTTTTATTGTTCATTTCACAATGTGTGCATTCTTTCACAAATTTGCTACATTACACAATACTTAGCATAATCATAACATTATATGCTACAAATACAAAGAAAAATACCTTTCATTCTAGTAAACATTTGGTTTAAAACTAAGTCCCCAACATTTGTATTTATTAACTTTTTGGGGGTGCTGAAATGTGAAAAGACATAGGAGAGAGTGGGCATAGTAGATGGACGCCATAACAAAACTATTAATAGGCTTAGGGATTCTTAAGCACTTAACATCAAGTTAGGTACACTCAAACTAAAACAAAGCAAGATAAACGCCATTTTCCCGCAGGTAAACAAGATCTGATGAGCAACAGGTGTAAAGGGAGAGGCTGGTTTGCAGTTTGAGTCCACAGTCCAATGCTAAAGTTCCACTTCATTCTGATTTTACTGCTTAGAAAGGCTTGTGTTTACAGTTGTTACTTACAGTGACCTCTGTTGCTGAAAACTGATAAGACCATGGCTGTTTTCTCATGTGTTTAACTTACGACAAGAGCATTCCTAAGCATTGTTGCAGAAGCAGAGCGAACGAACTTATTCCGCTATGTCTTTCAAGTGTGCAAAAACAAATAATATGACGCCGTATTGAAGTCAAAAAAATAAAAGAATAAGAACAAATAATAATTCAAGAACGAAAAGTCGCCTAGAAGGCCATAAAACTGAAGTCTCAACCAAAGAAGCAAATAATCAGAAGAAATTCAGTGTTAGGGGATCATCTCGTTGTAATTGCACATCCTATAGTAACCATCATGTCTACCCTCGGTCTTCTTTCTTCTTCACTAGTTGAATGGTTGGTGATATGTTAATGATACATTTGTGATCGATTATCACTCCCTTATTCTATCTTTACTCTTCGTTTGGTATTCTTTCCTCTTCTCCTTCCCTCACTTTTTTTCTAATTGTCATGTTGTTAGTTATTGTTTTGCAATCATTGATATATTATCCCAACTTCTTTTACTCCTCGTTCCTCTATTTTCTTTCCTGCTTCCTCTTCATCTTCTTTTTGTTCTTCTTTTCTTCTCCGCCTTACTCTCTGCCCTCATCTTCACTATTCCTTTCATTCTCTCCTTCCTCATGACTTGGTATTGTATTTGCTGAGAAGGTACAAGAAGAAGGAAATGGTGGTAATTAAATGCGAATATAAAAGCGTTAAGAGTTTAACGAGAGTGTAAGTTGAGTGATAAATACCAGAGAAGTTATATAAACAATGAAAACAGTGAACAAACAGTAGCGAGATATGTACAAATAGTAGCAGTGACAGAATAGCAAGATACTTAAAGTGAACTAAGTTAGGAGAGGTAGAGTTCAAAGCATGTATCAATATTGTTAAGTTTAAGAACAAACCTAAAGAGAAATAATGATTTAAATAAGAAGCGAATATAGAACGTGGAACTAAAAGTAAAATAGAAATTAAATTCTCTTAGATACCTAGGGTAGGGTAGGTGTTGGTTACCAGCATCCTGGCCATTCGGTTTCCAACAGTCAATTGAGCTCTGGTTACCAGCTAACGGCAACTACTGGTTCCCAGTAGCATATAAATTATTAAATTACTTAAAGAATTGTTTTATTTTATGTCTTATTTATTTTATTATTATATTATATTTTATTTTTATAGATTGTGGTCTGTAAGGTATTATGTATAATGAAATAATTTCAATGAATAACAAAATGATAAAATTTGGAATATACTTCCGGTATCGACAACAAGGTGCCGGGATAGAGTATTGCAGCTTTTATTTTATAATGTATTTTTTTTTAATTCCACATCCGGACGCTATTCAGGCTAAACAAATAAACATTTTGGAATACAGAGCCTTCGCGCATGAGCTTGGCCGTTAGTGGCACTGTTCTACGGACGATACATTTTATCTCTTGTTTTTTTCTGATCTTGTTTCTTCCGCATTCATTCAATTAGAGCTCGTATCTGTTGGGTTGTTAAATAAAATGTGTATTAAAAGTATTATTAGTGTTTTTATATTGCCACGAAAGAGATGCCCATTTTAAAAATAAAATGTATGTACGACAGGTACGTTATCACAAATTCGTGAGTAAGGTTAACCAATGATTTCAATAACACTCCCAGGTGTTCGTCTCACTCCAGAGAACCTGTACGGTTACTTATAAACAAATTTAGACGAGCGACATCTACTCTCAATAAGAAGTAACAGATAGTTCGGCGAATACTCATTGATGCAAAATTAGACAAAATTAGAGAAAGATGATAACGTAGTTGTAAAAATTTCCGTAATAGCTTGAATATGAAACACGTGTTTCATAAACAACAGTTTGGAAAGCTACAAAACTATTAAATTGAAACCATTTAGAGTCACTCTTGGCCAGTAATTGGAGCCACATGATAATGCGTGTGGTCAAATTTCTGCAATTAGATTTTTCGGAGCTACTATTTCTGCATATTATTTATTATATAATTTCTGGACACATGTTTATAAGGAAAATTGCCTTCTTTTGGGAAACTTTCATTAGTAACTCAAAAAGTAAATATTTCCAGACATATGTTCATATGAATTTTTTGTTTTTCTTTTTTGGTGTGAGGAGCTCGCCACCAAAGTTTGGAAAAGTATTTCCGAAACACCCTGAATACTATCAGATACTCCTTGAAAACGCCTTTTGCATTTTGCAGAGAGGAGACCGGAGCAGAGAATTTTATATTTCAGAAGGACAATGCAACCATCTACATTGACGAATTCACAAGGGTGAAATTACAATATTTATTGTTTATAATTACTAAGTACACTAGTCAACAAAATTTAGCATTTCAATCTAATTAAATGCATGTCAACCTATTGAAACATATTTAAATATAATAAAATACAGGTCAACCTAATTAAATATATTTTAATCTAATTAAATACATTTCAAATTAATTAAATACGTATATTTTAACTTAAGCAAAAATATTTAGCCTAATTAATGGATGTAAACTGCAGAAGCTATTCTGTATAAGTTCCTCTTATGTATTGGAGGACTACCTTCATAGAACCCTACAGATAAATTGTTTCAATCCTCCATGATTTTCTTTAAGAACTAAATTTTTTTGGCTTATAAAGTGCACATATTTTCACTTTTCGAACCCATGTCCTCTGCCTCCTTTTACGAATCTGACTGCCGTTCTCTGCACCCTCTCCAGAGAGATTGTTTGGTTTTTCCTTTAAGGATCTCAGCAAGGTGTTCCATATTCCGTTATCGAACGAGCAGGACCCTGTATGCCAACTCTTTGGAGACCGTACTTTCCTTCCTAGGCACTCTTCTAACGAAATGCAAAACTTCCATGCTTTTCGCATTACATAATTTGCTTGATCCTCTCACTCGGGCTTTTCGTATAAACATAGTCTTAACTATTTGCATTATTTTTCTTTTTTTGAGAGACGAGTTCCCTATCACATGATAGCCAAGAACAATTTCTTGTTCGAGAATTTCGCTTAAGAAGTGTCAGTTTTGTGGAGAACAAATAGGAAATCATTTGCAAGTCAATTTAATGGAATAGGAATCTGTAGCCAGTGTGCAGAAATTAAATACTTCTATTATATTTGGATGGGATAATATTGAACAACTCCTTGGAGAGAGTATGACTGGTTCTGTTTTTTAGATTGTTCAGAAAAATAATTAATTGGATGATTACAATAAGTAATTTTGCAGCATATATTTTAGATAAAAGTGTGTGAAATGCACCCTTTTGATTGTAGCTAATTACACAGTAATGATTACATAAATTTTAGGATTCATTTAAAATACAATTTGTTTGATTTTTCTCTATACACGAGAATTTTTCTAACCTATATCTTGTTTTGCAGTTTGTATGTTGTATATATACAACATTTTATAACATGTTATAATAATTTATTATAATATATATAACATTTTCTGCTTTTAGGCACATGCACGTGGCAGAAACTTGATTTGTTAAGGAAATCCAAAAGAGATGTGGACAAAACATATTATATGGTTATCAAGTATTTAGAAATATCAGAAGAATGACGCTGTAAAGTATGTAGCCGAAAATAAAGGCCAAATTTAATTAAATTAAAATGGTTATAAATGATGTTAATAATTAATGTAAATATGATCTGATGCATATATGTAATTTGTATTGACGGCATTATATTCATTTCCATGTTTTGTTATCATATGGCTGCTAGGTAACACCAGTGCTAATTCTTTAGTAGGAGATAGGAGAGTAGGAGATTGTTGGAAATACAGGTTATAGTACCGGACTGCGAATTAAACTATGGAATGTGCAATGAAATTTTAAAAGGTTCGACCAGGGAAGAGGGCAGCTTTTATTGACCACGAACTCGTTTCTTTTGAGATAGTTTAGGAAATCAATTTGCCGACCCGAGACACAGAATGTGTCTTTTAACTAGCGTAGAAAGAAGGTAACAGTGCATAATGACAATAAGGGAAGAATTCTCTCGAAAAATAAATACATATCAACCTTAGCAGACAGCATATGTTTTATAGCTCTTTTAACAGTAACATTTAGACACGTCAGCAGATTTCTGACACGATTTCAGAAACAAAAAGATGCTTCTTATTTATGGCCGAGGCATGATCTATCGCGATTTCATTGTTGGTAAGTCTGAAAGGCTAGAAAAGGGATGAGGTGTCAGATCAGAAAAGTTTCAGAATATTTATGGCAGGAATGTCCGTTCTTGAAATTACTACAGCGCGAGAAGATTTATTTTAGATAATTAGTCCAGGCTCAACCAATAGGAATCTTGAAAAATTGAACGAATCGTAACAAGCCTGTATACTTATAGATATTAAGGAGCAATAAAGCAGTTGGAATCGGACCGAGCTCAATAATATTTGAGGATCTATTTTTTCGCGGTGGAGGGTCCTAACAATACAATAAACTGTATGTTTAATTTAATGTAAAAAGTAAGATGGGCAGTTAGGAGTGAGCAGTCGAGGTTAGCAGTCGTGAGGAGTCGATAGAGGGAGTCGGAGAGTAAGAGGAAGGAATAGTAAGAGCTAATTGGAATAAGTGAGCGCGAGAATAGATAATCAGAATCAAAGTGCTCGAAATCTGTAGAAAATTAGTAGTCAGTTATAGTAGTCGGCAATTGTGAATCAATTAGCATTACCTACCTAGAAGTCAACTGAGTTCTTAGAAATATCTCCAAGCCAATGCGAACAGTCCGATATTCTTATAATAACAGAACTTTTGTGTTTCCATGTAGCCTGCTTGATATTCTGCCTTTCCCTCTTATTCAAACGAGTCACAAAATTCCAGAGTTTCCCTGGGATACAAAATTCCTACTCCAGAAGCAGAGGGGCATCCAGTCAGGTAATTAAATAATCATTTAATTTCCTCCTCGTCTCACGTGCAACGACCGCATCCCCAATACGGCCCCAAATATGAATTATTTTAGGACTGTTTAAACTTTTGAAATAATATATACACGTTGAGTTATATGTAGTACACTTAATGGAAGTTTCCTTTCTTAAGGAATTAGTAGACAGTTTATTCTTACTATGATCCTTCTAAACTAATATTAGTAAGATTTGAAATTAGTTTAACTTTTAACACGTGTAGAGTTCTGCATTACTTAAAACATTCTATTCAATTTTTTCTTCTTCTTTGTATTAATTTTTCATGAAATGACCCAAGGGCAATGCAATTAATTAATATACGTCGCATTTCTCAAAAGTTTACAACTCACGTTGATTTCTACAGAGGGCACTAGCTTCCATATAAAGTTAACCACTGGTTTTATGTTTTAGTCGGAAATAAATTGCTTCTCTGCCTTAGCAACAGCAAAAACATGGGAAAAAGCAAATACACACTTCGGCATTTCTCTTCCCCATTCCATAAGAACATGGAGCGAACAAATGTTGTAATCATTCAAAGTGCCACCCGGTTTATATGACCCACACCAGTTGACTCGTTTTTCACGGGTTACAACCAAATTTCTTTCGGAGTCCGAACAAACATGCTCGTATTTTCCAACCTACAGTACATGCTGAATATTATACATAGTAGTAATATTTAAAAAAAAAATCAATGTCAGTAACTCAATTTCCAGTTCTACAGAATCCGAAATACCGCCTTAGGTGGCAGAGATTGTTAAGGCGCCGACTCGAGAGAGGGAGATTTGGGGTTCGAATCCCACCAGGACCGTTTTCGCTGACAGTGTTTTTTTTTCAAGGTTTTCCTCAGTCCTCATTAATGCCAAATGCCAAGGAGATATTTAGGCCTGAAACGCTTCCTTCCTTTAACAAAATCCTTTCCCAATTTATCATTTCATGTCAGGTATCATCAGTGCCCACCACCTGTGGTACCTCAGTAGTAAAAACCGGCGTTAAACACTTAAAAAAAGCCTGAAATTGTCTCGAAAAACATACCTTCAGCATAAGCAGTTTTAAATATTAATTAAACGTTGTACCTTAGGCATTGGAACTATCTTTTTATGCGCCAGTAAAAAATAAATGTTATGTTTATTGAATTGTTCATTTAAATATTGTACTATATTTAAAAATTGGTCGCTATATGTTCTCAAAGCCTATACACAAAGTCTGTCCCCGTAATATTCCTTTTTCGAATACTAGCCACCTAGACTCGGTGTAACTTGGCAGTCATTTAGAGGGGACTTATTATGTATAAGTGAAAAAAAACAGCTCTCTGCGAGACTTTTTATACATCTCAAATAACGAATAATTCTTTTGCTTGTTTTCATAGCAGGAATAAGGTTGGGCCAGTCAACGGAGAAATAAATTATGCTGTCATTTCAAGTTGCACAACTTTGACCGCTAATGACATGCACAGAATATTAGTTTTATGTCTGTATCAGCTGTGTTTATGAGTTGTTCGAAGTACAGTCACACATTTTGAATCTTTTATGAAGTTCAAATTCACTCTCAACTGCCTCAGCAATTCTGCCAATTTCTGCTCTTAGCTCTTTTGCAGAATGGGATCTGTTTTCGCATATTTTACTTTTGCTCTGTTATTTTGAAATATATCAGAAGCTGGGGGCTGGACTGTAGACAACAGGTGGGGCACAATAGGTCACGAGTACAAACCACCCGCTTCCCTTTACGCCTGTCCTTCATCAGATCTTGTTTACCTGCCTGGCAGTTGCTCGTAGTTGCTCGTTTGTTTGTATGACTCTAGTATGAGTGTACTTAAATTGATGTTAAGTGCTTAAGAATTTCAAAACCTCGCCTCATTAACAAATCATTAACACCTCATTAAAACACATTACATATGACAAAATTGCCGAAATCATAACATCTCAAAGACTTTACAGAATGACAAACAGATATATAACAAAGCAAATAATGTTTGCTCTCGTAAGAATGTGTTTTTTAGGTTCCTTTAGTGTGTGTGTGTGTGTGTGTGTGTTAGTTGAATATCCTCTTGTTTTTCAATGAACCCCAAAAATAAAAATCACAAACCATGTAATCTGGGTAACAGGGGGCCATACTTCTGGGACCAAATATACGGTCAATTTCCGTTATGGTTTCATCGGCAATCTTCAATTATTTTTCCAGTCAGTCACAGAACCTGTCAATAAACTTCTATACTAATTTTGATATAGTTTCCTGTTGGAAGCGAGCTGCCAGAATTGCAACATTGCCAACAATTATAATAAAGTAATAGTTTAAAATCCTGCTTTGAATATTTTTTTTTTTTTTAACTTTGAACATACATGCATAAAAGGAAAATACTTTTTCATGAAAACGTTACTTTTACTCACTGGTGCCAAAAGTAAGTAATATCAAAACTAAAATGGCAATTAACATTTCACTGTCACAACACGCTATGTAAAGCCTTAATATTTCCTATCTCAAATGCCTAAGTAATTTAAAATGTAATGCACAATTGAAATTAGGAGCTGTGAAACTTCCTTGTTTTTGTCTGCGATTGTCTTTTCGTCAAGTTAGTTTCATATTCTCTAATTACTGCAATATACATATGATGCGCATTTAAAATTATAGTGAAATGCAGAGTAAATAAAATGAAACCTTATATTTATGTCTATATCTGGCCTTTTTTTTTTTTTTTGTCTGTGTTATTGATGCTATAAACGCCAAAAAAATCATTTTTTTTTTAAATTGTCGGCAAGATAACTTTCTCCAAAAATATAAACATAATTTTCCAACAAAAATGTAATATGTTCCTTTGGCTCTCTAACGCAACGGCCGTCATTTCAAATCATTGACGATTTTTGTATGCCATATTTCAATCTACAGAAAGTTAAACACCAAAAGGTACCATTTAAACTTTACAGCAAAATGCTTCTGTAACATTTATTTTTATTTATTGCAAGTAAATCTATGTCTACTACAAATAATGAATGGACATTATATCACGTCTTTCAGTTTCGTATTCATTACAACACAGCAGTAAATGCTGCCAATTGGAACTGTTGAACTCAGTGAGTTTGGCGAATGATGGTCGTCTCTTTCAGTTGCAGAAAACGATCCCCTCCTATTGCGGTTCACGCATCCGACACAAGCTCTTCCTGTCACAATAAAGTGTCAAATGGGCGGTTCATCACATCCTTCATTGAACGCAAAGGCAACAAATCCTGGGCTGTCCCATGACACCAAAGCAAACACAAGACAATTCTGCGAGAACTCCATTAGTCACTGCGGGCATATGTCTTTGTTTCAGAAATACTGCGATCTTAAATTTTTACGAAAAGCGGTGCTTCTGTTGTCATTTGTTTTGTTTTAACGTCTGTTTGAATTACTGAGACGTCACAGGCGGTGGACTCTGATAAACAACAGATGAAATGATAAATTAGGAAAGGATTTTTTTAAAGGCAGGCAGCGTATAAGGCCTGAGTTTAGGGTACCTCTCCGGCATTTGCCATTTATGAGCACTGAGGAAAACCTGGAAAAAACCTCAGTCAGTGAGGACGGTCCTGGTGGAAATCGGACCCCGGACCTCCGCTCACGAGTCCGCGCCGTAATGACCTCGGTCACTTTGGCGGTTTTGTCGTCATATAAATCTAAGGAATGGAAATAAGCACGTCATATCCTTTCACTTGTACCGCACAATAAATCACAATTTTCAAGGGAAATTTATTTAAAATTTACTTGGAATTTTATTTACATATCGTGTAATCCAAATAAATGTGATAAAATATTTAAGAAATGAAGAACGGGTTTCTCTAGTTTTCTGAACTTGCTGATTTATGAAGAAGCAAGAGATTGTGCTTTAAGAGCTGCCGAGATCTACGGAAACTAATTGAAGTCATCAACATAATACTACATTTCAATCTGTTGATAGGCATTTGCTTCAACTCTGATTATCAGACAATGATGTGTACACTCTTGAAAATT
Organism: Metallyticus violacea; assembly: GCA_030762175.1. Lineage (NCBI taxonomy): Eukaryota > Metazoa > Arthropoda > Insecta > Mantodea > Metallyticidae > Metallyticus > Metallyticus violacea. The sequence continues at coordinate 114,425,291 of CM060831.1, forward strand.
TAAGCCCTAACATGCAAGTATGAAACCTTTGACTCTGGGTTTCCTTTCTCAATTGGCATGTTTAAGACCGCTCTATACAGGATGCAAATATTTCGGTGTTTTTCACAACATCTTGTACGTTATAGTACGCATAAAACAGTTTAATGCGTCTAAAGGGAAAACTATTAAAAATTATATTTGAAATTTTATTTAAATATCTTCGGTCACCCGTGGCAGTAAAAATAATTAGGAAGCAAACGTATGCCCTACCAGCAGTTTTGAGCATATGGTAAATCTTTTTTCACCACTACATAAGTGCAATGATCGAGTTGGAGGGCATTTGAAAGAAGCGATTTTCAAAAATATTATTTGTTTATTGCATATTCTCTATGCAACTGATATGTAATATTTTGAATAAAATTGATGCACACTGGAAAATTGGTAGATGAACAATGCACCCCCCTGTATACAAAAATGTGTCAAAGTTTAATTGGATATCATTTCATTTCTGAGGAATTGGGTATGAATAAAAAATACAGTTTTTATTCCTTAGGTTCAATTTGAAACAGAAAGAACATAAAAATTAAAAATTAATTAAAGAAATTAGTAACGGAAGATGATACAAATGCTGAATACGATGCATGAGTGAGTTTCACGATAACTACGATGGTAGTTAGAGATTGTATTCATATATTGAGCTCGTCTATGGACAAAGATTAACATTTTAATTAGCTGATTGAAACAGACATTCACTCCCAGAGAAAAGTAACAAGATAAGGGAGAAAAGAATGTGAAAACTGTACAAATACAAACTCTGACTGAAGCACCAGAGGAAGTAATTTAAATTACTAAACAACGAAGCCCATTTTATAGAACTATCTACCGTGGAGTTTCAAGTCGGTAGGAAAAATACGAAAGCAGATCTGGAGACAGGCCAAGAAAATGAAACAAATAAGTAATTCAACATTTCGTCCTCTGTCAACAAGAAACGCGTTAGGATTCCAGTAAAGACTGACGGCAGAAGTAAATTAGATGCAAAGAGTATACCGTTATCATTTCCAACGTGACTAAAGATAACATTATGCAAACTAGAAACTAAATAAGGGGGAAAATAACATTTTCCTTCTCTAGATATCATATTAGTAAATGTAATGATGGTGGTACATATGAAGAAATAAACTTAGGTGAAGACGGTTAAATTTGGAAGTATTGGAAATTATTTTGTATTTTATCAAGCTGTGTAAGTTAAATGTAAATAACTTAAATATTGTGCAAATAGATACGTATTTTTGTCTTACACTAATAAGCTGCATTGTATAAACTTTGTACTGCACTGCCTTCTAGAGATTTCCTTAGTAGCTTTGTATGGGAATGAAAACTAAGATATCCAGTGAATTTCAGCATTTAAATATTTGGGGGAAAAAAATATAATTAAACTAACCGTGATGTCAAGTGTTAAACATAAAGAGCAGTTTAAAATCCCCTCTACTTAAATCGGCCTACCTGCGGACCTACTTTCCCTTCAATCGCTGAGATGAGCAATTTACTCTTCCAGTCAGTTGCGAGCGGGGTTTAGATAGAGTCGGTGGTTGTGCTGTGCAGCCAAAAAGGAGATTTTATTACATATGGAATGGTGTTGTACACGAAAATGTTAACTTTAATATCGTCGTCACATATTCATCTTTAAGGCACACATCGGATACAGAGTCATTTGGTAGAACGAACCAGGCATATAAACGTAAAACTTCCTCGCAGCCCGGTTTTAACACGAAATAATATTTAAATTAGTATAGAGGTGTATTAAAGGACTGACCAGTAACAACAAAGATTGCTCATCAATCCATGACGGAATTGCCCCATATTTGGTCCAGAATTATGGTTCCCTTGTTCCCCTGATTATACCGTTTGTGATTTTTATCTTTGGGGGACATTGAAAACAATTCAACTATTAAACTAATCTCCAAACAATAAAGGATCTAAAAACAATCGTACGAATTTAGGGTCATTGGTGATGGGTAATTAACACATATCAATGATAATTTCCTAAGATGTGGATTATGTGTCAGGGAAAATAGACAACATTTTCAGGACCCACTGTAAGAGGGTGAGTCCAACCTCTATTATTTAATAAGTTGTACTAAGTTTTAAAATGGTGAAGCGTTGAATGCCGCGGATGTATGCAAGAAAACTCCGGCGGGAACGCGGGTCTAACAGCCGATCAACCGAACTATGTTTCGGGACTTATAAACTACTCCTATTGTACAAAGATAAAACCATGATTTCAGTAATTATACACAATAATTGTTCCTTCTTGCGTTTTAGGTATTTTAATTTAACATTAATTATAGTCATTCTATTACAGATATTAACAAACGATCTTTATTTATATCCTTCTTATTCCTCGATTTGTCCAGTATTTTCTGCAATTTGCTATACCCGAAAAATGATCAGTTATTAATAAATAGTGTGTAGCTATTCAAAGCTACTGGGGATTTTCTATATTTTACCACATTTTTTGCAAATCGGCATTTTACCGTCTCACGTGTACCAAATATTTTCAGCTTTCAGAATTTTAAATAGATTCCGGGGAATGTCTCAAATGTTCTGCAAACTTAATAAATCCTTAATGGGAGGTAAATATTACCCCTTTGCTTGTTTGGTTACTGTGATGTTTCTGATTGCATAGCTAATGCTTTAAACACTTTTTTGTTGCGTCAATTTAGTCTATTTTTTTGTCACTTAAAAGTGTATTTCTTTTTATTTTTTGCATTGAGCCAATTAATGCAATTTTTTGCACAATATGGTTAATTATAGTTCTGAATGGAAGCAGTCGATCAAGAAAGTTGTGAGTAATTAGGGCTAGTTGAGTTACATTTAACAAAGTATTTACAGAAAAAATGCATTCTTTAGAGGAAATTATCAGTCAACTTGGTGAATTAACGTATATTGCCGTGAGAGAATGCATTTAGAAAGCGACATTTATCAACGGAAAACTAAGTAACTAAGGTGTCAATGGCTGCGGCACACTTTAATCGAGACATGGTGGACAAGGTTTATAAATAAAGCCTTATAATAGCATTTATACCGTTGTTTTTCTCTAATGTTTCTATTTGTTCCATATTCACAGGTATCTAAATTTTTAAATTGATTTCATTTTTTATAACTATTGTCTACAGTTGCAATTTAGATACTATTTTGTATTTATCCTGAAATGCCATTGCTATATTCTTGTTGGCAGAAGTCGTCTTGTTATATTTCATAGCCATTTTATTTGGTTCATGTTTTCAACTTTGTACAAGTTGTTACCATCGCTTAGTTATCAATAAAGCCAGGTGTAATTACACATTAAGTTACTAATACATTGTTTATAATTTAGTTTATTTATAAACTGCAAACTCGTATTACACCTGCTGTCATAATTTTAGAGAGAACACATTGAAGGACGTTTAGGAACTTCCATTTTATCTGCTTTTACTTCATAATGGGGCATCATTTCACTCTGTGAAAATTTTGTTTACTGTAAAACTATTTTCAATTAAAAACGACATTTAATAAAAACAATTTTTCAAATGTAAACATTTTAACGAAAACGGTGAATTTGTGCCTTCATCAATGTTATATAGATAAGAAAATATTACCAAAAATCATCCAGCTATAACTTAAAAACTGGATTATACACCACTAGCTCACAAATAAATTCGTTATTGTTGTATCAAAAAGTGCAATGCTACAGACGGTGGAAAATTTTTTAAAATGACATTTTTTTTTTTTTTTCTAATGCAGAATTGCATTTAAAGAGGTATTTGAAAGAAGGTTCTATATTTCCAGTTGTCCTTTTTCTGGAGGACTCAATAAATTCTCCATTCTTTTCCCTGTGTTGTTGCAAAGTTTGCTTTTATTATTCAACTGTAAGAGTTGTTACACTTGTTTAAAATAAATATCACGTTCCAAAGGGTATTGTTAAAGAGCGTATGTTAAATTAATTTTGTTACAAAATAACCTTTTTTCGATACCAAAAATATATACTAAATTACAATATTTATGTGGACAAATATTTTATATTGTAGTAAAACAATTTTTATGTATAAAGTTGCTTGTATAAAAGTAGTTTATTATTGACATTTAACTTTTATATATATTTTAATCTATCATTCTATTCATTAAAAGTTTCGTTTGTTAACGACATATCTAAAATGGATAGCGTATTATTTTAAAACTATAATATCAGTAATATGAAATAAGAAATAAGTATACTTTATTTCTAAATTTTTTAAAATGAAGTTAAAGTTAATTTATCAATAAAATTTATATTGATAAATTAATTTTATTGATAATAAATTAAATTTATAGAATACTAAATCCAATAAGCTAAACATTTTCCGAATTTTAGTTCTGTTACGATCGTTTTATTTTCAGGAAGCTTTACAGTGGCACTGAGAGAAATGTAGGTCATAAACACTGGGTCACTGTGCCAGTAGTTCGCTTACTGAGGGAGATCATCCCTCACCAATACTATAGTCACGTCACTTGCACAAAACTCTACTCGATACCAATGACAGATTGCAATCGAATGGAGCCCAGGAGTGTCACTTTCCATACTTAATGGGGCTCTAAGCAGGCTACTTCAGAGCAAAATTTATGCCTTTAGTTAGAGTCGGTTTTGATTTTTGAATATATCGACCATAATCCTGTGAAACGATTAAACTAATGCATTTTTTCATTATTCTAAAATGAAAGTACGATTTTCAGATCCCATATTAAGTTGCAGATAAGTCAGGAACGGTCAAAGTAAATGTTATATTGTCGTTAAGGTGGTCTACTTCCAGATAATGCATATGCTTAAGGACAGGTACACTTGAGATTCGCAACGGGAAGCACTATGTTCAAATCCCTTGGGTCCGGTTTGTCTTTTTTCCTTTGCTGTAATGAATCTTTTTTCCAAAAAGTTTCCATTTAATTTCATTCCGTAGGTACAAGGTCTAAAACGTCAGGCGAGGTGGGCTGGTGCTGTGTGCAGTATGTTTGTACTTGCGCTTTGAAGAAGCTTCATCCTCGATTCTAATATACTAGCGGCCCTTCTGAGGGGTCGAACTCCTTGCACTTGGGACTCCGCAGGGTCGGGAAACAATGTAAGGACTCCATCTATGTTTGTGTCTCAAGTCTCTACATCCCAGCCCAATTTTATCCCTTCCTCCCGCAGGTGACCCCAGCTGGGCATAGCACAAACGGCCAGCCCTTGATTAAGGCTGTAACGAAATATTCTCCTCCTTCCCCACAATCTAATCCAATCCTACATAGTATCCCTTACGAAAGACTGATGAAATTTGCTATTCAAATCTGGGGGCGGGGGCGTTTTATTGATGCGATTACATGTGTAAATAAATTTCTAAACCACAATAGTGTTATTTGAAAAACTGTCTACCTGTAACTAAACTTTTGGTTCTTAATTTATATTTTTAAATAAAGCATTAATTTCCTCCCTAAGGAACTAAAATAAAATAAAGTAAGAAAGAAAGAAAGAGCGAAAGAAGTATGAAACCGAAATATACAGAGAAGTATTTTAGGCGCGCGTCCGTTAATGGACAGAAGTCGCATGGGGCCAAGGTTACGCCAGTCACCGCTTAAGCAGATGGACAAGTTCCCCTCACATTTGTATTCACAAAATTTTGATCAATAACAGCATGTACACCCTATCAGGTTTGTTTCACAATGAGAACTAATCTGTATTAAAGGAGATGTTTGTCTGCAGTCACTAATACGCGACATGTTTGTATTCTTTGAACAGTCCTACTTCGATAATTTTTCCTCTTTCTATTCTTATGTTTTCTTTAAGTTTTAGACTTTACTGTTCTCTGTTCTTCTGTTAATATTTCAATATAACGCACAACAGTAAATTTGCTTCTCTAAGACACTGTAACTAATAACATTGGAGCACCGTTAATCTGTAGTATCCAAAATACTGACCTAACCGCAAACGAGATTGAATAATTAATAACACACAGATAAATAATACTTGCTGTGCAACAGCAAACTACGACTGACTGTTCAGATGTAGCCATCAGCCAGGGACCTGTCAGTTGTAGTGGGAAAAAGGCGTGACCTTGACCCAGCGCGCGCTGCGCAAAAAGAATACTCAGTGCCTAAAGGGCTTAATAAACAACGCTTGGAATATTTTTTCTATGAATTGCTATCTATCTCTTTAATAGGAGCCCTTTTCTAAAATCTTTTATCTTAGTCGCTAAATGGGAACCCAGAGAACTCACATTAAAATTAATTCAAAGCAACTCAACAAGCCTATTTTACTGATGGATACAAATGCTGCTTCTTCGCCACTTTCCACCCACAAAAACAATTGATGTATGTGAAATAAAACGCAGCCTGGCTTCTCAGGTCAGCCGGTTTTGCTGTAAAATGTTCCTCCCAGTTACGACTCATCTTCGTCGAGCAATTGTTCGACAATTGAAAAGAACTCTTTGTGATTTCCACTTCAGTACTGCTCGCAGTGATGAGAAAACTCACACTCAATGGGAATGCTCCCTGCAGTTTAAATGTACTCCAATTTGCACTGAAACCGGACACACAAAGCGCACTTAACATAATACACCGCATGTTTCTCCATGCTGAGTTCGATCTATATATTTTAAGTGGACTCTTTTTTCTCTACCGAACATAATAGTGGTTACCAGGATTTTCATTCTCCCGATCTTAATCCTTCAAGGCATTTAATTATGTATGTTAATGTAAGATGGAGTTTCATGTATTTTTACCCAAATTTCTAATTACATATTGAACGCACATGTGATGCACAGTTTTTAACTTCAGTTGGGGAAAAGCAATTCATAGGCAATTTGTAAAACAAATAATTTTATTTCCGAGCTCAAAATTGTTATTCAGGTTTTGCGGGAATATACTTCTATAGCCTCAATAGACATTGTTCACCAATGAATATTGCTTTGATTCCATGAGATATTAAATAAAATATTAGAAGTTTTATAATCTTTGTAATATTATAAAGAATGACAGAGGAAACCAGGAAATAAATTGAATTTTCGAAATGTTTGCCGTACTTTAAAGCTAGAGTATACTTATTTTAGTAAACCAAAAATATAATAAGCTTAACTATATTAAAAAGTATGAATTTGCAGTTCTATTTGCTCTATGCTTGAAGAAATTAATGCTAAAATAAACAGAGAAATCATAAGATACTTATTTCATTATTACCATAATAGAAAATTGTTCATAAACGCAAAGTTAGGAAAAACACTTCATCGACTTATGTGATAATTCTTCCTTATTCATTTTAATTTTTCCCCGTTTAATTTAAAATGATAACTGATTTTGTAAACAGATATGCATTCATTATGACGTCACAGTCGGTCCTGGTGGTACAGTGGTTACCATACTTGCCTTCTAAACTCAAGATCGCGGGTTCAATCCCGGCCAGGGTTGATGGATTTTTTCGGGCATAAAAATCGTAAGTATGGCTCCCTTCAGAAAGAAAGTGAAGCTATGGGTCCCGTGTTTAAATTTACGGCATGTGATGTTAAAGAGCGTCCGCAAATAAAACAAATAAATAAAATGAAATTACCACGTCAGAAAAAAATTACAGAATAAAAGGCGAATAAACATTAAAACAATTCAGTCGCAAAATACATTTTCATTTTAATTTCTTCAGAAATATTGTCGCTGTTTGGATGGGTTTCAGATGATAAGCATTATGGTGCACCAAGATAATGACCCAATCATATTTATCGTTCTTGGGACAGAGTAAGGCCTATCATGGGAAAAGTTATTTATTTTAAAGCGACAAATTGACGTCTTCTTAAAAACTTTCAATCTTTGCCACGGTTACATTTTGAATGTATTCCAAAATTCTGGAGTTTGACAATATTCACAACTCAAGTTTTCCTAATATAAAAGATACTACGATTGTATAAAGCATTAAATGTTTTATCCTTGGTATTCCTTTAAATGGACTTCGTAGTTTAAACTTTTTCACGCCATCTATTTATTTGGCGATATCTAAAGTCAGTTTTTCATATCTTCTTCTCAACATCTATCACCTGGCTGATAGGTATGTCCAGGGATGAGGAAATAATTTGGAGTTGAATATATATACTGCAGTATGCTAGCATTTATAATGCATTTTGGTACGATTAACTATCACAGCAGGAAGGATCGTTCAAGAGCATATTTCTCTTTACCACGTCGTTTAATTTAGAAGGTAGTTAACATCTCCAACAGCCAAGGGTGGCCGAGATCGTTAAGGCGCGAACTCGTGAGCGGGAAGTCTGGGGTTCGAATGCCGTCAGGACCGTCCTCCATTACTGAGATTTTTTTTCCATGTTTTCCTTAGTCCTCATAAATGGCAAATACCGGGGAGGCACCCTAAACTTAGGCTTGGAATGTTTATTCTTTAAAAAAAAAATCCTTTCGCAATATATCATTTCATTTCAAGTATCACCAATGTCCAACGCCTGTGGTGCCTCAGTAGTAAAAACGGGCGTTAAACGCCATTAAAAAAAATCACATCTGAAAGTTTAAGAATATCTCAAGTAAATAAATTTCTAATTAAAAATTCTAAATAGAAATGGGGAGTGATTTACAATCCGCAAAAATATTTATAAATCAAAAGCTCGCCCATTATTGCTGATTCCAAACCATAAGTATGTTTAAAAGGTTTGCATTCCTAGTGTAGCTCATTGCTTTAAAATGCGTGTTGATATTATTATCTCCCCTGAGTGCACACTTAACCAAAGTTCATCGAACTCTGTTACTAATTTTACCACCAGCAAATATCAAGTTGAGAAACGCGTGCCGGTTTCAGTTTGTTGCGCTAAGCACGAATGTGGACCGCAATGTATACATGGCAAGTTATTCCCGCTAACCCACACAGAATTATTTGACCAAACTTTGCCTTCCCTCGCACTGCGACTCATTTGCTAGATTATAAAGTACACTTCGACGATCTCAGCAGAAAAACACTCTAAGTAACTAGCCAAATGAGCGGCTTATTTAATTTAATTCATAATTACGTTGAATACCTCTGGAGGATTTACATGAATGGTTACTAAATCGCCCTAACTTTCTTTTGAGAAGTTGAACTACCTTAACTATTAAACTTTTGTTTCAGGTTCTGGAACGCATAGTCCTAAAGACGTTTTCGAACGTAAAGCTGACAAAGTTACTTCTCGTTTCAAGTAATATAATTATGCATTGATGCCCCGCAGCCTGCTCTCCATCTATTAACTCTAAAACTACAAATTTCTCTAGCAGAAAGGAACAAAACATCTGAACGGCGAAAACGACACGTCCTTAAATTGCACATTTCTCGAATCATCAACAGATCAGAATAAAAGCTTTTGATTGCTGGTTAGGAACTTGTGTTTCTCGTTTTTGTTATTTTTGTACTTTTCTTTATATTTAAATATTGAATGAGAAAGTTTACAGTGATTCTAGAAAGTTGCAACATATATAACTATTTTTTCTGAGATTCCAAAGCTATTAGAGACAAACTTTTAATAAGTAAATAAATTTTAATGAAAATATTGACGTTTTAAAGTAAAGCAAAAAAAAAAAAAAAGTTTTCCACTGTTATTAGCTAATTTTCAAAGTAAACCACTAGTTCTTCCTTCATATTGCAAGGCAAGTCGCCCAAGATTCCCCATGTCAGTCCTGGTGGTGTAGTGGTAACCGTACTTGCCTCCTAAACTTAAGATCGCGAGTTCGATCCCGATCAAGCCCGATGGATTTTTTCGGGCGTAAAAATCCTAAGTATGGCTTCTTTCGGAAGAAAATTAAAGCCGTGGGTCCCATGTCGTACATTTACGGCACGATAAAGAACCTCAAGCCTGAAAAAAGAGGCATCTGAGCAAAATTTGTCGGCCGTTTCACGCCCTGAATTGAATGGGACGCTGATGACCTGAGATGTGAAAGAGTGTCCATAAATAAACCAAATAAAAAAAAGCAAACAAAAATAGTTTCAAAAAATTTGTTCTAAAGACCGCCAGGAATTATTCTAACCGCAGTTTCTTAGAACCAAAAATATCATTTTGAGTATTTAGCATCAAAACATTGTTTTTGACTTTACACAAATAAATGACGTTAAATATCTACATTTAACTTTTAGCGAAAGGTAGAAAATACGTATAAAACCCTGATTACATAATATTTTTTGATTCCAGTAGGACACATTACATTCTTTTATCAGAGCCATGTAAACTACAAACGCGAAGAGAAAGTAAATAAAGAGGAAGCAAAAGGCCGTCATAAAATGATTTGTTGTGGGTAAACGCGTTAGTTCCCTGACAGCTTCAATGTTGCAGACATAGCAGAAAGACTGAACTTCGTCAGAGCATCAGAAGTCGAAACAAATATTGACTTGGAGTTAACGCACGCTTTCAAACGCTTTATGAAAAAAATACTACGAATTGGCAATCCATCACAAGCTCAAAGTGTAATTCTGCTATTAGAGGGAACTACTCAACAATTCTGTTGCGATTCCAATATTCCTCAAAGCCTTTGGTTGCTCTTTACTCTAAAGTTTAATAAAGAATTAATTGATAGTAGACATTCACAATCATAAATATGTTTTTCTCAGAGGGTTACAAAAAGACGTTTTAATTCATTTTTAAAATGATTCACTAATTTCCTGAATTTTCTGCTAAAGATTGATTACTTCTAAAGTGGCGCTTGAAGCAAATCAGTTGATATTAATGACAACATGTTATCAGCTAGAATGGTGAGGCCAAAAGTTATCACTGCGGGTAGAATATACTTCAGAATGAAGATGAACCGGGAAGAATATGATGAGGCAGCAGGAGAAGCAGGAGCTGAAGGAGTTGTTGGGGACCTTAGTGAAGATACAGAGGATGGGAGTTAGAGGAGCTTGATTAGGAAGAATAGAGGAGAAGTATAATAAAGATTGAGAGGGGTATAATGCATATGTTGGAGTGTAATGGTGTAGTAGATAGGGGTGATGTGGATGAAGTTTGTGGTCAAAATTTTAAGAATTGTTTTAAAGCTTGTAATAATGTTAATATAAAGGATAAATAAACAAATGCAATAGTGCAGTAGTGAAAAGAACTTTTAATAGAACATAAAATAGTATTGTTTATATAGAATGAGAGGAGGGTAAAGTGACTGTCAAGATAACGGGTTCAAACCCGGTCAGAACCGATGGATTTTTTCGGGGCGTAAAAATCCAAAGTATGGCTTCCTTCGGAAGGGAAGTAAAGCCGTGGGTCCCATGTCGTACATTTACGGCATGTAAAAGAACCTCAAGCCTGAAAGAAGAGGCCTCTGAGCAAAATTTTTCGGCCGTTTCATGTGCTGAATTGAATGGGACGCTGATGACCTTAGATGTTAAAGAGCATTCACAAATAAACCAAATTAATAAAGTAAAGTGATTGTGGAAAAAGGGTATGCCGAAAGAGTGAAAAAGAAAAAGAAAAGAAGAATAGGAAGACAAAGAGGAAGTAAAATAAAATATAACAATATATCATAATTATAATTCATATTATTTGTTATATTATTATTATTATTATTATTATTATTATTATTATTATTATTATTATTATTATTGTTGTTGTTGTTGTTGTTGTTGTTGTTGTTAATGATGTCAAAGTAATGAACTGGTGAGGTAAATGCTGAATTGATAAATGTCAATTAGATTTGCAAACAAAGGAGATAATCAGTGTTGTAAAATAGATAAATATAAGATATCAATGTGAAATTTGCACGAATAAATTTATAAAGATTATGTAATATAGAAATATGATGTGATATAATATGAGAAATAAAGAAACATATACAAGCTCTATGGATATATAACAGAGTTTTATACACATATAGACAATAGTAAAGTAAAAGTATGTCAGAAATGTACTGGTCACCAGTACAGTTTCTACCGAATACGGTGAATAATAGTTTAATAATTTAGAGTTAAAGATTAAGTGAAGTAGCTGGTTTCCAGCAATTAGGAAGTAGTTGAAGGGAATGTAATTTTGTTATTTATCAAATTTGTTATTTTTATTATTTTAGTAAATTTCTAAATTGTAAACTAGGTATAAGTATCATCTGGGAAATAATAATGTAAGAATGTAATGTAGAAATAAAGTGTAAGAGTTTGCAACACACGTCCCGGTGTAAGAAACAAGGTACCGGAATGGTGTATTTCATATTGTTATTATTATTTACTTCAGAATCAATGTGCTCAAATGAAGAGCATCGGAATTCTTAAGTACTTAACGTCAACCTAGATACACTCAAACTACCTAACAAAGCAATGACACAAGCTATGAGCCATCGCCCGGCAGGTCAACAAAAACCGTTGAGTGACAGGGGCCATGGAAGAGAGTAGTTCGTAGTTCATGAGTATTGTATCCCTTCTACCTGTTATCTACAGCCCGGTACCGATGTAACTTCATTCCGCTTCATTGCGGTTTTAGTGCTTAGAACTTCTAATGCATATAGAGCCACCGGACATGTAATATCTGAAGTTTTAAGAGAGTAGATTATCTGTGAGTCGGCCGTCGGCAGGGACCTTGTGGACTGCGGAACATATAAGTATTTACATTAGCCGGCAAAAACAAGAGATTGCATTTCTTAGATTATAACTGGCAACAACAGAATGACAGTCTTAAAAGGTTTTTCTGCGGCTAAAATGTTATGCACTCGTCCACGTCACACAAGGAGATAGCGAAATTGCTGACCTGTAGTTAGAAACTGAATCACTTGAAGAATTTTTATGCATCAATTCGTCTAAGATATGTGGATATGCTAATGTTCCGCATAGATAATATTGAGTGATGACTGTCAAAAGGCATTAAAAGCAGGAAATAAGAAACCTAAGAGGACATTAAATTTTTAAAAATGAGCATTTAAAACTTAATTATTTAGCGTGAGGAAAGAAATATAAAACTCTTTTGGTTTTTGTGATATTTAGTTTGTGATTTCTGTATTCTGGCTTTCCCAAATGATACATTTTTTATTTTGTCTGAAAGAGAGATGTCTTTTTGAAAATACAGACAAACCTTGGTCATCTTACATAAAACAACTAACTATTAAAACAGCTTTGCTGCATATAACTGCACTTATCTCTTCTGGCTGACAAAAATATCAATTCGTCATTCGTTGTAAAAGTTACATTATCAATCCACCCCTTACACAGCAATGTTTCCGTTTATTTTTGTTTAGGAATATTGATTGAATAATGATATCGAAATAAAATTTATACAACAAGAATAACAGGAACTTCACATAATCCACAATACATTCCAATGAAAACAGATCTAAGATTTAAGAGAAGCACTTTTCTAGTATGAAAGTCGACTGGCTTCGCGACTTTGTCCGTATTACTTCAATTACATCACTTAATACTATAACACCTGAAGAATGTGTATACAGAGGGTGTCAAAATGTATAAACACTTCAAGCAAATAAAAAACTGTGTTAAAGTAACAAAACTGAATTCACACAAACAGAAAATGATGAGCACTAATTATCTTAGACTTTTACAGTTACAACAATTGCTCAAAATGCCCGGTTGTTACACTTCTGAGTACGTTGAACTACTGATTGAGCAACGGTTGCGAAAGTGTCCTCAGCGACTGCAGCACATGCCGTTTCAATTTCTTCCCGAAGTGCTGCTAGTGTAGCTGGTTTTCTACATCCTTAAGAGTTCCCCATAGCCAATGGAGTTAGATTCGGAGAAGACAGTGGAAACTCAATCGAACTTCCTCGTCCTATCCATTGCCTAGGAAGATTATCATCAAGGTACGAGGACGCGGGGCTTGTGCTGTGCGAGGTATCCCAGATCTGCCCTTGTGAACATCGCATACGGTACCATGAATCTCAAATTTGTCTCTAATACCTGCAATTGTTATTCGCGTTGGCGGTTCTGTTCCGTACACACGTCTCCATTACCTTTGAACTTCAACAACATTCTCCGTTTTCCATTACCACTTCAAAATTGCTTTCCGCTGTTAAAAACGACAATCGTAGCTACATTTTGTTATAACAACGCTGGCATAACGTAATATGAGTCAGATCTGTTTACAGAACATCATACTACACATTACTGTTGTTTTTAGAGTCCAACTTTGAAATATATTAAATAGATATCTACTGTAAAAGTGTGTATACATTTAGCGTTAGCCTCGGTATTTTAAGCTTATTTTCGCATAAACTGCTGCATTAAGCAATTAAATAGGCAATTCAAATCAAAAAAGGCAATTAAGGTGAAAATAGGAATTTATAGATACTAGTAAATGTATTTTTTAACAAATTTTAGCACTGGAAATAAGTTTTAACTTGTATTAAAGTTGAAAATAAAGACATTTTAGGTCGGTCATGCCCTCATCTTAATAATTACACAGAAAATTTCTCAATTTCAAAATCTGAAAGCTGTACTTAATCACCACTAAGGGACATCAGATGGACATTAAAAAGTCATACTAAGTAGCAGCATCCAGTAAGAAATCGCCATAATGCTGAATGCAAACATCCGAAATTAATCCCTAAGGTTGTCTACAGCGATGAACACGCAAGTGAATCATTTGAGTGTTGCATCTCTCACCGAAACAGCGCCAAAATACCATTTCTGCTCGCAAAGCGCTTTCCAAATAACGGCTTCTTTACTTTAGGAATAAAATCGAAGTCATATGGACATAGATCTAGTGAATATGGAGGGTGCTTCAAGACTTCCCACCTCCTGTCGATGCTATAAATCCTTGACAGGAGCTGCCCCGTGACATATCGCGCTATCGTGAAGTATGGCGTTCGACAGCAGTTCTGGAACTTTCTCAGGCAGCCAGAATGATTCACAGAACAGCCCTCAAGCACAGGTTGATACAAAAACATGAGTGAAAATGACCATGAGTTTCCTGCGGAACGGATTCTGTATCATTTGGTGTGATGAAGCATAATACCTCTCGATGACATCTCTCCAGTATGTACGGTATGTTTTGTAGTGCACAGAAACAGATACAACACTTAAACTAGTAAAGTTAATTGCAATTGAATACATTATGGGCAAATAAACGATCTAAAGCATCAAAATAATTACTAAAAAAACTAAAAGATGACGCTCATTGAGAAAATTGCTTAATTAGCACAAGCTACGTTCATGAAGCATTTACCAATCCCTCGAACGGAGCAGTCTATAGCAGAGAAGAGACTTGAACGTACGGAGGGCATACCTTAGTTAATGCTAAGAGCTTCGGTACCTAGCACTTTTACAATGCATGGACATGGACGAAGCACATTGACACGGTGAAACACAATGCGGGAATGAAGGCCACGGTAGCAGAATTCCAGATCTGCTGGTAGGTTTGATAGAAACCGTTTACGGGGCACTGGTTACATCCACGATGACATATGGCGCGGAAATCTGGGAGTGGGAGCAAACGGGGAATTTATCAGGTGAGAACGCGTTTTTTGAAAGGGATTTGGGGGATAGGGAGAGATACTGCGAACTGCGGAATTAAAAGGGAATTCGGGGCTCAGAGTGAGACAAGAGAATGTAAAATTAAGTGTTGAAATATTCACTGAAAATTATTCTGGGAGATCAATCTTTAATTAGAGCAATCTGCTTCAAGGAGCAGCTTAGATTGGAAGACAACAAGACCTGGGCCTTCAAAGTGAGAAAGGGTTTAGAAACCATTCGGGTTGAGAAATTGGACAGCTGGCCAAGGTAACAAGAGAACGTACGAAGGAAGGTCAAGAACCGCCTGAAGGATATAGACAGTCGTGCAATGTGGAGAGAAAACTCCTTAGAAGTGCAAACGAGGTTAAAATCTGAGTGGGGATGGAGCTGTACGCTAAAACAGGGACCAGACTCATAAAACAGAAACTCGCGTGGTTTAGGCTTGGAGCATGGGGGCAGATCAGAGTCTCGGGTGAAAATTGGCTGAGAATTTGCCCTTTGCCCTTTATGTGGAGAGGAAGATTCATGGTCGCACATCGTGGCGAACTGTAGCAGCACTGAGGTATTGAGAGAAAAGTTTCTGTCGCCTTCCTTTACTGACTCTGTCAGAGGACAAGGGGCATGCTGGGCTCTGCTGGCAGGCAGGCAAATGCATGTCGAAAATGAGACAGCTCAGGTCTGAAAAGGCTGAAAACAGGGGGAAATAAACTGAATTTAAAAAAATGTATGTATTATATTTACTTATTCCACTGACAAGGGAGAAGGGGTTCTGTGTTCTGGATGTATATATGAACCTAATATTGTAATTATTATTATTATTATTATTATTATTATTATTATTATTATTATTATTATTATTATTGTTATCATTATTGTTTTAACTGTTAATCAATGGAGGTATGACGTATTTACTTATTTATTTAAATAATGCACTTTTTGTGTATTATGAAAGGTACGGATGGACCCGTGCGAAGGTTGTAAAATTATTAGTATGTATGTTAATTTGAATAAATACACTCGTTCGTTCATTCATTCATACTTATCCCTCGGGCAACTCTCTAGGAGGCGCTTGGGAGAAGACCCGACAAATGTTACACGTAGCAGGAAAATCAATATCCAGTGTGGACCAAAACCAGGAAAATAAATAGTTGTGGCTTGATAGTCGAGGTGAATGCATCTAGGATAAATGCCAAAAAGTACCTGCAAGTTCATGGTCAGGCAGTTGGCAGCTCTACCACTAAACTTGCCGTCTTCAGGGTTCATATTCTCATTACTGAGAGGCTTCGGAATCTCTAAGCACTAATATCAAAATGAAGCGGAATGAAGTTATGTTAATACAGGACTGTTTATAACAGGTAGAATTTACACAATAGGTCACGATTTACAAATCATCTCTTTCGCCTTTCACTCATCATTTCTTTTTATCTGCTGGGGGGGGTGGTTTGTGTTCTTGCTTTGTTTGTATTGATTTGGTAGTTTAGTTGTGCCTAACTTTATATTAAGTGCTCAATAATTCGATGCCCAGTGATCAGCTTCAAGTCAAGATAATACCCGCATTTCCTTGCAAATTTATAGGCACAAACCTATAGGCTATAGAGATGTAAGAATTTCTACAAGAAGATGACATGAATAAAGAGACCAGAATAAGAGATCTCCCCTAATTCACAAAGAGTTCATGATGATAGACCTTATTGCCAGAGCAACTAGTTTTTGAGTGTAAAATATAATTGTTTGATAATACAGTTATATCTCCAACAAATTGCAGAAAATGACAAAAATTGCTAATTTTTTTAATTTATTGAAAAAGAAAATACTTGTAAATATTAGCCGGAAAGTTAAATTCATGGAACAAAATCAAAAGGAATTTAAAACATTAATTTAGATATAAGACAAGTCAAGATTGCAGAATGTCATTGATATTTTGATTTTTGCATATTGATGAAATGACAAGTAAAAAGAAATATGGATTGAATGTTAAGTAATTAATAAGGATGAGCAAATATATTTGAAACAACCAATGATTTATCCGATAGTGAACATTATTTTCACAAAAAGCCCTTTTTACATTCAATAACAGGGCTGTTTTTGGCCTGCGTAGCGATAGAGTCAGAAATTCATCTGTCACAACAATAGGAAGATTATGAACCTATAGCTGCACATGAACAGTCAGACTTTAATACCAGAGTATTATGTGCCTTTGTGTTATTGCTACAAGTAGATAGCGCATTTTCAAGGAAGTTCTTTTATCCCCCCCCCCTTAGTAAATATTATGAAGTAAATAAGAATAATTTCTGATATGTAGCATTTAATGTTTAAAATTCATAGTTTTAACATTACTTAGTTGCGTGTTTAAAATGTGCGTATTTATGTATAAATGCAACCAAATATTTATATTCATAATTTTACGTTGAGTGACTGTAAGTGAGAACCCGGGCAAGGCAATAAATGTATCGTCGCACTCCAAGTCGCTCCTGGTGGTGTAGTGGTAGTCGTACTTGCCTTCTACACCCAAGATCGTGGGTTCGAACCCAGCCAGGGTCGATGGATTTTTTTCGGGCGTAAAAATCCTAAGAATAGCTCATTTCGGAAGGGAAGTAAAGCCGTGGGTCCCGTGTCGTACATTTACGGCACGATAAAGAACCTCAAGCCTGAAAGAAGAGACCTCTGAGCAAAATTTGTCTGCCGTTTCACGCCCTGAATTGAATGGGACGCTGATGACTTGAGATGTTACATAGTGCGTAAATAAAACAAATCAACAATCGCACTTCAAACCTACAATGGCTGCATTTGATGCGTTAAAGCGAGTAATATAATTTACCTATCAACTGAGTAGATCGAGTCAGTTAAATTAACAGATCAATGGTACACATTTTCACATGCACATACGCTACAATGAACTGTGTACATCTTTTTCTCACTCTTCTGAATCGTGCACAATAGTATAAGAAAAAAAATCTACCTCATCAGCTGAGCTATACCGCAGAGTGCATCTAATAATGTTTGGGACGACTGAAAGCAAATCTAGTAGCAATGGCAAACATTTTGACAGGAAACAAAAATAAATTTAATTGTTCTGATGATCTTATACACGTTTCCAAGTTGAAATATGCTCCAAAGGCAATTTATAGATGTGGAAAGATATTTTCTGTCTTCAAATGTTCTCTTACAGATAAAAGATACAATTTTTGAGGAAAATATCTTGTAATTTATGAGACAAACTAAGGGAAATAAGTGGGTCATGTTAAGCAGTGTAATCATTACTTTTTCTTAGTTATGTAAACCAGAAGTCCTCCTACAACATTTACTCTGGATTATTTTGTAGTTTATTTCTAAAAATGAGACAAACTGTAAACTGTGTTAGACAGTGAGATTGCGATAGCTTCGTATGACGAAAAAAAAAACAGTTTGCCATGAACATTAACTAATTTCCTTTTTCAGCTACAAAATTTAAGTAATTTTTCAGATTGATTACTGTTTGTGTTAAAATAATATAATTTTACAATTCAATATAAATGTTACTTTAAAATACTGTTAATAAAAAAGGGGAATATATATGACATTAAATGGCTTTATTCCATAATCAATCTGTTATAAATGGGGGAAATGTTTGATTTAGATGTACATTATATATTTCTTACTGTTTTATTCAGGAGTAAAAAGCATTTTTGTGGGGCCTATAATGAATCCTCTTGTCAATTATTAACACCGAACACATGTAGTTAACAACGTCACATGTTATATATTCTGTAATTGGCATGCTGGGACCTGTTTGCGAACCGTACTAATTGACTGAATATGGACATCTTTAGCCAAAGTGAGCGAGGCTATTTTCTGATTAGGACGCAATAGCCAGTGTAACTTTAAATAACATGTAACCATACATCAGTTCTTCCCTTTTTCAAATTATTTATTTGTTCCTCTTTCTAATTGTTTATCCTACTTTAGCATATATAGTCGATTCATGCAGAAAATAATGCGTACATAAAATTTATAACAATAAAGATACTACTAATACTACTATTGCCATTACTACTAGTACTACTACTATTACTAATACTAATATTACTACTACTACTATTACTACTACTATTACTACTGTTACTACTATTATTATTACTAATACTGCTACTACTACTACTACTACTACTACTACTACTATTACTACTACTACTACTACTACTGTTACTACTATTATTATTACTAATACTGCTACTACTACTACTACTACTACTACTACTACTACTGTTACTACTGTTACTACTATTATTATTACTATTACTGCTACTATTACTACTATTATTATTACTACTACTGCTACTACTACTACTACTACTACTACTACTGTTACTACTATTATTATTACTACTACTACTATTACTACTACTACTACTACTACTACTACTGTTACTACTATTATTATTACTACTACTACTATTACTACTACTACTACTACTATTACTACTACTACTACTACTACTACTACTACTACTGTTACTACTATTATTATTACTAATACTGCTACTACTACTACTACTACTACTACTACTACTACTACTACTACTACTGTTACTACTGTTACTACTATTATTATTACTATTACTGCTACTATTACTACTATTATTATTACTAATACTGCTACTACTACTACTACTACTACTACTACTACTACTGTTACTACTGTTACTACTATTATTATTATTACTATTACTGCTACTATTACTACTATTATTATTACTACTACTGCTACTACTACTACTACTACTACTACTGTTACTACTATTATTATTACTATTACTGCTACTATTACTACTATTATTATTACTACTACTGCTACTACTACTACTATTACTACTACTAATACTACTACATTCTATGCTAACCTTCAGGTATATAACAGTAAACAATGGACGGCATTCTACAGCTAGCGTTCCTTAAACCTATAGCCCCATACATGCAATGTTTTGGTGTCTAAACTTCGTTTCCTACTTAATAAATTTGTGATTAAGAGATCAGGTATGTGTTATTGGGTGTGTTATTATTTATAGTGTATTAGTGAAGTAAAATTATAATGTAGCGTATTGTATTGAAAATTTACCAGGAGAAAAGGAAAAAAAATCTAAAAGTGTTATCTCCATACTGCACAGTAATGTAAAAATATTAGGGAGATTGGAAGAATTGCGGCAGGTGAGTATGTGTGACTGCAGAGAGTTACGGCTCGGGTAATACTAATGGCTCAAGTTTTATTGTACTGCAACAGTGACAAAATGAATTTATTTTCTTGATTATATTTTCGGTTCTACCCTTCCTAACATAAGTTCCTAAATAATTAAAAGTCACTAACTGTTCGGTAGGTGTAATAGAAAGTTTTACTTTTGCTCTAATTGGTTCTTTTACAAAAATGCCATGATTTATATTTGTCGATATCTGTAAAGCATAAAATACTACATTACCAAGACGATAAGCGGCCTCTTGTAAGCTGTACACTGAAGATATCATTATTGCTTAGTCATATACAAAACAAATAATATAGTGACCAACTTGATTACCTATTTTAAAAATATTTAACTGATAATTTATAATAGATAATAGAATATTGGACACTAATATTGTAAATATGTATACATAAAAACAAAACCTCTGTATTTGGACATCCCTGTGTGTTAGACACCTCATTATATTCGACATCTTTTCTTGGAAAAAAACAAATTTCTATGCTTTAACATGGTTAGTATATCCTCCATGTTAGTGCCCCTAAATCCTGGAAGCTGGACACCCTTTATAGTAATAACTAGGACAATTTCTACTGCTGTTATGTCTTTCAGCTAACTCCCTTAACCATGGTTGGCATTTAACTTTAAATCTTTAAATGGATCATTAGCAAATACACAGTATTGTAACCTCAAAAGGAAGGGGTTTTTCCCTAACCGGCTTTCTGATATCTTTTTGAGCTTGATATTGACATTCATCTCTATGCTTTGCAATTGATAATTAATCACAGTTATTAGTAAAGAGTGGGTTTTTCTTTAACTTTTATTTTCTCTTGTTCTTCCTCAATTCTTTACAAAATGTACTTAAAGTGTTACGTTTTTCCCAGAAAGTACACTGAATACAACTGTAAACTTAGTGAAGCAAACAATTATGCCTAAATTAAAACAAACTGGTCTTCAGTTACTGTTGAGATGTGAAGTGTAACTTTACTTTTACTCTTACTCAATATGAGTAACCGTAAGTTAGCAATTTGGAGGGGGGGGCAGTAAAATTTGTAATGCAGGTCACTTGCTTTAAAATAGTGTACATACTATGAAAACCTACTTCCCTGTATCTTGGACAACTCGTCAAATTGAAGAAAAAATTAACCCAACCACACTTGTTCGAGTTAGAGAGGTTCAATGTATTTAAAAATGCGGGTGAAAGGGGACTCTCTTGTCGAACACCTGGGTTAACTTCTATTCCATCTTTAGATAATTTATTGCCAATGTTAATTGTCACATTTGTTTAGATATAAATACATTGAACCGTTCTTATAATATGATAGAGAAAATATTAGTCTTTCATTATTAGCATTTAAAATTTGGGGTAAGATCTTCTCTTTCTTAATATTGTACCAGTTTTGCATTAACCAATCAACCTAAATCAACAACATTTTCATTGCCATCCTTTCTAATTTTAGTACATCTCGAGTCTGGCTTAGGTGCGGTCCCATGGAGAAAGCAGCCGTTCACTGGCATAGATCTCTCTGTTAACGAGCTTCTGAGATGACGGACCTTCCTATGTATCGACTAGAGAGAGAATCACTTTTCCATACAGGAAGGTTCATCCTGGTACAATGTCACGCCTCCTTTAACAAACGGCAGTGGAGAAGAGTGTCCTTAGTCGAAAGTAGTATGACTTTAACAGATATAGATGAATATAAGTCAAACCGTCATCCCCGGTATGGTAGCTCACATGGTTGAAGAGTAGTGGTAATAAAGGGAAGATAATGAGTTCGCTTTCTTACGGTGTAGGATTTTTTATATAAATTTAAGGAGATTTGCCACCATTGCAATGATTTTCCCACTATCAATTAATTTATATTTATGAAAAGTAGGCGAGCGTAGACCGTCAGGCCGTAGCAAGCCGCATCAAACCAGTGGGTTCACCGGTTTCTAGGCTTTACTCAGGTTTAGGTTAGCGCGCGCGCATGTATGTGTGAATTAATTGCAATTTCCAATAGGCCAAAGATAGAAAGGGCACAATAACATTCATAATTCCAAACTAACGCTAAGGAGGCGAAGTATCAGCTTAAGAGACGTTCGGGCCACATGAAATGGGCCACGTTTTAATATAGGTACTCGTGAGGGTCTTTGTTTAAAATTTTAATGTTAATGTTTGATAATGTACTGCTATTATTGCTCTTGTATGTTTAGCTCATATCATACTAATTTTATACTTTGCAGTGTTTTATATTCTTTTTTTTTTTATGTTTAAAATTATAAAATGTAGCACAATGCATATAAAAAGTATCCTTTAATTTTATCTTTCTTAATATTCTCAAAGATACCTCCAGGAATTATTATATTTTCAGTAAGAATCAACATCATTAGGGAGATTATGTAAATGTTACAAACGATATTAAAGTTGAAGTAATTTGGTAGCAAGGGGTAACAGTTATTTTAAAAAACTATGGTCTGTGCTACAAAAAAGCGAGATTTGATCACTGAGAGAATTACCGAAAAATTAAAACATATTTTTAAAAATATTTCAGGCCATGTAAAACGACATCTTATCATAAAAGGAATGAGCATATAGCAGATGAATTGCTAGTATTTGAACGAAATAGATGAGACAATGAAATAAAATGCATGATGGATAAGTTAGTTGCAAAGAATGAAAATCACAAAAGTATATATGAATTTGTGGCAATGTTTAAAAAAATAGAGAATGCCCTAGCAATCGCCGATTCTATCAATTGTAAATGCAATAAGCAGAAAGCCTAAAGCATGAAGAATAATTGTATATTTCCAAAATGCTATTACCTTAATAAAATTAAAAGAAGAGTAACTGTCTTCACTCATTATGAACTTCATAAAACACAACCTTAGCTCCAAAAATAAGGCATTACAGTTTAAATTCTTTTAATCTACAGCAAGGAATGTTTCAAAAATCCATGTCACTACTTTGTTCTGGGTACACGCTATGTTTGATACGCGTCTGGTAATCATTATTTCAAGAGCAGGTAGAATCAACTTCTGAAGGTAAATTGAAATTTAATTTTAAGTCGTACTTCACTACCTTAAAGTTTCTGATCAATAATTGTCTGTTAGCACAGCTCTTCCGAAAGTTAATTTGACTTTCTAACCACTGGGGTGTTTGTGTTTCCACGCCTTCTAATAACAAGAGAGAAAAAAACAGTACAGTCCTTATTAAATTTTGCAGCAATTTAACCTTAGAAGATTGAAACAAATTAGCTAGCTATTATGTTTTCATCGTCCTGCTTTAATTAACTTGCAAGTCTAAAGCCGCTATTTTTTGCAAGTGTTTAACTTTTACGAGCAATTATTTTTGTACGGGAATCGATTATTTAAAAACCTAAAGGAGATGAACTGCAGTGGATATAAATACAATCGCCGCCCGAAGCTAATGCAATGCCCTGGATGTGTAAAGGAAATGTACATTTAATTCAAATGACAAATTTTATAACATAATACTTTTGCTATTCTGTTTTCATCTTTAAAATTAAGGATTAAAAATATTCAGCATAATAAAAGAAAACTAAAGTTTAATGTTTAATTTAATTCCACAAAAGGGAAACTGCGTTATATAAAAGATTGGCGCTCTAAAATAAGCAGCAGAATATGACATCCGCAATTATAGAAAAATTAAGCCAAATTTGAGATTAGAGAAGTGAGCAATTTTAGATAAAGATGTGCATTCATTTTGCATTACAATGTCCTTAGAGGATTTATCGTTATGGTAAGGTTTTCAGAAATAATAATTTTACTACCCAAACATAGCAAAAATATGTGACATGGAAGAACGTTTAGAACCGTAGCTACAAGAGCATAAAACAAACATGCTTTAATTATTTGGTTTGCTCTAAGGCGATATCGTAATATAATAATAGTCTGCAGATATACTGATAAATCACAAAAAATACCAAAAAATTCAACAAGAAATAGATACAGAGGATGCCAAAATATATATATACACACTTCAAGCAAAGAAAAAACTGTGTTAACATAACAAAAGTGGATTCACACAACAGAAAATGATGAGCACTAATCATCTTTGACTTTTACAGTTACAACAGTTGTTCAAAATGCCCACCATCGGCTTCGATACACTTCTGAGTACGTTGAACTACTGATTGAGTAACGTTTGTGAATGTGTCCTCAGCGATTGCAGCACATGCCATTTCAATTTCTTCCCGAAGTGTTGCCAGTGTAACTGGTTTTCTACGGTATACAACATCCTTAAGAGTTCGCCATAGGTAGAAGTCCAACGGAGTTAGATCCGAAGAACGCGGTGGGAACTCAATCGGGCCTCTTCGTACCTATCCAGTACCTAAGATAGGACGGTGCCTTGTATCCAGTGCGCGGGGTTTGTTGCTGTGCAAGGTCTCCCAGATCTGCTCTTGTGAACATCGCATATGGTACCAGAAGTCTTAAACTTGTCTCGCATGCGTGCAATTGTTACTCGCGTTGGCGGTTCTGTTCGGTACACACGTCTCCATTGCCTTTCAACTTCAACAACATTCTTGGTTTTCCCAATACCACTACAAAATTGCTTCCGGCCTTTCAAAAGATAATCTTGGCTACATTTTGTTGTAGCAACACTAGCATTACGTGATGTGAGTAATGTGAGTCACGTCTGTTTACAGAACATCATACGATAATCTTGGTTTCATTTGTTCATTGTTGATTTACCTGTCACGTAGCAACCTTATAATGTATGTGAGTCACATCTGTTTACAGAACATCACACGATAATCTTGGTTTCATTTGTTCATTGTTGATTTACCTGTCACGTAGCAACCTTATAATGTATGTGAGTCACATCTGTTTACAGAACTGTTGTTTTTCGGTTCAACTTTGAAATATTTTAAATAGACATCTACTGTGAAAGTGTTTATAAATTTTTGGCACCCTCGGTATATATGTTACCATTTTTGGGCCTCACAGGAGTAAGCATTCGGGTGTATTCAAGGTCGATTGCTAAGCCACGGGAGCACTATTTTGTATTTTTTCCCAAAATGAAAAATGTATAAAGCTATATAGTTTTTAATATCTAGGAGTGGATACCTAAATGCTAAATGAAGATGTAATTATTTAAAATTGTTTTAATTTTAAAGTTAATTAAATTATACTGTAAATTGATGATATTTATCAGGCAGCATCTACACGTATAACTGCAACAAATATAACCTTTCAGAAAAATTTCACAGCAGCACTCTTTGTATCATGTGGATAACAGAGCTTTTGGAACAAGCCAGAACCTTTCTCTTCTTTTACTATCAATAATCAGTTTATATAAAATCTATTCCCATTTCAGTCATTTCTTAATATCATCTAGCATTAGTTCCTTACCTAGATGCTGACAAAACAATTGTCTCTTTGTATAACGGTTTCGATCAATTCAAATGATTTAGTTTTTTTTTTTTTTTTTTTCATAATATTGAAAATATTTTAAGCCTTCACTAATTACGTATTTTATCTCTTTTTTCACATTTTTAACGAAATAAGAAATATAATTTCAAATCAGTGGAACCTTAAACCTTCTTTAAACAATCCGTAGTCTAAACTAATCAAGGAGCGCACCAAATGCAGTAAGTTTAGTTGTGGACATCGTGTAATCAGCTTCCACCTACATATGTTGAAGTCACACTACTTGGAACTGCGATGTCGGTCCTGGTGGTGTAGTGGTTACCATACTTGCCTCCTATACCCAAAACGCGGGTTCGAACCCGGCCAGGACCGATGGATTTTTTCGGGCGTAAAAATCCTAAGTATGGCTTCCTTCGGAAGGGAAGTAAAGCCGTGGGTCCCGTGTCATACATTTACGGCACGAAAAAGAACCTCAAGCCTGAAAGAGAGGCCTCTGAGCAAAATTTGTCGGCCGTTTCACGCCCTGAGTTGAATGGAACGCTAATGACCTGAGCTGTTAAAGAGCATCCTTAAATAAATCAATCAAAAAAAAAAAAAAAAGTAACTGCGCTCGGCTTTCTCCGTTGCCGTTTGTAAAAGGAGGCATGACTGCAGCACAAGGGCCTCTGTCTGTAACTTGACGTTACCCGCCGGCTGAAAACACTTTACTGCTGCAGCTACTGCTTGTGCCAACTGCCGGAGCGGCTAGCCAGAAGTGACGACAGCGGAGAGAACCCAAGGTAAATGATTGGTACAGCTATTAGCAAGATAATAATGAAGTAAGATTAACGGTGGCGTTGCACAGGCGTTTAGAGCATAAGGTTACACATGTGAAAATAGAATAGTGGGTTCGAGCCCTATCATACCATGCTCTGCGTGTGTGTGTGGCGGGGAAAAAAAAAGAGATTTGCCACAAATACAATGATTTACTCGCTGAACCACTGGGTCCACCGGTTTCTAGGATTTGCCTGAGGTTAGCCGACAGATTAGGTTAGTGTGTGTGTATATATGAATTAATTGCGCATTGGAATAAGAGCACATTTCCCACCGTTACAATATTTCACCTCTCTAATAATGCCCTCATTACGGTGATTTACTCGTCCCACAGTAAAGTGCGTGTGGATAAGTTCCGCCCTCTCTGCTGTCGCTCACTTCTGGCTACCGCTCAGGCACAAAGCACCAGCAGCAGCAGCAGCTGCAGTTGAATACTTTCAGTCCTGCGTGTAACGTCAAGTTTTGTCTGTACGGGCAAGTGATGGCTTTAACATTGAACTGATCACTATTTCAGAGAGTCCCTCATTGTGTATGTGTACTCTATATATTTCCATAGATAAGTAGCTCCCCGAAAGGCGATTGACTTAGCGTTGGGTGTAAGACCAAACACCAGAAGAAGATAAACAACCTAGAAACAATAAGCTATGCAGTTTTAAGTGATCTTCATTCGTCGGAGATTGCAGTGCAGTGCATTCCCACTTTGCATATTTTGTACTGCATTCTACAGAAATCACAAACTGAAGTCAGTTGGTTTCCTTTCTTTGCTTGTACAGTGATATATGAGTACTAATTGGTCTAAAACCATATGAAATATAATCTTAATATAAATGAATTGTTGGAGAAAATGTAAATGTAGACACTGAAAGTTTGGGATTTAGCATAACTTCCATTCAGCTGTAAAGAAATACGTCATTTGAGCTTATAAAAATAATCTTCCATGAATGGCAGAAGTAGAGGCGTCTACCATGATCAAAACAGGAAAGATCGAGGAGATACTACAACAATAGTAAGTCAAGAGAACTTGAAAGGAGATACAACCTAAACATGTGACCTTATGCATTTCATTCACCAGCATGAGAACATGAAAGGGGAAGTCATCTCTCAGAGAGCCATCTCGAAAAAGAGATCGAAGGTGACAAGTATAGTAAATGTTGCGGGGATCAGAGGCAGAACAGTTTCTACCATGTAAGGGTAGCACATGTTCAATTTCTCATTTCATCTAAGTTGTATTCAGTAAAGAGAAATAAAGCTGAATCTGTTTCCTCTTAAATGCCGTAGTAATGTTGGAGGGTGAGAAAATCCTGAACATTCCGTTTTATGCGCTCATTTTCTTGTGAGAAGCAGGATATTTTTCCTACCCTTGACAGTTTTCTGGAGCTATGTATACGCCCATCACTCGATTCCTCTAAGGAACCATAGCTACATCCAATTAAAGTTGTTGACCTGCCTTATAAACTGTGTAAAACTTCAGGGAAATTATTCTTATAAGAGTTCAATTTTGAAAAGCCTCTTTGTTTGATGTTGTTAATGAAATGTAAACCTCTAATAAATTGTCCATATCTATTACGGCTCATAATATTTCTGAGAGTGGGCGTGCTAAAAATGAATCTGAAATGGTAATCTTGCTCCATTACAACAATTACAAAATAGTGCATTCTATTATGAGGACAACTGACTATTTCAAATGCTGATCATACTGTCTAGATATTGAAAATAATGTCTATTAGTTTCTCAATTTTTCAAACATGCTGTACATGAAAAAGAGTGCAGTTGTTTTAGCCATCTGGATTTGCGAAAAAGGGTTCCAATGAGGCAATGTGTTTATTTTTATGAGCAAGGTTAGCTCCGCATCATTGCTATAGTCATTCTTACTGTAAGTAGGATGCACATTTTTCTTTTATCTAACTCTACTCACACAATGATAACTTTCACTACCAATGTCACCAAAATACTACGGAGAAAATTATACAATTAACACATGTTCTTCCCTCTGTAATTACATTCTACTTTTGGTAATCGCTTAACTGCTGACGATAAATGCTTAAGTATAAGGAAAAACAAAATATCCTTTTCTTATTACTTTGACATAGCGCTAGTATTGTTTACAGTAAAATTCGTAAGACTATAACTCAATTTAGAGTATTTTCGAAACATAATGCACTTTAATGTTGTACTTAAACAGAAAATTCCACTAATTTCCTCATAAAGGGAATCACCAATTTGCCGTGAAATATATACATCACTCTAAATGTAGGCTGTAGGATAGGCTCCTTGCACTGCATGAAAGCCGAAATACGAGGGTAGGTCCATAAGTTTCCGGCCTAACCATTTTCTAGTATGATAAAAACAAAAACTATATTTCACTTTCAATACCCTTTATTGAAATACACTTCTCACATCTTTAAATTAACATTTCAATCCCCTTCCCCCCAAAATAGTCAGAAATCTTGTCTGCAAAAGGGGCATAAACAGCTTCCATCACTTCTTCGTCACACTTAAATGTCCTTCCTCTAAGGTCCTTCTTGAGTTTCGAGAAGGGGAAGTAGTCACTGGGAACTAGCTCTGGACTGTAGGGTGGATGGTAGGTCTCCTTGAAGTCACATTTCTTCACAGCTTCCTTTGCAACAAGAGCTGTGTGCACAGGCGCGTTGTCGTGAAGAAAGCGCACTCTACCACTCAGCTTTCTTCGCCTTTTCTCTTTGACGGAAGCTCGTAGTCTGTGCAGTAGGCCAGTATAGTACCCCCCCATTTACTGTGGTGTTTATCTCTTTGAAGTCAAAAAGTATTCCTTCACAGTCCCAAAGGATTGTGGCCATGATCTTCTTGGTTGTCTGAGTGACCTTGGCCTTTAGAGGCCGTGCTTCGCCAGTTTTACGCCACTCCATTGATTCTCTTTTAGACAAGGAATCATAGCAAAGGATCACAGTTTCATCTCCTGTAACAATGGTTTGCAGAACTTCTCTCTCGTTGCCACGGCAGAGCTCCAAAAATACTGACAACAGATGACTCGTTGCTGCTTTTGGACTGAGGAAAGAAGTCTAGGCACCCCATCCTGCACTAACCTTATTCGTGTTTAAATGTTCATGAATAGTTCGAAGGAATGTCGTTTTAGAAAAGCCTAACCTTGCTGCTATCTGTAACTTTGAGCAGCCGGTCTTGCATAATTTCTTCTTCCACAAGAGCGATGTTTTCAGGAGTGAGCACCTGCAAGCGTCCTACACGTTCTTCGTCTTCAATGCTTTCTCGACCCATTCGAAAAAGTTTGGCCAATTCTTTTACGGTAGAATGTGAGGGGGGTGCTTCCCCATATACACCGTTCAATCGCTGTTTAGTTTCATTCGGAATAAGTGCTTCTTTTGTGAAGAACTTAATAATAGTTTGAAACTCCAATTTGAACATGTCACAATCTTCTACACGTAGCCTTCTT
This sequence comes from Metallyticus violacea, assembly GCA_030762175.1. NCBI lineage: Eukaryota > Metazoa > Arthropoda > Insecta > Mantodea > Metallyticidae > Metallyticus > Metallyticus violacea. Next base: position 114,455,520 of record CM060831.1, read on the forward strand.
TATGCAACTATAACTGAACAACTGAACACAGTAGATCGGAAGTTACAGCTGCAATTATTTGCCTAACAGATAAGATATGACACCATATAAGGGTTTTGTGAAGGCGATAATCCTTATCGGCGAGGCCGGAAACTTATGGACCTACCCACGTAATTTCTGCTCAATAAGGGACCTTGTATCTCTTTCGCTACTTCTCTCTTTTCTAAGTTTCCGGTCACTTTCTGGGTACTGTCACCGCTGGAGTAGCCGATTTCTACTTTTCCACCTACTATTTAAAATGTTAATAATGAACACAATTATAATAATTCAAAACATAATAAGATACAAACTAATATTTTATATTATCTGCAGTATGAAAAGTACTAAAAAGTATTATCAGGTCATGCACAAGACCGGAACAACAGCTCATAAATTTTTAATAAGAGATATATTGACTAGGGGACGGCAGGTTTTCCCCCCGAAGTGGGTGGGAGCAAAAACTTTCAGGTACGTGCATTACAAAATATGCAAAAGAGCGATATTTACATACGCGCCCACTCGTTAAGGTGCATTAAAACGGAAAATACAATGGATTCTAGGGCTTATTGGTTTATGTAGGAACATGGAAAATGCTATAAAAATTCTTCTTCAGGGCATGCATACAATTTCAAAGTTTGCTTTCAAGTTACGTTGATGTAGAAATTCTGCATTCACTGAACACAAATAGCCCAAAAACCTTGAGTTCAATTACATATGCCGTTACTGACAAAGTTATACGAGCAGTTTTAAAGCTGACAATAAATTCCTGGCCTCTGATCTCCAGTAATCTATAAGCGTAAAAGTGACATCTAACTTAGACAAGGAGTATTGATTGATTTATTTAAGGACGCTCTTTAACAGCTCAGGTCATCAGCGTCCCATTCAACTCAGGGCGTGAAACGGCCGACAAATTTTGCTCAGAGGCCTCTCTTTCAGGCTTGAGGTTCTTTTTCGTGCCGCAAATGTACGACACGGGACCCACGGCTTTACTTCCCTTCCGAAGGAAGCCATACTTAGGATTTTTACGCCCGAAAAAATCCATCGGTCCTGGCCGGGTTCGAACCCGCGTTTTGGGCATAGGAGGCAAGTATGGTAACCACTACACCACCAGGACCGACAGACAAGGAGTAGAAATGATGGGCCAACGCTTTCTGTAATTATAGCTTTGGTATTTTAGAATTAAAAGTTTAGTTTAATTTTACAAGAAATACCAATTACATATGCTGATTATACAAATTAATGTTTATATTGCTTATATTAAACATATATGAACTTAGCATTAAAGTTTAATTAGTTTAAAAGTGATGTTTCGCGAAATAAAAATACCATTGGAAGCAATACAATTATAAAATACTGAAGCTGCATTTATTTCAACTAAGTTATTTAATTAGTTTATATATATATATATTAACAGTAATTATAATAGTAGAAATGGATAAAACACTAAGAAAAAGTCACACTTGAGATCGCTATATTTCGGACGCGTGGAGTCCTTCTATGGCAAGAAGACAAATGACGGTGATAAAAGTAAATATTGAGTATCGAAGGTAACGTTATGCATGGAAACAGATGAAACTAGAAATGAGAGTGTGGGGAAAATAAATTAATACGTAAGATTTAAACCTGGTGGTATACGCGCTTTATGTAAAAATATAGCGGCCATTTCTCTATCTCTGAGTAAACTTTCAGAGCATTGTGTAGGTAACGCATCAATAAGTGTTAGATTAAAAGCATCATCAAAATCCTTACAGTCAGATAAGGCATGTTGGGCAACCGCAAGGGAGACTTGGTTTTAACAGAACGTCTATACGTAGCGAAACAACAGTAGAAGTTGAACCAATATAAAATGCTTTGCAAAGGTTACAAGATAACATATATACGACGTTCTTGGGAGAGCAAGTAGCAAATGAAGAAATGTTAAATCCTCGGGTTAAATTAGGGATGTGGAATGAATGGCACGGCATAATAAGCGCACAGGTTTTACATTTAGGGCGTTGGCAAGAATATGAGCCAGTAAAGAGACGTGGTAAATTCGGAGGTGATAGGTTTCGGCGAAATAACTTTTAAGGTTAGGGGGTGTTCTAAAAGTAAGGCGGGGTACATATTTAGAAACATCATTTAAAGATGAGTGCATTAACAAAGTATCATAACATTCTTTCAAAATAGGTCTGGTGCTTTCCAGGCACGTAAGTGGTAAGAAGGTTAATGAAGTTCTTATTAGAAGTTTTAGGTTTGCATTGGAAAGTTTTGTGCGCTGGGATTATACGGGATTTTAAAAGAGAGGAAGGACAATTTTGGTCTTGGAACTTTTGAGCTAGGTTTTTTATATTCTTGTCAAGGGATGAAAAGTTGTTACAAAGGCGATGACCACGGATTGAAAGAGAAAAAGGAATAGATCTTTTGATATGCAAGGGGTGGCAGCTATACTGTTGTAAATTGGTAGGCTTAATGTGCACAGATGTAAGAAAAGAACCATTACATAAAGAAATATCAATTGTTTTTACATAAAGCGTTTAAATCTTACGTATTAATCCCCCCCCCCCACCCACACGCACTCTCATTTCTATTTCATCTGTTTCCATGCATAACGTTACCTTCGATACTCAATATTTACTTTTATCACCGTAACTTGTCTTCTTGCCATAGAAGGACTCCACGAGTCCGAAATATAGCGATCTCAAGTGTGGCTTTTTCTTAGTGTTGTATCCTTTTTTACTATTATAATTACTGTTAATTTGTTACATTGTTAATAGTGTTACTTTATTTTTATTTTTCTTTTATATTGTTTGCACTTCTGATGTTGCTTTTAACTTTGCTTATTAAGTTTAATTTGTTTTGCGTGTTTTGCTTTTGACTTCTTTACTATTTATCTATTATTCCTTTAATTTTATTTCTTACTTTCTCTGTGTTTTCTAATACTCTTTATTGTTTAATACATCTTATACTATGACATCTATTCAAAGTAATGTTATAAAATTTTGGTTCAACAAATGTAAGCAACATTCTAAGCAATTAACTAAATACACAGGGCACGTTGGCTTTCTTTATTATTGTGCTATTGCTGGTGTTTGTCCTAAAGGAATATTAATTCAATTGCCATTGTCCGCTATAGCCCCTAGCACTCACAGCCAGTTTCACTTATTTAGGCATCATATCTTCCAGCAATTTCTACGGATGATCCTCAATAACTGTCAATATTTGCAGCAATTTCATTTGTCTAAATTAATTAGTTTTATTAAAATTATTTTGGCATGTTCTCCTAAATATATTACCACAAATAATAGTATCTTGATGAGTGCAAATAAATTATTATATTCTCTAAATCAGAAACATCTTCTTAAACTATCGCGGTTATATTTACAATATTTAAGAGCAGGTATTCCTATTCAGTTTAATGCGTCTTTCTTCCAAAACTTTTCCCCGCCGCTCGTAGCGTAAGCTCCTGAATTGGCTTCTATTTTCAATTCACCTCGTTCATCTAAATTTTACTCCGGTACTGCATACCAGCAGCCCAATAGCAAATGTACCCCTTGTACTTCTCCTACTAGTAATATTGCGGTTGTTAATTTATCTTCTATTTCACTTCCTGATGCTGATACATTCCTTTTGCAAAAAGGATTATCCCTTGCCCCAACTCCCAAATTTAATCGCCTTAAATTTGTTTCCGATGGCGTCAAATTTTGCCGTAATTTAAGATGGCGTTACTATTGGCATACTAAATCTTCTCAGCCTACTTCAAATGTTACTACTTGCATTCTCAAGTTTCGTCCTCCCTCCAAATTTTTACCTCATTCTTTACCTTGTAGCCATCCTTTAGAAATGTTTATTAACCGATTTTTAACTTCGATTAGTGATTCTAAATTTCTAGATAAGATCACCCCGAAAGATAACCTAACTTTGCGTGAGAAATCAGCACATAAAAGGTTATATAATAATCCTAATATTATTCTTCCAGCTGATAAAGGGTCCTCAGTAGTACTACAGGACATTTCTTCTTACAATGCTGAAGCTTACCGACAGCTTGAGGATGTCACTTATTATGAACTATTGTCTTCCGACCCTACAGTCAAGTTTAATGAAAAAATAGCTTCTTTTATTGCATCTTCTGGTACTGCTGAAGGACTTAGTTCCCAAGATATCACTATACTTACTCCTCATGTGCCTCATAGTCCCACCATATATTTTCTCCCTAAAATTCATAAAAAGAACTGTCCAGGCCGCCCGATAGTAGCCAGCTTCGATTCCCCCACTGAACGTATTTCCGCTCTAGTAGATTGTTGGTTACAGGTATTTATAGGTACATAAAGTTGAGAAACAGTTTTACAATAATGAATACTTCGGCATTATAAAACGTTTAAGCATGATAAATTTTTGAGCATGATCAAATTGTTTATCACCACTATATTCCTTCCAACCACATTCTTCCTCATGTTAGATAATGGTAATATTTTAAATTATGTGACCAATGGAAGTGATGTTTCATAAAATAAAGATTAAAAATTTATTTAGATATGAATAAAATACTACAAAATATTTTTTATATCTTTTATTTTTCCACCTAGCTTTAAACCCATCAAGAAAATAAGCATTTTATATATTTAAATTAAAATATGTTTTTAAATTATTTGTTGCAATTATTTTATTTTGCAAACTTTGGAAATTGCAACAGTAATATCAGAGACGAAGCCCGAAGTACGTCTGCGTAAATTGACCCTTGTCCACTAGTTCAGCAGCAGAACCACTAGCAGTTTTAGTATAATTTGTCTTGAAAATATTTTGCTTTTGGGACACTGTTTTTAAAGTGGATTACAAATAGGATATTGTATCTGTTTCCTAAACGGTTGCTACAATACTTCATATCTTTCTTTTTTTTTCTTTCTTTCTTTGTTAGTCCATTAGCAAGCATGCTACAGTGTACACTATTGGTCTAGGTTCCTTTTCTTAGTTTTTATTTCAAAAGCTCTTGGGGGGGAGGAGTATTCTAAAATTGGCAGTCGCTGAACCAGTCCATAGCAGCAAACTATTTGAGTTTCCAAATGCTCATTTTTATATCAATTCTCTTTCTCTTCCTAGATTTTCTTAAATGCTGTCACGAAAATTCTATTTATATTTTATAAAAGTTTCGTTTTATGCAAATACTTTATCTTATAAAATTGAATTTATCACTCTAATTGCTTTTTCTAAGTTATTGTTACGTTATGAAATGAATTCTAATATATACATTTATTTAAAGTATACCTTTAACCATTTAATTTCCAACTATAACTCCTCACCCCATGCCCAGGTTGTTTAAAATTTCTGCCGTTTATAGCTTGTTTCTACCCATATCTACTTTTAATTTTCTTACAATGCATGGAATATCATGTATATATTCAAAATATTTGCATTTCAAAAGTGGGGTGCACTAAAGTGTTAAAAACCAAACGGAGCTGTATCTTATTAAACTAATTATTAAGGTAAAATATTAAATATTTGAAAGGTATAAATAAAATTAAACTCAAAATAATACTTTCAATAAATGCATGTTTTAACAACATATGCTTTGTTAGTCTTTCTTAATTTGTGATATTTTATTTTATTGTAACGGTTTTGATGAAAGCCCACGAATAATATGAATGAATTTGGGACCTCTAACGAAATGTAAATGAGCATGTTTTTTGCTGCTCACCAAAAAGGTGCACTGTTTACTATTCTCTGCAGTTCTTGCCAATGCAACAGTTAAACAATTTGAGTGATAGTTAATTCCCTTTTGGCATATGGGTGAGAGAATTTACCAAGACTATAAGGTGCTGGTTTTTGTACATCTAACAGTGGATATTGACTTTCCTGTAGTACGAACCTTTTGAGTTTTACCCCACCGTTCTTCACATAGACATGTGATCTCTGGCCTACAGGATAATATTCAACATATTCCAATAGGGACGGACTGCAAACTTAATGTAAGCTTAGTTCTGCAAAGCAAATAGGTTTTCATATCCGTGGAATATGCAGCTAAAAATTTTTGTTATTTGCTTTCCCGTTTTAAAGTCAGACTGCAAATAAAACTTTACGGAAGCCCACTTTGTGCCCAGAAACAAGCTATGATTCATGGGCAAAGTCTTAATGTATATTTTATAAACTAAAATTTGTGACGCTGCACTCGAGAAGTTTCCGCCGACCGATAATTGTTCTTTCATTTCCTAGTTACAGTTATGTGAGCGTGGCGACGTTAGCTAAGACTTAATATGATTGGCTACTATACGCTTTGTCCGACTGCTCGAGGGGTCGGCGCGATCAATTTGTCCCTTCCTTCTAAGCTCGAGCGGTGGCGGGTTGTAGGTAAGAAGTTCCCATGGAGGTTGCAACTTCTGCACAACCTTTAGAAATTGAAAGTGGAGCTTCTTGTCTAACATGGTGACCCAGGTTTGTTTTTATTTTATATTTTGTTAGGTATATTTGACAAGTAAATTGATACAGGATTTTTACCAAAATTTAGTGTAAAGCTATAATTAGTTATCAGCTTAGTCGCGGGGCTGTACTGGGACAAAGGATTGCTACTAAGAGTTTTCTAAAGAGCTAGTATGCTTTTTATTTATGTAATGTTACTGTAAAAACTTTTCTGGTAATAGACGCAAGCGCATTTGCAAGCCTGCAGGGTTTTTTTTTTTTTTGTGTGTGTAGAAATGTAGCTGCGTATACTTTTTGTAAAAGCAAAAATATTATTATAAGCAGTTTAAATGTTTATAATTAACAATTTGATTCTTTGTTTAACATTGTAAATTACCTCATGTAACACATAATTGTTTCATTTGCATTATACAAATATAATTTGTTCAGTTTGCAAGAAACGAAACATTTCTTTAATGTCATTACGGTTTTTGTAACTGTTCTGAACGTTAAATAAATGAATTTAGAAAGTTTATCATTATTAAAGTTTGCATTATAATTTAAGAAACGAAAAATATTGGGAAATGGTACTATTAATATATCTAAGATCAGATTTAATCAAAGAATAAAATAATTTAATTTTCTATCCATCATAGCCTGAGTAGGTATTATTTAAGTATTTGATAGGTTTATTAGAAATAAATTTATCTATATTTTGGAGGAAAATTACTTTTTAGGTCACTTAACAACAACAATAAAGAATGTATATATTACGATGTTTAAAATCAATATTGGAAATGGAAAGTCAGGGAAAGGTATAAAAATAAACCAAGGAGTGATATAAGGTGTTCAATTTTTCCGCATTTTTATTACATTCAGGCAATTCCAATGATGTGGCAGAAACCATTGCCAAAAGTTAACATATATAGCATATATAATGCTACTTTTCAGACACTTTAAGTCTTAAAATTCTGTAATTGGTAAAAGTTCATTAAGTTTTACTATAAAAGTATTAAATTCAAATCCAGAATCTAATACATAAAAATAAAATACATTCAGTGTTAAGTCAGTAATAATTTTGTGTGTAGGGGATGACATTCTGATGAATAGTGAAACGGGTGTATGATGCAAATATGAATAAGAACCGTTGATTTATCTCTTAATGGCGTATTCACAATGAAAATTAAATGTAACATAAATTAAAACCTAAAAGCTAGATGCTATGCATTTTAATGACCCCATTCACAATGAAAATAAAACTTATCCTCTATCAATATACATTTAAAAGTTACGGAGGATAACGCATAGGTTACATTATGTTTAACAAAAAAATAATACATGCAACATTTACACTGCGCCACGCAAAGTAGTTCGGCTCTCCCCGCTATCGCTCGGGACTTGCAGCAGCTAGCAGCAAGAGTTGCACTTGATTTCCATGCTCCGTGTAAGGGCAAGCTATGGTAAAGAGAACTGAAAGAGTGCTGAATAATCCCACGCAAATGTTCCATTTCATGGGCGAGATAGATTTGCGAGAGTATCAAACATTAATGCAATAGTGCCTGAAGATAATCCAGGAACAACTACAGCTCTAAGAAACTGCTAGGCGGTGTATGAGGACGCCAGTGTGACTCCAGCTGATAAGATCCGAGCGATGCTTCGCAAGATGGCAGTATTGCTCCCTTACACCAGACCACAATGACTGTCAGACACGTCAGTCGATCATTTAGGGTTGCGTTCAGGAACGGGAACGGCATTAGGGAGCAACTTCCCATTGCGCTAGAATTTGTAGAGTACCGCGGAATAGTTATCCTGTTGGTCTGCGACCCATCTAAAAATGATGTGCAATCACTCTACCAACTACGTCACACAAGGAACCGACTGAGTCGGCCGACAGGATGGCAGCACAGCTATTTTCATCAAAAATCAAACAACCCTCTCCTGTATCGATCCCGTTCCCCAGTAGGTTGAGGCTTGTGCCATCTGACTAGGGGGAGGGGGAGGCAAGACTGGCATAGGACCCGTCAACAATCGCTACATCGAACAAATTACCAAACCCTATTCAATATGCACCCGACAGTCTGCATAGCAGGAGACCTAAACGCGAAATACCAGCATTGGCATAGCCGCCAAATGAATATGAGAGGCTGTGAGCTCTACTGCCTCTTAACCGGGGACCCGGCCCTCATCGCACACGGCCCGAGAGGTCTAACGTTCCATTGGACCTATGGCAGCTGGTCGGATGTACTAGACACCATGATCTCCAAAAACATTCCATATCATCTGGGCCTCACGGTGGTCAACGAACTGGTTTCTGACCATGGCCCGGTCATGGTGGACACAGACGTGGCTGCTCTGCAGAATAGAGCTTCCCAGAATAGAGTGAAGAGGTCGAATGGGACGCAGTAATTCTGCATCTAGCCCAAACTGTAGACTCCAACCCCCGAATTGACTCAATTCAGACACTCGAGGCTGCGGCTACAGCTTTCTACGGTCTAATCCTAAGCGCGGTCCGCGCCATATACACCGCACCCTTTCCCACTGACGACCTAAATCCCACGACCGTACCAAACGAGATTAGACAGCTCATAAAGTCCGAAAGGAAAGGTATGGCAGCGCATCCGTCATCCCAGGATCTAGGCAGCGGTTCCAAACCCTGGTGACAAGTCTCTTCAAGGCGCACCGCAAAGAGGCCTGGGAAAATAAAATGAAGCAAGCTGACCTCTAAGAGCGGAAACCATGGCGGATAATGAAAAGCCTACGTAAAAACAAAACTTTACACACACATCTAATTCACGGCACTCGCGGGAGGCTCTCTTTCACCCCTCGCGAGAAAGTCGAGGCCTTCGCGGATTACCTGGAGACTCAGCTCGAACCCCGAGATGATCCGCAGGATGAAAACTTCACTGATATCGTGGAGGAGAGGGTGGACGCCTTACTCGAGGTAAAACCCAATCCGCACGGCGACGTCCATATCCCCATCGCAACCCCGAAAGTGATTGCATCCCTTATCCAAGGCCGAAAACCTAAAAGAGCCCCTGGACATGACTACGTCACGGCGAACATGCTCTAGCACCTGTCCTTAAAAGTTCTGCTGCAATTGACACGGATTTAAAGTGCATGCCTTCACCTACGTCACTTTCCCTCAGTGTGAAAAGAGGCGAGAGTGGCATGAGTTCTAAATACTGGCAAGAACCCAGTTTTCCCTTCCATATACAGATCCATTAGGTTGCTCCCAGCCATCTGAAATGTTTTTGAGCGGCTGATCCTAGCCCGCATTTCTCCTCTATTCGAGGAGAAAACCCTCCTATCGGACCATAAGTTTGGTTTTCGACCTGGACACTCCACCACCCAGCAGCTACTGAGAGTCACGGAAAAGGCTTCCTTGGGATACCAAAAGACGGCCAAAACCGTGGCAATGCTGCTGGATGTAAAAAAGGCCTTTGAGACCACATGGCATTGGGACTACTATACAAACTTCTAAAAGAAACACATTCTACATTTCATTGATATCTGGTTTCCTCCGAGACCGCAGCATTCCATATAAAAGTGGAGGGGAAAATGTCAAAACAAAGGCCCATTGGCGCTGGATTGCCGGAAGGCAACGTGCTGTCCCCAGCACTCTTTGCGGCTTACATGGCTGACTTCCCTATATAGCCGAGGGTCATGACGTGCCAGTATGCGGAGAACGTCTAAAAACCTTATCAGCTACTACAAAGAAAACTGAGAGATGTTGGGGAGTAGAGTGAGAAATGGCGTATGGCCACCAATCCGGGAAAGAGCTCTGCTCTTCTCTTCTCCTACCTCAGAACAGGGGATACCGCATGACCAGCATTTCCTCCGACTACGACGCAGAGTGATCCTCTGGGTTAGTAACGCGAAGTACCTCGGGATTCTGCAGGACAACCGACTTACTTTTATACCCCACGCAAAGGGGAAAATAAAGCTAGACCATGCAGCTCTCAGGCAGCTGTACTAATATTCCTATCTAAAACGCTGCCTATTCACCAAAAACTGCGCATATAATGTGCAATCATACCACCTCTAATTCTGAACGGCTGTAGGATCTGGGGTTGGCATCCAAGTCCACCTTTCGCAGCGTCTATTGTGTTTAGAACAGGGCGCGTACAATGATTTACGATATAGACCGTAAGTTTCATCCACACATTCTCCATCAGCAATCCGGAGATCCATACATCGTCGATGTCATTCGGGAGTGGGCAAAGACTTTGAATGAAAAACTCCCGTGTCACCCAAACCAGCTAGCGCGTCTCCAGGGTCAATAGAAATCGCTCCGCTTACAGGTTTCCAAGGGATATCTTGAGCCCCTAACTAAGGAAAATCAGTTTTATCCCCTTAAACGTGGTGCCCATACCAAGCTTGACAATGGCTGGTCACCTGAAATTAAGGAACCTTGGGTCTGGATGCTACTTCAAGCAACTTCGACCATGGTCAATACATGGGTGGGTAGCTATCAGCAACATTGGTCATGGCCATAAATGGTTGAGTGACCCTTAGTTAACCATCTCAGAGAATCCTCGACTATCTAGTATAGACGAAAGGATTAATATAACACAACATTATTAAACCCAACGAAGACCTAACGATCACACAGGTAAGGCCGCAGGTGGGGCTAGGACCGGTGGCCTTTTAACACCCGCCCTCAAGGTGGATCGTGGGTGCTCTGGCGTTCTGGCGACCAGGAACCATCGCTCCATCTGTAACTGAACTGAACTCAACCACTATGGATCTACCCATAGAGAGTTAGCGTGACCTTATTCCAGTCAACGGCAGGAAACCATATGCTCAGTGGTTAAACATAGGAAGTTAGTTGATCATTCATATGATTACTGCGTATTTGGTCATTACATCCTTCAAGTACAGAACAACGGGAATCTCTCAACTCTTATAACCTCTTCTCAACTCACCAAAAACAATCAAAATCATCCGGTGAATCACATCCTTCCTGTTGAGTTTGTAAAGATCATTATGGTGAAATATGATGGCTGTTTTGAAAAGCATTCCGAATTTCTTGAACTTGACAATCATGTCAGTGCTTTCTGTATTGCAGGGATATCATGATAAGAGGCGAACCCTTGTGAATGAAGAAAGGTATATTATATATGGCCTGCATTACTTTCCAGGACATTTTGACTTTCGGAGGAGGCAATTCAGAAGCTTCCACTATGGCTATCTCTTGTGGTTGTGTAAAAAACACTGTCCTCTTTCTGAAATTGCTCAAGGAAAAAAAAAACAAATGCAGCTGTTAGTGATACTCCTTTTATGGTTTAAAATTGCCACAAATTTAACAAAGCTTTCCACTTATTTTCTCAGAGAAAAAATTTAATTCCCAAATCAACCCCACAGAAGTAAAATTTATATATAAATGCATATTTCATAAATCAGCAATTTTAGAACATGCTGTTGTATAATTTGAGCACTTTTCATTAAAATGCATTGCTATAAACCAATGTAAGCGGTTTTCTGTTGGCCAACCTTAAATTAGTGATGTATTCTGTATATTTTTTTCAGCTTTTACTACTTACTACAATATTAAAATATTTTCATCTATTTCTCTGTTTTTTGTAAAGCTATCGTAAAGAACCAATGCAAAATCAAACTATTTAAAATATTCTAAGAAAAATATTAAACTTATAATTATTCAAAATTCTCATTTAAATTGTTTTTCTTTCACTATTCTGTTCTCACAGGTTGTACATAAAAATGCCCATAAATTGGAAAAAGTATCACGTTGGCAACATTGGTTCTGAACAACAGATTACTACTTCTCCCGGCACATGCCTTTAGTCACATGACCCTAGCCGTCTATAGTACTATACTTTGGAACACTGCTATTCATGTCGCGCGATTTGAATATTGAATATGAAACATATTAATAGCAATAAAACAAATACAAAATGTCAGAAAATTGGTTGAACAATAAAAATAACATTGAGTAAAAAATTAACTAGGGATAATCAATTAAACGGCATAAGGTTGTTTCATATAATTTATTTAACTCATAAGCTTGGTTAGCTTCTTAACAAAATAATAGCAGCAAATTAATTTTCTCCTTATAGCAGAATAAAAAATGCATAAATAACACAAATCTTGAAGTAATTGCTTTACAGATAAAAAAAATAATACAAATACATGGATCGACCATTTAAAAATGATAAATTCAGAAGAACTTCCAAGGCAAATTTGACATTAATGTGATGTAGGGAAACCAATAATCTAACTACTTTATCCATGATGGTACAGAACTAAACCTAACCTAACACTCAATTACCTTCTATGCAATAGAATAATAAAACTATTACTTCCCATCTAATAACCAATAGGAATACAGATTGCTGTTAATATGTACCTAGCCTTCCAAGGTTTTGTCGCCCTCTTTACCAGTTTCTTTTTAAAAAATTCACTCTCCTCACTTCATCTTTCGAAATTGAATCATTTTGAACTTGAAAATACACAAAGTCACTGTCATTCAGAATTGCAAGCAGGTGATCCCGACATTCGGATAAATGTGACTAATTGGATATTACGAAACGTTAATGATAGAGAATTGAACCATGATTTATATACTTTACTAATTAAGCACGGCTGCATTTATGTAATCATGTTTTGATGCTAAATAACGGGCATTGGAGTACAGAAACCCCCGATTTTAAACAGGAGAAAATCGGTGTACAGTGTGCAGTAAATGCATACATAGTAATAGAGCCTATCTGTTTTGAAACACCACGAACACACAAATATAGAACAATGACATAATGACAGTGTATGATTTTAAGTTCAAAAATAAAGTAAATTAGAAGAACTGAAAAAAAAAAATATCAGTGAAGATGATTAATTCAATTTTGAAGATAAACTCATTCGTGTAAATGACAATTTTCTAAAAAGATGCCAGAAAAGATGAGGATGTAGCATGGAAATATTTCTTCAGTCCTAAATGTGTGCTTATTTTTGTTGTAATTCAATCAGTTGGGCGAATATTACGCCTTGCCAACCTGCCAGCTGCTGTGTATCTTAGCATAGTATGTGAACAAATGTCCAAACATATACCGTAATGCAATATAGTGTGTTTTTTGTGTTTCGCACGCATTTTTAGCATCTACCTATCATGTGATGTCCGGCATGTGCACAACAGAAGCTCAACAGCTCACTTGAAGTTGCCCATCTCTCACGTAACTTCGCATGATACACTGTACGCATAGCTGAGTAGCTCATTGGATTTGAATAGCTATATTGTGTGTTTAGTAATGCTGACAGTGAATTACAGTGTACAGCAATATATATACAACTAAAATAACAATAACTAGAAAAGCAGAAAAGGATAAACGCTTAGAAAATCTCACAGATTTATATTATATTATCTATATTTCGACCTACTTGAATTCTTCTATGGCAAGAAGACCAGTGAAGGTGGTAAAAATAAAATATTGAATATCGAAGATAAGGTTATTGCATGGAAACACGTAAAAAAAGCAACAAGAGAGTGTGTGAGAGGGAGGAAAAAAATTAATACGTAAGATTTAAACCTGGTGGTATACGCGCTTTATGTAAAAATATAGCGGCCATTTCTCTATCTATGATTAAACTTTCAGAGCTATGTGTAGGTAACGCATCAATAAGTGTTAGATTAAAAGCATCATCAAAATCCTTACACTGAGATAAGGCATGTTGGGCAACCGGCAAGGGAGACTTGGTTTTAACAGAACGTCTGTGATTGTTCATGCGTAGCGAAACAACAGTAGAAGTTAAACCAGTAAGCTTTGCAAAGCTTACAAGATAACATATATACGACGTTCTTGGAAGAACAGGTAGCAAATGAAGAAATGTTAAATTCTCTGGATAAATTAGGGCTGTGGAATGAATGGCAAGGCATAATTAGCGCACAGGTTTTACATTTAGGGCGTTGGCAAGGATATGAGCCAGCAACAGAACGAGGTAAATTGGAAGGAGATAGGTTTCGGTGAAATATACTTTTAAGGTAAGGGGGTGTTCTGAAAGTAAGGCGGAATACAAATTTAGAAAAATCACTTAAAGCTGTTCAAGTATTGCGGCATTCTTTCAAAATAAGTCTCATGCTTTCAATTCTAGGCATGTAAGTAGTAACAAGGTTAATGAAGTTCTAATTAAAGTTTTAGGTTTACATTGGAAAACTTTGCGCGCAGGAATGATACTGGATTTTAAAAGGAGGAAGGATATTTTTGGTCTTGGAACTTTTGAGCTAGGTTTTTAATATACATGTCAAGAGATGAAAAGTTGTTACAAAGACGATGACTACGGATTGAAAGAGAAAAAGGTATAGATCTTTTGGCATGCAAGGGATGACAGCTATCAAAATGAAGATACTGTTGTAAATTGGTAGGCTTAATGTGCACAGACGTAAGAAAAGAGTCATTGCATAAAGAAATATCAATATCTAGGAACGTAGCAGCATTGGCAGACAGAAGAAGTGAACTTAAGAGAAAATTTGGAGTTAAGATAATTAAGGAAATGATCGATACATTCTGAGCCACGAGTCCAAAGCTCGTGTATAATATATATAACTATATAGGAGTGTTATGTTTCTTTTTTAAATTTCAATTAAAATTCCTGAGGTACTAAAATCTGTGACATGTCCTGTCCATTGAAAGATTTTAGGGAGTCTAAAGAGTGTGATAAAATGGCCAAAATAGAGGAATATTATTTTAAACAAAACGTAAATGTGGCAGAGTTTGTTGACTGCTATTTTCAGCAGAACACGTTTGTTTTTAATATTCTAGAGGATATATGTAGGAGATCACGATTTGTTCTTTCTCTTTATACTTTATTTTCTTTTGTATAACTTATTCAATTTCACTACATTGGTCTTCTCTCGACGTCTGTAGGCTGTGGATTGATACTACAATTTTAAGTCTGTAGGGATGAATGAATTAAATTAATTAATGAAGATGGCGCAAATGAACTCGTAGTTCTTGGGTCTTGAAAGTTATCTAGCATTCTCCTCCTCAGGGTAAGTAAAAACTCCATTAAAACTTTACCTTGACAGCTTGCCTGACCGGGATTCAGAGCCAAAACCTCCGGATTAGTAGTTGCTAACTCTACCAGGCAGGCGGACTATTTTATTCTTATATTTTATTTTATCCGGGTTACTTTCAACTTAGGACAATCCGGGCGTTGTTTGTGCTATTACAGCACCTGAGTGAAGAAGCCATTAGTGGTGTGGGAACTTTGCTGAATCAGGACAATTGCGCGTTAACTTACTTACTTCTTAGAATGCATGCAGAAGGAGGAAGGTATTGCTTACCATGAAGAAACGGAACCTGCAAGGTTATTCTTAACGTTTGCATGGACATGACATGAAAACTGTCAGTAATTTAAAGAGAGAGTGCATCAATAAAGTGAAAGATCCAGATACGGTTCCAGCAGGAAATTAGACTGACTAAAAGTTAGGAGATAAAAGCTTACTGAGGCTATCATAGACAATTCCATGGTATATTGACAGAAGAGTAATTATTTTTTTACAACCATTTCGTCTTTAGCTCTTATTTAGGAACTAAAGTCATGGATGACCACGAATTTCCGTAAGCACCGTTCAAGGCAAACATAAAAAGAAACAACGTATGGGAGATAGGCATCTCTCAAACAAATGATAAAGAGATGGTATCTCAACTTACAAAATTGGGGCAAAGGAAACTGTTAAAATTATAAGAATAAACTCCTGCTGCAAGTAGGTCAAATGTATGATAAAATATTAGCTCGAATAAATATTAAAATAGCGCCATTATTAGTGTAAAATATCACTTAATAAGTTTTGAATCTTGAAAAAAGTTTGCAATCTTTCCTTCTCCTGTTTTATAGATTGCAAATTTTTTCGGTACATTTAATTGCCAGTTTTGAAAAATAATGAACAAGTTATTTCAAATCTAATCTACAAATATAATTATATTTCATATATTTTAGAAAAAACACATCAATATCTTTGAATTTTGAATGGAATATTCTGAAATTTGGCATACATTACAAAGACGTGTATGATTACTGTGTACCAATATTTTTATATTATTGTTATTAATTTATAAAATACAATTTTTTATAAATTGATAATAAATATCGCTAACATTTAAGCTACTCTACTGGACATTTGCTATGTTTATATGACTTTTGTTTATATTATACATAATATTCAAATTTTCATTACCTTTCTTAAAATTATTTTAAATTTTTCATTCTTTGCCTTACAATTTTAACATCTTATAACAGAATATGTTTACAATGTTTAGAATAAGGAAAAGCGAATTTTATAACTATTGATATTCAGTGATCAACATATCAGTGATTGTAATGAAATGCATTACATTAAATTCCCCACGAGCTGAGATATGTAAAAAATACAGTTTCTAACAAAATCAAATCTAAAGCAAATATACGCCAATATTTACAATCATGTGCTAAGGCCTAACAAAGTTTTAATCAACAACATACATTATGTTTATATAAGTTTAGGCTTCTTAAAACAATATTTTTGTTTGTTTTGTGTTATAAGGATGTTTAAGTCAAAACGCTTCGATTTATTGAAGTATTTTTGTTAGTTTTTGCCAATTTCATTATTACAATACAAATATGTGAGGCACCACAGGCGGTAGACACTGATGATACATGAAATGAAATAATAAATTGGAAAAGTAGTAATTTCTTTAAAGAAAGGAAGCGTTCCAGGCATAATTATAGGGTACTTCCCCGGCATATGCTTATGAGGACTGAGGAAAACCTGGAATAAACCTCAGTCGAGGAGGGCGGTCCTGGTGGGAATCGAACCCCAGACCTCCCACTCACGAATCCGCGACTTAACCTTAACGATCTCGGCCACCTGTGGCGGCACCTTTCATACTGTATATATCTTGCACTTTCAAAATACACATTTCTATGAGTTTTGAGTAGGAAAAAATCCATTTATTTATGTATTTACAGGCTTTCAACTTTCAGATGAAATGGTTTCGGTGTGAAAGTCAGAATGATGCAATTTTGCATAATAAATGTACAAGGTTATTCTCAGGGAAAATGTTAGTAGTTAGGCAGCATACTAGCAGTTAATTAACATCATATTTAAGCCGATTAGGCAGTATACAATAACGCGCTACAATTTTTGAATAGCGAAAAGACTTCCATTCTGTACCCGTCAACTCTATCGTGCCCAATAAAAATTTCCTAATTTGCTACTCTCCTCCTATTTCTACTAATTGATGTTTCCTCTTCTAGCCTTTTTTTTTTTTTCATTTTTTCATTTATTTATTTATTTATTTATTTTGCTTATATTCTGTCAAAGGAATTATGCATTGTTCCATTGTAAGGCTGAATAATCATGGTCTCTCTTCAGTTAGTCAGCAAGAGTCAATGAGATTACAAACATTACCACTCAAGATACGTATTTACAAAGTACAAAATTACTTCCTTATTACAACAGGGAAAAATTTGAAGTGCAGGAGAGTTGGAATGAACCGAGCCCACCTGGGATTATTAATTAATTACGCATACTATACGGAAAGAGAGGCAACTTATAGTAGAAAAAAATTATAGTACGTTTATTTCTGAAAGAGTATATCAATATAATGTACATAACATAACATTATTATTATTATTATTATTAATATTATTATTATTTAAGAGAAGCAAATTTTTTATGAATCTGGCTAAGTTTTATACCTGCAATGTTTCGCTAACGTTTTCTGAGCAGAAAGTAGTTGTTGCATTATCCTGCTCTTCGAATATACAGCACGGCTACCGTGAATACTGAAACGTCCTTACTCTGATTCAACTTTCCTTGTTATCAATCACTCTCAGCCACTGTCGATCCTGGTGGTATAGTGGTAATCATACTTGTCCCCTAAAAAGCAGATCGCGGGTTCGATGGATTTTTTCGAGCGTAAAAATCCTAAATTTGGCTTCCTTCGGAAGGGAAGTAAAGCCGTCGGTCTCGTGTCGTACACTTAAGGCACGATAAAGAACCTCAAGCCTGAAAGAAGAGGCTCTGAGCAAAATTTGTCGGCCGTTTCACGCCCTGAGTTGAATGGGGGTTGATGACCGGAGATGTTAAAGAGCGTCCGTAAATAAACCAATAAAAAAAACTGTCATCCAGCTTTTCAGAGATCATCTCTACCATTTCAGTATCAGTGGTCTCTAATTGATTATTGGTTGTTGTTTACTTTTTATCTACAATTGACTGGTGACAATTTTCACATCTGTTAATCTTTTTACAAAATCTGTTCCTTCGGCTTCGTAACCAAGAATGAAGTGCGTTTCAAGTTTTAATTGTTTGTTAGAGATGAGTCATCTTTATTTATTTATTTATTGGCTTGGGTTATACAAATTAACGAATTATTGAGATTATTGTAGTTTTGCTGCCCATGTTCTGCAACCAAGCGCATGCTCTGCCCGGGTTCAATTTCCTTCTACGACTAAATGGTCTGAAAACTTTCGCGAAAGAGATTTGATCGTACAAGGTGGTCAAACATTGGATTATTTTTGACTCAGACATGCAGACAACCATATTATACGGATTATTTTATATTTAGATGATGTTTATGCATATCAAACAAAGTTTTAGCACAAGTGCTGTTGATTAATTAGAGAGAATATTCTTTTTCATGAATAAAACTTAGGTTAAGGTTTCAAGTAGAGGGATTGGGTCGTTCTCTAGCCAATGGCACAATAAGCACAGGATTCCGATTCTAGTTCCGCCTTCACCCACATGTTTTCTAATTAATCTTCCTTTACTTGAAGTTATAAACGAACATGGGACGCTCTACGATTACACCAATCAAAGTGAGAAACAAATATATTAAGATAAATAATGAATTCGATTTGCAAATGTGCAACATCGTTGCTGTTATCACTATATGGTGTGTAAGTACTCGTTCCATGAGAACAAGAGCCGCCCTGCTGTTACTACTACGGCGCTGCATCATGGAGTGCACCGGGTGAGACCTTCGTCGCCGACCCATGTTTTGTGCCACTTGCCGTGCCCGGAACCACTTTTCTGGTCAAGCCGGGTGTCCGTACACAATTCGAAGCCTTAACCAGCTCCCACCAGTCGCCAGTCATCCAGAAGCACCAACGCCGATCCTCACGTAACGTAAGCACAGCTGCTACCGAACTGTCCTAATCTGCTAGAACCAGTCCAGCTCTAGCTGCACACATCCAGGAACTTGGCAACAACCTAACCGGCCAGCATGCCTACTCCATCTCATCACAGCTACTAACCACCCGACTGGAATATTACAAGAGACAACCTAGCAACTAGACAAACTGGAAACTGCATTCATTAATACCACCACAACCCACTCAGCAGACACCACAAAGACTTACTTGCAGGACAGCAAGAAAAACGGAGAAGATAAAAGCAATGAGGTAGCAACTACACGGCAGACTTAGTGGACATCCATACGAAATTATTATTTATTACTTTTTTTTTAATAGTGTTTAACGTCCGTTTTTACTACTGAGGCACCATGGCCGGTGGACACTGATGATATATGAAATGAAATTATATATTAGGAAAGGATTTTTTTAAGGAAGGAAACGTTCTGGGCCTAAGTTTAGGGTACCTCCCCGGCATTAGCATTATGAGGATTGAGGAAAACCTGGAAAAAACCTCAGTCATGGAGGACGGTCCTGCGGGATTTGAACCCAGACCTCCCGCTCACGAGTCCGCGCCTTAATAACCTCAGCCACCCGTGGAGGTATAGGAAATTAGGCCAACTACACAAGCACTTAACAGCCATCACCAACAGCGAAGACTGAACTCCAGCAAGAGGAAGGACATCGATCGGTACAAGAGCCACAGGCGCCCCCACAGACTCCATGCGGAACCCGCCGCTAAGAGCTATATCTAAAGCCACAATGCAAGCTCAAAACCAACAATATGAACCGTACTAACGCAGATATTTTCAAAATTGACGTTTAAAGAATTCTCTTTCTACTCTATCCTACCTTCCTTTAACTCACCAGGTGCTGCCAGGGCTCTGTCTCATGGCAGTCACCGGTACTATGTTTTTGCTAGCCGCTCCTGGCCATTACCCAGCAGCTTTGTAACTTTCCTCTGCTACGGGAGTGCACAAGTAGGAGTTCACCCATCTTAACTCCTCTATACTTACTTATTAAAAAAAGAAAAAGAAAGAAAGAAAGAAAGAAAGAAAGAAAGAAAGAAAGAATTGTACATTTCCTGATAGCCATATAGAGTGACTCCTTCCACATAATACATGACAATTTAAATGTTTTACAATCTTTAACGAACTTCAACTTGTACCGTTTTTGCGCACATCCTGTTGTCCGCAGTCTACATATGAATTTACGTTTCTCCTGCTTACTTCTCCCTTCCCTGGGCTATTGCGTATGCGCAGCCTGATATTCAGGGTGTTTACCTATTGGCTGCAACGTATCGCATAGTAACACAATTAAGAACGGAGGGCTGTGCAACGTTGTACACCAGATACTTCTCTTCGTTAAGACGTGCAAAAGAAACTCTAGAGGTTGGGTGCCCTTCGTTTTATTTCTAGACATTTTTGCTCGGAGTTTCTTCACCGTGCCTACCCAGTGGTCCGCTATGTTTAATTATCAGTTTTGATTAAAGTGTATTTTATAATATTTGGTTAAGAAACGTGCACTGCTAGGGCCTAACTGTAAAGTAATCTTGGCTGTGTTAAAACTGTTATTTCTATTACAGTGAACCGCATTATTCAATTTAAGTGTTTGCAATTATTTATATAGTTTGCCAGTTTAAATGACTATTTTATAAGATGCGTTATATGACCCATTTACGTCATTTACGGTTTGCTTTTAAGCGTAAATCATATGTAAATTTTAGTGTATTCATGCTGCAGTACTTATTTTTAATTTTCTTCTTACTGTACGCTAAGTTAATGTGCTGTTTTTCACACTTTATAATCTTGAACTTCTTTCGCACAACTTACATACATCATGTTGTTGTTTAGCAGTTTACAGTCAATAGAATTGTGAGTTTTCACTTTTTTTTTTTTTTTTTTTTGGTTAAGTAACCTTTTCATGGCCACATCTTGGGAGTTTTCTTCGAGCATCTTCCTAAATTGAGAACTTCTAGACATTACTGGTGAAAGTCGTTCTCAAATGATGCAAGTCAATTCGATAGAGTTTGTAATAAGAACCTTTGTAGATAATTGTTTATTCATATACACGAGGGTAGGTTCATAAGTTTCCGACCTCGCCGATAACGATTATCGCCTTCACAAAATTCACATCTGGTGTCATACCTTATCTGTTAAGTACATAATTCCGGCTTAATTTCCGCTCCGCTGTGTTAGTTGTTCAGATATAGTTGCATAAAGAATGCTAATTAAGTTCTTCACAAAAGAAGGGCTTGCTCCAAATAAAATTAAACAGCTAGTGGACGGTGTATATAGGGAAGCATCTTCCTCATATTCTGCCGTAAAAGAAAGGACCAAACTTTTTCGAATGGATCGAGAAAGCATTGAAGACGAAGAACGTGAAAGTCGGCCTTTGGAGGGCCTCACTCCTGAAAATTGCTCTTGTGGAAAGAGATATTATGGAAGACCAGCAGCTCAAAGCTACAGAAATAGCAGCAAGGTTGATCCTTTCTAAAACAACATTCATGAACATTTAAACATGAATGAGGTTAGTGAAAAATGAGTGCCCATACTTCTTTCCTCAGTCCAAAAGCAGCAACGAGTCATCTGTTGTCAGGCATTTTTGGAGCTCTGCCGTGGCAACGAGTGAAAAGTTCTGCAATCCATTGTTATAGGAGATGAAACTATGGTCCTGTACTATGATCCCTTGCCCAAAAGAGAATAAATGGCGGGGCGTAAACCTGGCGAAGCACCGCCTCTAAAGGCCAACGTCACTCAGTCAACCAAGAAGATCATGGCCACAATCTTTTGGGACTGTGAAGGAATACTCTTCATTCATCTCAAGTAGTTATTGACCACAGTAAACGGGGAGTACTAAGCTGTCCTAATGCACAGACGACGAGCTTCTATCAAAGAGTAAAACTGAGTGGTGGTTTGCGCCTTCTTCACGACCATGCGTCTGTGCACACAGCTCTTGTTGCAAAGGAGAAATGTGACTTCAAGGAGATCGACCATCCACCCTACAGCCCATATGTAGCTCCCATGACTATTTCCTCTTCTCAAAAATCAAGAATGACCTTCGAGGAAGGAAATTTAAGTGTAACGAAGAAGTGATGGATGCTGTTTATGCCCATTTTGCAGGCAAGACCTCAGACTATTTGAAGGATAGGGGATTGAAATGTTAATTCAAAGATGTGAGAAGTATATTGAAAAAAAGGGTAACTATATAGAAAAGTGAAACATAGTTTTTTCTTTATCATACGTAGAAAATGGTAGGCCGGAAACTTATGGACCTACCCTTATATTAGGTTTTGCTCTAAAATTATATTCACCATCAGTAATCATGCATTGAACTATTATTTTAGGAATGGTTGTTTACCTTTAAAATACGATGAAATGCAATTTTTAGGTCGCTAAGTACAAGGAAATAAAGATGAATATAAATATCATGAAAAATGTTTTTAATGTTCTTTGACAAGTCATTAAGTCCACTGTTGCCAATTATTTATAATTGGTGTAATTATAATAAACACAATAGCTTTCAACAAAACTAATGCCTAAAATATAAAATATTTTAATAAATTAAAAATATCATACACGCATTGAGTCTGTGGTACATTTATTCACAGAATAAATATGAGTTTGGATTAAACTTATTTTATAGTTTTTGTTCACAATAGCTGAAGTACACATAAATCATACTAAATATCTAATTCAAATTTGATTTATTATTATCAATGCATAAGGAAATAACGCAATATAAAATATACAATCGGCAGTCATGTGACAAAAAACCAAAAACAGGAACTCGCAATTGTGAAAAATTACAATTTCTTTCTATTTCTGCGTCTCTGCTGTAGGCAATGACAATATGTTTGTATAATCTTCCCGAAAGCAAAAACATTGGACACAGGGAGTGTGTGCATATACCAATACCACCGCAGGGAAATTTAAAGTGGAAACATCGGGAATATTGACGCTGACAGTCAAAACAGCACGTATTCTCTTTCCGAGGAAGAAAAAAAAAAAAAGAAAAAAAAAAGTAAATCAGAGTTAAATAGGTTTGATCATTTTGGCGACTAATGTATAAAACAGCTTAAATCCAGTATTTCTATTTGCTGAATATCCTAAAATATACCTGGCTCCACATTGCTACAAGTTCTTCAAGATTTACTTATATTTATTTATATTCCATAACTAATTTATATGGGACCTTATTTAGCTCCATGATGTCATAGTTATGTTTATGAATTTAATTGAAGCCACTATCTTTCTGTGTGTGCGTTCTTTCGTTTCAAAGAATTAAACAAGAGTTTTATGCTTTTATTACTCACATGATGTACTAAAAATAGCAAATATAAACCGTATAATTCTCTTAAGGAAAATAATAATGATAATAATAACAATAATAATACTTCATTTTTTACTTAAAATCAACTGTTCATCAAGTTTTGCAAGAGTTTGATAAAAGTTTAAAGGCAAAAGAGTATTCTACTTCATTGAAATAGTGACAATTAGCTAGGGGTTCATTCACACACTGAGGTGTATCATAACGAAACAATGGTCTACATTGCTAAACTCGGAAGCAGGGTATAGCAAGTAAATAATGTTTTGGATTATGGCAGGATGAATATTTAGAGCATAAGCGAACTGAAAGTGCCCTCTTTTTCATTTGTCATAATCAAGGTTATACAACAGTTGCATATACCCCTCGCCAAACTAAGACGCCCCTTCTTTCATCGATAGGTGCTGTAAATGTTTGCTTTCCGCTGGTAGCTGTGCATAAACGACGCAAGTGCCGCCACATCTTTCTTTCATCGTATTTTTTTTGTGGGGTCCGTAGACAAGTTGAAAAATAGTGTGAGGTAGGTCAACATACAATACAACATTCTATCATTAGAAATTTATAACGAATGTAATTAAATGTCAATAGCGTTTTGTTTGATGTAACGAATAGACATCGGTATTTCCAAGCACTAAAACCAGAATGAAGCGGAATGGAGTTATGTTGGTACTAGATTGTAGATAAAGGTGGGATAGTTACAAGTTACAAATTCCCTCTCTCCCTGTCACGCATGTGATCTGCTTTTCTTGCCGGGAGGTAAGTCAAAGCTTGTGTTCTGGTTTTGTTTGTATTGATCTAATATTTTGAGTTTACTTAATTTAATGTTAAGAGCTTAAAAAGTCCTATTCCTATATCCCGATTAAAATTAGAAAGGGTTTGACAGTTGTATGTTTGAAATGGAGTGGGAGTCCGTAGCCATGGCAACAGTCAATAACAGCCTATTCTACGGTGATGTCACTGCAGTGTTGTCGGCACTAAACGATAAAAATGAATGGTTACATTTGTTTTGTGCAGCTAAGATGCGAGTTAATATTTACAAGAGGTAGTGGGATTGGTTCATAGACATTGGTGAAGTGCAGGGATCATGTGCTGAGGGATGGAGCCCTAACCAAACTAAAACATGACATTTCTCATTTTAAGATTTTACTTACTATCAAAATTAAACGCTTGAGAGTTCAGCTGGGATGCAATTTTTAACACAACACAGTTTCTATAGAGACTGTACAGCAGGTAACGGAACCTTTAGTTATCTTTTGAAACTGAGCAGTTCCCACATGTAATGGGAAGGAACCTAGGATGTAAACAAATAAGAGTGTGCTTGCTGTACTGGTCGGGGACGAGCATTTCACGTTTTCAGGTGGTTACCTTGTAGTTGCATTGCTTAAATCTTGAACTCTAGTGCTGTTTACTGTAAATCACAGTGCTCGTTTATGTTCTCAATTTATATTTGTTTAGTTTGTCATATTTATTTCGTAACTTTAACGATTCAAATCCCAATAACATAGCATCAGGCAGTGATTCGGACATAAGTGGAGTATTTCCTCTGAAAAATTCTCCTATGTGATATTTCTGAAATTAAAATCCACGTGAAATTTTGCAAAAAAATGTAGTGTGCTAAGCTATATTAAATATTTTGTGGTATATAATATTAAGTAACTGGTGAGATCGTCATTTTTAAATAGTTCTTCTACTAAAGTAGTTTCTCAAATTGTCGAAAGCAAGTCCTGGTGGTATAGTGGTAACCATACTTGTCTCCCATACCCAAGATCGCGGGTTCAATCCCGGCCAGGACAGATGGATTTTTTCAGGCGTAAAAGTCCTAAGTCCTTCGGAAGGGAAGTATAGCCGTGTGTCCCGTGTAGTGCATTTGGGGAAGGTAAAAGAATCTCAAGCTTAAAAAAAAAAAAAAATGTCGGCCGTTTCATGCCCAGAATTGAAAGGGACGCTGATGACCTGAGGTGTTAAAGAGCATCCATAAGTAAACCAACTCAAAAAACCAGACTGAAATTTACGCCCGAGCAGAAAACTGTAAGTACGTTATGCAAGTTGGTTAATTAACACATTTAATTTGTATAATTGCTATTTGAGTTGCAACAGAGTAGGTTATAAGGGCGCAGGGCGACCACGTGGTGCAAGTGATACATGTGGCAACACCGCTCCCTTCCACTCACAACCGTCAACCCCCTTTTTAATTTAATCAGACTATAGTAATAACTTAACGTAAAGATTTTGTAACAATAGTTTCTAAGACAGTATGCATTTGTTTATTTATTGGAATAACAGAAAATGAAAGTACGGATGTCATTCTTCAGGTAATTATAAAACCAGCTGATGCTGCACTAATGCCGCAAAAATCAGAAGAATCGCATTAAAGAGAATATAAAAAGTGTTCTGCCTGGCGAAGAGGGAAAAAAGTTTCCAAGCATTAACATGGCAAGTAATTTTAAATTTATATGCTAATTTATATTTATTTTTTCATTATTGTTGTATTACTGCAGTAAAGAGGATAGAATGCGAATATATTTACTACGTCATGACCTCGTGTGTTGCTAGGCTAATCTTATTGGCATGCTAGCCATAAAGAGTCTATTATGGATAATTTTGATCTTCACAACAGCATGTTTATGATGCTAGGAATGGATATGCACAATATTTTCTAAAGAGGAGAACTGCTTACAGTATTGATACTTTTACGTTGTTTTACTTCTGGACGAGTTCAATTTGTTTGCAAGATAAGCGTTTAATTGCAATGTTTATATAATAGACAGAAAAGATCATCATAAAACGATTATTATTAGTAGCAGCACTATTACTCGTTCTATTTGTCTCTAAAAGGTATGAATAGTGGCTAATCCACGCATTACAAAGTTGACGGAGCAGGAACTGTTGAACATTGACGGAATCTGGGACACAAATTCAAAATGAAATGCCTTAATACTGTGCTTTAGCTATAAGTCTTGTCCGCTTTCGCAGTGTTTTATGTCTCGGCTACTAAGTGTGTCGTAGCTGGTGGTACTCTTACTTCAACTCCCCTTCCTAAAGCGTGAATACAATCACATTCTATATAAAATGCTGGAATTGTCGTCTTCGACAGTTAAACAGGTATTGTATCGGAAAACACTTTCTGACTGATATGATTTAATTGGGCCGATATCGTTGCTTTACATTCCAATAGCGCACTAGTGCTAATTTCGAGAATCATTTTTCAGCGAACTTTTGAGATTTTCACCCTTGGTCCAATTTTTTCCTATAATGAAGAATATTTTTATTTTGCACTGACCCATCAGAGCTGCATATGCGTACAATATGGTGAATTGTACTTCTAGAAGGGGGCAACTAATAAGGAAAAGTAAATAAATTCCGCACACACACAATGAACTGATTTGTAATTAAAAGTTTACTTACAAAAAAGTATTGCACTATAGTTAGTTAATTATCAAACTGCGTGCTGAGACACGCAGCTCTGCTCACATTCAAAAGTATTTTCTTACACTTTCAATCGTATATCTTTGATTCATTGGTGCTGTTCCTTGTTCGCAAGAGAGTACTCGCAAGAGAAAAAAATAGTGGTCATGACTTGTGACTTACCGCTTGTAAAGCTGATAAAGTATTGCTTGCTTTAAGTGATTTTTTTAAATTTGTATTCCGCCTTACTTTCAGAACACTCCCTTACCTTAAAAGTATATTTCACCGAAACCTATCTCCTTCCAATTTACCTCGTTCTGTTGCTGGCTCATATCCTTGCATTCTTTCAAAATAAGTCTCATGCTTTCATTTCTAGGCATGTAATTTAAAAAAAAAAAAAAAAAAAAAAAGTTGCATAAAATTTATCAGCCAGTAACAATTATAAGTTATGACATTTCTTGCTTATGTTTCAGATAAGTTTATATTACTTAGTAGTTTAAAATAAATGCCTAATTTATTTTCTTTTGAATATTACATTTACATAAATGTTTTATTTTTATATAAGTATGTGATTTATACGCCTAATCAAAAATATTTTTTAAGTACAAGTAAAATCGTATAGGCATCCATAAAAGATTTTTAATGGTGTTTAATGCCCGTTTAAACCACTGAGGTATCACAGGTGGTGACAATGATGATATGTGAGATTAATTATAAATAAGGAAAGATTTTTTTTTAAAGAAAGAAGTGTTTAGGCCTGATTTTAAAGTACCCCCGCATTTGCCATTTATGAGGACTTAATAAAACCTGGGAAAAAACCTCAGTCAGGGAGACGATCCTTTTGGGAATCGAACCCCAAATTTCCTGCACTGGAGTTCACGCTTTAACAACCTCGGCCACCAATGGCGGTTTAAAACAATCGACAAATATCGTTACACTCATTATATTTAAAGTTAGACTGACAGGATATCAAATGTGATTACTATAAATTTATTTTATCTTATGGCTGAATGAGAACGGAAAATGTTGCTGCAGGAATAGCAAAAGGGGAGTGGGTAATACGTTATGCAGTAACTGTTTAACAGCATTAAGGTAACAAAATAAATATATTCATTAAAATAAATTATTAATTACATAATATTTTATTAAAATACATTATAATAAAACATTTTATAAATACTTAATTTAATTCATATTGATCTATTTTAGATTTATGAGAATGTACATCATTTGACAAAAAAAGTTAGTCATTCTCAGATTCAACGTGTTGATCGGAAAACTTAGGGAACGGTCGTAAACGCTGCATTTACAACGCGCATGCAGCCAACGGCACACTATAGTGGGAGCTTTGCCTGTTAACGGAATAATCGCAACTATAACCATTTGAAAAGAGAATATTAGGTAGAGTTGCTGCTGGGTTCAAATTATTGCTTTTATACGTGTATATGTAGAACATCATGTTGCCTCATTATTATATTTTAACGTATCGTTTGTTTTATATGGTATTACCTGTGCAATCACAAACGAACGTATTCCTTACAAATAACTAAACAAATACATGAACGGAATAATATATTTTCTAAAGCGATAATACACAAAAATAACACTATTTAATATGGAGTGTATGAGCCTTTGGAATGTAGGAGGCGTATCCGGAAAAAAGTACCGGTTTGGAAAAATCGGCATAAAATATTTGTTTTGCCAAAAACATTTATTGGCACATGAAAGAGCATTGTTCAGGCATTTGTCACATCACGAAATCAACTTTTGTATGCCCTCTTCAAAGAAAAATGACAGCCACTGCTGAACACCGTTTATCGCTGTCAAAGCGCCTTCCTCCGAGCTCACGCTTCAATTTCAAGAACAAGTGGTAATCAGAAGGCGCGAAATCGGGGCTGTATGGAGGATGATTGAACTGCTCCCAACCGAATTGTTGAATATTGTTTTGTGTCACACCAGCAGAATAGGATCGTGCGTTGTCATTAAGCAACACAATGCCTTGACTGAGCATTCCACGCCTTTTGTTTTGAATTGCGCGCCAAAGATTTCTCAATGTTTCACAGTATCGTATCGCATTGATGGTTGCATCTCTGGGAAGGAACTCAACAGACAGAATGCCCCGTCTGTTCCAGAACACAGTGCACATGATTTTTCGTGCTGACAACGTTGTTTTGAATGTTTGTCGTTTGGAGGATCCTATGTAACTCCACTCCATCGAATGTTGTTTTGAATCTGAAGTAAGATGACAAACCTAAGCTTCTTCACCGGTCACTATCCTGCTTAAGAATTCATCTCCCTCATCACTGTTTCGGGTAAGAAATGTCAAAGCTCTGTCAAGTCGCTTAGTTCTGTGGACATTCGTAAGTATCTTCGGAACTCAACGGGAACAGTTTGCGATAATTTAAGCGCATTGTTTCAATTTCATGCACAACAGTTTTTGAAATTTGTGGAAACACATTACAAAGCATTCTTATTGTGAACCTCTGTTTTCACGAATTCACTTGTTTAACCAAACCATCATTGACAACAGAAGGCCGCTCTCTCCGTGAACATTGAATCGCCCATCATTGAATTGCCTAACCCACTTTCTCACTATTCCATCTGTCATTACATTTTCACCGTAAATCTCTACATGTTGACGAATTTCAGCTGGCTTAACATTCTTTGCATTCAAAATCATATTACGGAACGCACTTCACAGTCGGCGGGATCAGAAATTGTCTTAAACATTTCGAACGATCACAAACAACTGTAAACATAACACGATCCGACTGTAATGGCGTCAGTGTACAGATATTGAACCAGCAAGACAAGTGCGCATGCGTGGAACGCGATATAGCGTTGCGGTGGCGGTAGAACGAAATGGTACTTACTTTCCGGACACGCCTCGTATAACTACCCTCAATCTTCGGGCAGAGGTGATATCAAGTTTCTACAGTGGTGTGGACGAGAGGCTACAACATTTCAGGTTTCTTGAATTTGCGCCCATAAACTGACTTTTATTCTTCGTGCATGTGCAGGGAATGCTTGTGCAGCATATTGCATTTAGATAGAACAAATACTGAAGGGAATATTATAATATATACAGGTTAACTTTAAAGCTTGCTGTGTAGGGAGAAACAATATTACGTAACTGATTGTCATAATGTTATAAAGGTCGATTAAAAAAATATTTTCATGCCGATTTACTACGACACTGCATATTTATCTGATTCGGAGTATGAATATCGATTCTTTTTTTCATAAAAACTGGAGAACAAAGTCACAAAGTCACTTGTCCTTACAATAAACATTGCCCATATTCTGGTATCTTTGTATCTCTTAAGTACACAGATAAAGGAGTAGGGACTGGTCCTCAGACTTAGTTCCTTTTTATTTTGCAAAACTAATTGTAGTTTTGAACCAGATACAAATCTGAGGTATAAATCTTGACCGTGATTGAGCTGTGTGCTTGTTGATCCGAACTGGCCCTTGGTTGCAATTAAATCACCGTTAGGCAGCAGCGAACGCGTCCGCAATGGTTCATTTGGTTCCGGGCTACTGCTTTTGTTACTGTTTTGGCATTCCGACTCCGTGCGAGATTTTCTTCCAGCATGTACAATACGGCCAATTAGGTTAGCACACTCATGGCAAGTTACCCAGAAATGTTGGTAAATAATGGCACAATGCTTGTACCACAATGCAACGTTTTCAGCAACTCACTCTCACATGTAGATGCCACAAAACATGGTGAATGTCTGCACTGGTTAATATCACTAGTAACTTCTGCAAACTACGGAGGCTTCCGCCCCGCTGTAGTAAACATAAGCCATTCGGTTACCGCACAAACAGCTCGCCAACATGCGATGTTTACAAAGTGGATCCTTCTGTAACTATCGATACGTTTGTCGCTCGAAAATTTTGGACCAGTCTTGTACATACAAAAGTTGATTTCTATAATAGCTTTGACCATCTCTTAAGAACTATCAGAAAATGTTTCAATTTCTGCTTGAATGCTGCATTTTTCGTGGGCTTTAATGTTTTCAAAGCCACAGTTAAATACACAACCCATGAAATTACACATTTTTACGGCTTTAAAAGTTATTTGTAATACATGCTGAAAGTGGCATTTTATTTTGTGGATAGAGTGTAAAAACTCTTATTTCTCAAATGTCCTCATAAAAAAATCACTTTTAACACGTGTAGCATACAGGCATAATTAATATTAAAAAGCCAATTAATAACAAATTTAATTTATTCCAGACATTCCGAAACGTTCTTGTTCCAAGAAAATAGATGACCTATTTCTCACTAGGAGCGCATGGAAGAAACTGCCTAAATATTTGGTTAAAGTTAGCAATATTGCAGGAGTGGTAGCTAGATTTTAAAACATGTATTAACGAGGTAAAATTACAAATTCAAAGTTTGTTTTTATTAATATTAATACATTTTATTTATATAAAGTGAAAACAGTTTAAAAGTCGCGATAAAAGTTCAACTGGTAAACGGTTAGAACCCCCGTTGCTACCGGCATTCTCTTGCGTAGACTCGCGGCGCTCAAACGCTTCACCATTTTAAAAATGATGTACAACATATTATGGAATTAATTGTATTCTTCCATAATTAGCCTAGAAATGGGACAGCAATGACCCATTCTGGAATAGAAGAAGAATAAAATATGGGGAGCCAAGGCCTGTCGAGGGTATTCGCTTCAGAAGATATCACTGAAGGATCACGGAAGCAGTTCAATGGTATCTCAAACAATATTCACCTCGGCAATCCAGACTCTGTACACTTTTTTCCGGATCAAACTGGGGAATTGTCTTAACGATGACTACATTTATGCAAAGTAAGCAAAAATAGCTTTCCTTAAAACGTTTTTTTTAAAAAAAAATCTTGTATTTTTATGTAAGTTTCTTTACAAAGTTTGTTCGAAATGGAAAAATTAATTCAGTTTATAATTGCGACGTGTCCTTCATTTCCACTAGCAAATTCTATATAATATTCAAATTGACACCTTCCCATGATCCCTGTACAAGAATTGCATTAGGAAGTTTACCAGAAGGAAAATCCTAAGAATGTGGCCGGGGGAAGGTAACTTCTTAGTATAGGGAATGATAATTTACAGATATTTTAATTATTTAACCACAAGCCTAATTTGATCAACATTCGAAAAAAAAAAAAAAACTAAACAATAGCTCAAGCACAATAATGAATACAGTTTTAAATTTTAAAACTCAAATCGATTATCAAACTAATCCACTTTACAAAGGCCAATTTAAAAGATATTTAAAGTTACGTTATTTGGTAGCAAATTAAAAAATGTTATAACACATAGTAAGTTCCTGTTACAGTTACACAGGATAAGGAACTAAAAGCAGTATTAAAACCTTTAGGATACAATGAATAAGATTTAGCAAACTTGCATAATACATGGGTCACCGGATAGGGCTAACGGAGAGAAATTCGGTCCTTTCAATTTTGAAGAAAGACCTGAACGAATGTGCTCCCTTGGTACTGAAACAAGACAGGTAACTAAGCCTTCAAGCAGGACAGATAGATTAGACTGGAAAGAGAGATGGGTATTAAGTAACAACTAAACAGTAACATGTGGAAGAACGGCTTACAATTCACATAGTTTGGGCACTAACATAACTTACGATTCAAACACACACAAGTTTTGGAACGACTGTTTGATCAATCAAATTAAAAAAATAAAAAATAAATAAAAAGAAAGAACGACAGAAAAGAAGAAGAAGAAAACCCTTCTCCAAACGGTACTAGTACAGTACAGTACCGTAAATACAATTGTAACTATTTATATGACGGCTCAGTTTAAAGAAAATAGAAAATAAAATTGTTTTCCAAAAATCAGGTTCAATTTCATACCGTACGATGAACAATTTGCAGAATTCCATACAACGGTCTGGATTATGTTCATATAATCCCAGGTCCAGTTCGTGTAATAGCTTCTTATAGTGTTGCACCATATTTCAAGTAAAACGGACTTAATAACCTGAGTTCGACATTCTTTTAATGATAGACGAGATTTAGCTTTAGGAGTATGTTGAAAGAAAATCCCCGTGGAACGGTGACTATACAGTACGGGAAAATAAATATAATTTACAATTTCTAAAAATGGAAAATCCATTATAACACACAAATAAAAAATTTATAATAGATGTTGAAATATTTGAATTTTAAAATAAAAAAGGATGGTTTAACAAAAGCAATTTAACGTGCAATAATGTATACTATGACAGGAATATATAATTAAAATTGTTATAAAACAATTAAAATATTAAATATAAAGCCTTGGATTTTTAAATTTTAACAATAAATCTTCAAAAGTTTGTTACTTTATCAAATAATGATTAATGAAATTATTGACAATCCAATAAAATACACGTGTATTATAAAATGTCCTGATTTAGCAAAGAATAAAATACTTTAATATTGTGGTTGAATTTCCATAGTTTAATTACTAGGCTTACAAATATGCGCTGCTTGCCAAGAAAATCTATAATAACGGAATAATTATGCTCTAAAAACTGTACAATAAAAGTTTTTAAAGATACGCTCTACCTGGGTCACTGGATCGTAAGTTACAAAGATAAGGTTCTGCATCCCACTCGAACGGGGTGTCGTTGTTGTGTCCTTGAAAGAAAAGAGAAAACTCACTACTCGGCATTTACATCGATTTATCATTTGCTTAAGTCAATAGCCAACCAACTTGTATATCACACTATGTTGAGGCGGCTACGAAAAGACTGGTATATCGATCGGAAAGGGGGAATGCATGCAAGAACGGCACAGTGTATTGATTAATTAGAATCTCACTTCTGTAGGAATTCTGTGGTTTAATGACACAAGTTTCGGCAATGAAACTTGAATTTCATTTCGTTCTAACTGTTTGTAGTCGATTGCTTCATGGTAGGCCCATGACAGATCCCTTTTCGCATAAACAATTTGTCCAAATTTCGTACTCCTTGCTTTATCAGTGATTGAACACCAGGAATTTTCTGTTCAAAACTTCCCATTATTGTTTCTATATTCTTATTGTATTTCCACTAACGTTGTAAACTAAAGCATGTTTCTCTGTAGTTAATTAGCTATTAATTTTACAGACTAAAATAGACACTAATAAGACACCAACACCGATGTAGAGTGCTATACCCGTCAACCCTACCATTTATACAGGGCGTTTATATTATTACGTGGTGGTTTGAGAAGTAACTTGGTTTTATTTTAAAGAGAACAAGATCATACTTGCAATTTGCTTACTTTTTCGACTTTGTCCTCATCAAACGCACTTGCTCCAACGATTCTCTAGGTTCGTGATTTCCTCATGGATGTGGGTTTCTCGGAGTCCCTAAAAAACTCGTTTACTTTCTGCAATATATCTTCATTTGACTTAAATTTGTGTCCAGTCAGGAAAGTTTTGAGGTTCAGGAACAGATATTAATCCCAGGGAGCGGGATCAGGTTAATAGGTTGGATTGTGAAAGTGTTTCAAATCAAATTCGGACAATTTGTCCTGAGTGACAAACTGGTATGCACCGACGCATTGCCATAGGGAACATTCCCGGGCTGTATTCTGCGATCGCTGTATTCAGTTTCTCAAAATATTGCATTCTCTTTCCATTTTTCGTTTACTGTTACAAAGAAATTATCTACTTAACGATACCTTTTTATATATGTGAAAAAGCATAAACTATTTATTAGAAACTCTTGTACATATCTGCCATGAATGGTGAGTGAATTTCACATTGCTAGCAAATTCTTTTTGTGAATTCCAAAGGAATTCTATTGAGGTTGTATCCAGAAGACCAGGCTCTCATCCAACCAAAAAAGAACACTATACTATAAATATTTATACCCATACATTATTACAAACAACTAACTGCAATTTCTACGCTATGAATTTGTCAACAAATTACATCAAAATTAAATTTACATAAACAAACAAAATATATAACAATTTAAAATGCCAAAATGTTCTTCCGTAACTTAATCACCTGATTATATGTATGTTAAAGAGCCCCTAAAATAAATTACCGTTTTCACAACTGTGTGTGCCCTCAAGCCTTCCTTGTACTTCTTCACTTATCCCTTACTTTTCCTGAGAATTCCTCAAACTTGTTTATTTCCTCCACACTCTTGACTGATAACATTTTAATTGCCACTATATTTTATTGTAGTTTGTCCCATTTTTTATCCCAGATATTATCCTTCCACCTTTTTACCATTTTACGACCAATTAAATCGAAATGTATTTCCATTTACGTAATAATACAACAAGCTTCCACAGTACAATTTTACAATCACTCAGTCATACAAGAAAATACAACCATATTCACTCTAGTAAATCTTCCCGAGTTGCTGTGTAACCAAGAGGCCCGAATAGTTTCAACCTTGTGGTTACTCAACAATAGGACAATTTACATCTACAAAATTAATTCAATCAAAAATCAACTTAAATTATATTTCTGGCCGATTTGGTTCCTCGTTGCTTACTTAATTTTTTCAACCGTTTTCTTTTAACTTTACCTAAAAATTTCCCAAACTCCAACATTTTTCTGCCTTGTTTTCATATTCACCAACTTGTTTCCCCTTATCTCTCTATTGGTAAGTTATCCCACTTCTCAAACATAAGTTTTGCTCTTATTTCTTTAGTTTCTCTACATTCCACGATTACATGCCAGTAACTACCTTGCATTGCACACATCGGACATTCCTCTGTATTTAAACCTCCTCTTATTCCTTTCAGATTCATACCCCTAGTTTTAGTAGTAAAAAGTCGCTAATGATTCATGTAAGGTAAAGGAAATATGGGGCAGAGAGAATTATGAACATGAGGATGACAGGTGGATGAGGGAGGGAATTGCATGGGCCCGCATAGGGGTAATGAATTTCTCAAAAAGTGGTATGTAGTATTTTCCAGCAATGGTTTTCCGCTTCTCCAAATAGTCATTTGCGTTCCCAAAAAAAAAAAAAAAAAAAAAAAAACTGAAGCCATCACCCGGATGAAACGCATTTTTCTTTTTCGGAGTATGTTCGCCTGGTGCAGGCCAGGTTAAGACTGTTGTTTCTTTTCTGGTATGCAGTAAGGAATCCATGTTTCGCCTTAGGCATAAAACGCTGTAACATGAGTTATATTTTTCTTAAAATTTCCAAACATTTTGCCAAGTTCTCATACGATTTCGTTTTTGCTCCAGAGTGAGCAGACGCGACACCCATCTTGCGCAAAGTTTTTAATATGTAATTCACTATGCAAAATAAAGTGAACACCTCATTTGAGATGCCCTTACCTCAGCTAGCTCGCGCACATTTACTTGTCTCGCAGTCAAAACTATATCATGAAATTATCAATGCTATCTGGTGTCACAGCTGATTTTTGAGCTCCAATATGTGGTGCGTCTTCGATGTTTTTGTCACACTTGAATTCGAAAGTCTAACCATT
Organism: Metallyticus violacea; assembly: GCA_030762175.1. Classification (NCBI taxonomy): domain Eukaryota; kingdom Metazoa; phylum Arthropoda; class Insecta; order Mantodea; family Metallyticidae; genus Metallyticus; species Metallyticus violacea. The sequence goes on from CM060831.1 coordinate 114,492,201, forward strand.
TCATAGGAAGGACATGCATCGCCCAAAATTCTCTCATGAATTTCCTTTGTTTTTTTGCTTTTTTCATCCCAGAAAAAGGAATTCATTTACATCATTAATTCCAGTCGTATCCATTTTTCATTATTACTCGAAGCGCTTATGTTTAAACAACTGCTAACATCAGAAAGTTTGTTTCTATACAAAATGTATCGGAAATACTTTTACAAACCTTGATGGCGGGTTCCTCACACCAAAAAAAGAAAAGCAAATCTAAATAAAAATATGTCCGGATATCATTAAATTTTGAGTTATTAATTATAAAGTTTTCTTCAACGCGTTTCAAGGTACAATCTAATAACTTAAGTTCGTAACCGAAAATAAAATTAATTTTGTAAAGTAATTGAATAATCTTATCGATAAAACTTGGCGCATCAGCATTGAACACTTAGATAGCAAAATATTATTCGCAAAATGCAGCAATAACACTGTTAAAAGTGAGCCGTTTATGTGATTTGTTAATAACTCTATTAAAAATATGATAGAAATACTCATTTTAACTCTGCATAAACTTTCATTAATAACTCAAAAAATACATGTTTTTGTATCACTTCCCCCCCCCCTTTGTTTTGGGGTGAGGAACCCGCATATCAAACTTTGTAAAAGTATTTCCGAAACATCCTGTAGAATATTAATATATAAGAAGGAAATTTTATGACCACATATACAGATATTGCTGTAGCTCTCTATTAATATACGAGCTAAGGTACTTAGCAAACCATCTTCATTTCTGACCGCCAAGGGTGGCCGAGTCGTTAAGGCGCGGACTAGTGAGCGGGCGGTCTGGGGTTCGAAACCCACCAGGACCGTTCTCTCTGACGGGTTTTTACCAGGTTTTCCTCAGTCCTCATAACTGGCAAATGCCGGGGAGGTACTCTAAACTTAGGCGTGGAACGTTTCCATTCCTCAAAAAAAATTCTTTCCCAATTTATCATTTCATCTCATGTATTATCAGTGTCGACCGCCTGTGGTGCCTCAGCAGTTAAAACGTGTTGTTTGTTTAAATAAAGACAGCTGAATGGGTGTATGTTTACGCCTGAAGTGTGAAGTATGAAAATTAATTTTGGGGGAAACTACATTTATATTATCTCATAGAACTACCCTTAGACCCACAAGTTGATCAATTATATTTTTAGCAGTAAATGTGGGAACTGCACAATGTAATCAGTACTTTGTCAATAATTTATATAGTATTAATAATATATTCAAATTATTGAATGTATTTTTATTAATAATTTTCAAATATTTAAAAAGCATTTATGCCTATGATTAAACCACCACCTTACCTTAGCGTTAGCTCTTTTGCTTCGCATGCGAAGGGCCCGGTTTGGTTAGTTCCTTGAGTTTTTTTCAGGGGTTTCCCCTTAATACTTTAGATGAATTCCTGGGAAATTTAGGCCACGAAGTCCCGCGAACTCATTCGGCCAAGTTGTCAGCTGGTACAATAGATCTTTAGGTCATTGTTCTATGAGTTAATTAAAAAAAGGGGAAAAAAGAGTTCGTCGGCTTCCCTAAAAAACAGTAAAGCTATAACGGCTTTAAATCGAGAATAAAAACAGATGAAACAACAAAAGTTTTTCTATATAAAATAGGGAGTTTTAAAACAGAAAAATAAACCTTATGAATCCACACCGCTGATGAAATTTCTCCTACCTAACATATCTATTACAAATGTATTACGTTCCTTCGCACATTGCGGCTCTTATATAAAGCTGGCGGAAGGCGAGCCATATATATTTTAAAATGTAAGCAACTCTGATCATGCTCCAATAATATTTCAAACGTAAACAAGTGGAAAAAGCTGCGGGCCGACAATGTCGGCATTTGTTAACAAGTTCGTGGAAGTTAAACACGAGTGACGTTTCAGCAGCGATCTTTCTACGCACACGGACAAAAAAAATGGAGGCAATTAGTGCTCATTATCCCAGTATAAAATCTGTACAGATCCGTGCTTGTTTGCTTCTAAAATTAAACAAGTAAATTCGGATAATTTAATTAGGGTGGAGGTGTGTGTCCTTAATTGTTCCATCAGCTCTTCTAAACAAAGTGCTAATTATGTTAGCAGAAATAATTACATTTATAAAGGACAATTAGGAGCACTTTTAAATGGTATATGCCATTACAGTACAATGTTTATTCATTTTTATATTTATTGGAGCATTTTACATACATTCCGCCATGTTATTCCCTATTCTCTAATTAATTATTTTAGAACAACAGAAAACATTACATGTTTCTCTAATGTTCAGCTTGTTAACTTTAAGCCGGATATTGTGCATCCTAAATTTCGAAGTCATTTGCTAACATACCTATACAACAAAACCCATGGATAATTGGATTCCTCTTTACCTAATTCCATTAGTAGCCACCTTTCCGTAAGTTTCCATTTGACATGGTATTTAGCACGTTCCTTTAGTCGAGTTAATACGCAAATGTATTGATTTTTTTATATACGGGGGTAGGTTCATAAATTTCCGGCCTCGTTGATAAGGATTATCGCCTTCACAAAACCCTTTTGTGCTAAGTAAATAATTTCAGCTGTAACTTACGCTCCACTGTGTTAAGTTGTTCAGATATAGCTGCATAAAGAAGGCTATGTGTAGAAGATTGTGACGTGTCCAAAATGGAGTTTCGAGCTGTTATTGAATTCTTCACAAAAGAAGGACATACTGCAAATGAAATTAAACCGCGATTGGACGCTGTATATGGGGAAGCATCCCCCTTATATTCCACCGTAAAAGAATGGACCAAACTTTTTCGAATGAGTCGGGAAAGCATTGAAGACGAAGAGCGTCAGATCGGCCCTTGGAGGTGCTCACTCCTGAAAACATCGCTCTTGTGGAAGGAGAAATTATGGAAGACCGGCCGCTCAAAGTTACAGAAATAGCAGCAAGGTTTGACCTTTCTAAAATAACAGTCCTTCGAATTATTCATGAACATTTAAATATGAATAAGATTAGTGTAGGATGGGGTGCCTAGACTTCTTTCCTCAGTCCAAAAGCAGCAACGAGTTATCTATTGTCAGGATGTTTGGAGCTCTGCTGTGGCAACCAGAGAAAACTTCTGCAAATCATTGTTACAGGAGATAAAACTATGGTCCTTTGCTATGATCTCTTGTCCAAAAGAGAATGAATGGAGTGGCCTAAGCCTGGCAAAGCACCGCTTCTAAAGGCCAAGATGGTCACTCATTCAACCAAGCAGATCATGGCCACAATCTTTTGGGACTGTGAAGGAATACTCTTCTTTGACTTCAAGGAGAGAAACACCACAGTAAATTGGGAGTACTGTGCTGGCTTACTGTACAGACTACGTGCTTCCATCAAAGAGAAAAGCGAGGAAAGCTGAGTGGTGGTAGTGTGCTTTCTTCACGACAACGCGCCTGTGCACACAGCTGTTGTTGCAAAGGAAGCTGTGAAGAAATGTGGCTTCAAGGAGATCGGCCATCCACCATGCAGCCCATATCTAGCTCCCAGTGACTATTTCCTCTTCTCAAAACTCAAGAAGGACCTTCGAGGAAGGAAGTTTAAGTGTGACGAAGAAATGATGTTAGCTGTTTATGCCCATTTTGTAGACATGGCTTCTGACTATTTCTTGGAAGGGGGGGGGGGGTTGAAATGTTAATCAAAGATGTGAGAAGTGTATTGCAATAAAGGGTATCTATATTGAAAAGGAAATATAGTTTTTGTCTTTATCATACCTAGAAAATAGTTTTGAATCTACCCTCGTACGTTGCAAATGGATTGAAGACAGTTTCCGTATCACAAAACGCTACAATCCGCATATTCGCTCTATCAGAATGAATTCAGGAGAAGGCCTGTCAATATCGATGCAGCATATGTGAACTGCGAAACGTTTCGGTATGGAGTATATGTTGTTCTGTCAAAACAATACGCCAACATTAAGGTCCAATGCAATGTAATAATAACAGTACGTGTGTCGGGCGGCCGGAGCTTGGCATTTTCATTACGTTGTTATAGAATGTCTATAATTTTCTTGATGAAATTCATGCTCGCTTGTAATTGAACACAAGTTATGTACTTTCCCATTCCATTACTAAAGGTAAAAAATGAAAGTAAAACAAGAGATTTCAATACCTGCAGCTTCTTTCCAAATGCCTTTTATTACTACTACGTCATTAGATGTGGAAATTGTGAGGGATATAACATTCTTTTCTATTATAAAAATGGCATGATTATTTCAGTAGCATGTCTTGTTCAATGTGTAATATTTAAGTAACACTTAAAATCTTGAGACATTGTTAAAACATGCTAAAGATCGATGGTAACAAAAATTTGGGTGTAGCAGACTAGGCTTAATAAGTGTTTAAAGAAACTGGTCTTAGACAAAAAGAGAAACTGGAGATGAAAGTCACAGAAAAGCTAACCATTTTTTTTAAGTTCAAAGGGTCTTTTTAAGCGTTGTAAATAAAATTAAAGTGGTTGACTTTGTCTTTTTTCCACTGATAATGTCAGCCATATTCGCTGAAGAAACGTCAGAGTACTTTAATTAAATAAGAGTACACATAAAGATAAAGATAGTCTATTATGTCTCTTAAGGGCAAAGACCTCCTAACAAGAAGGGAAAGCTGGCTTTTTCCTAACGTGGGGAGTTATTGCACGCTAGTTGTTCGTATGCTGTTTAATACTCTGACCGTTTTGTTCTTTGGTTACTGCATTTCTCATTGCACTAGTTGCTTCTCGAGAGATTCCCATTTTTCTCTTCCTCTTGCTATTCTTGACCAATCAGAACCTTCATGTTCCTTGAAGAGGTCTGTCCATCTTCTTCTGAGTCTGCCTTGTGTCCTTTTTCCTATCCGGGGGCACCACATGGAGATCTTGTAGGTTCACCTATTGTCCTGCATTCTTGCGACGTGACCACCCCATAGTGAGGTTTAAATACAGTCCTTATAAGTAGAAAAAGCAGATGATCTATTATTTCAATTATTCAAAGATCCCCTATTTCTACTCTGAACAGAAGATGTCAATGGTGTCTTGCTTGTGTCATGGTGCACTTTCCTGTAAGAACAAGGCTGTTAAAACATTGACATTCATGATCTTTCAAGAAGTGTAGCATCTCCATAGCAAGATTTGATTGCATGGAAGGCTTGGACGTAAAATCTTGAAAGTATTTGTGAGGTGTCTAAAGCTATGGCAGAAAATGAAGTTGCTTCAATTCCTGAGATAAAATGTTGTTGCCTTGTTCAGAATTCAGCATGATCTTGCATTTTTACTACGGCATTATGGTGTGTCACAAGAGACAATTAGGAAGCGTGAAAAGGGAATGAGAGTCTTCGAGGAATCAGTGAGGTAGGTGTTGTTAAGTGCTATGAGAAAAGAGGGTCAGCTGTTGCTGTAAAATCCAAATTGTAATGAACGCTAACAAGATCTTATAAGCAATTATAAAGTCGGTGATTTCTTAAAAATGCAAATTCTGTTTTTATACTGTCTATTATAGTAATATATTCTGCACTCAATTTCTTAATTCCAAGGAAAAAAGGGAAATTTCTATATGATGTTAGGAGAAGCATTCCAAAAAGATGAGATTTCATATGAAGTATACACGAAAGTGTCAAACTACACCATGAATTGTAATTCAAATTTAAGCTCAAATTCAATTTACCATTATCTTGCAATATAAAATGGATCATTCCAGCTAGAAATTTCAATTCTTCAGTTGTGTGGGGGATTATTTCTGTGTAGGTTGTTATTTAAGAATATCTATGGATAATAATAACACAGGTATGAATCCATAAAATTCTATGGTCAGGACAATCTAAATCCATAAAGAGAGAGTATTTTGTAATGCAAATGTTCATTCTGATAATCCAGGATGACATTGCCCTATATTTTTTTGCTTTATCTTTCTAGGAAACGGTTCCTTCTATCAAATGGAACTGAGTAGAAATGCAGTTCCAACAATAATGAAACAGCGCATCACGGAACAAGGATTTCCCCTACCCTTAAAATCAAGGCAATTATGAACGATGATACGAGGGTAGATCCATAAGTTTCCGGCCTAATCTTTTCCTATGTATGATAAAGACAAAAACTATATTTTCTTTTCAATTCCTTTTATTGTAATGCATTCTCACATCTTTGAATTAACATTTCAATCCCCGCCAAAAAATAGTCAGAAATCTTGCCTGCAAAATGGGCATAAATAGCATCCATCACTTCTTCGTCACACTTAAATTTCCTTCCTCAAAGATTCTTCTTAAATTTTGAGAAGAGGAAATAGTTACTGGGAGCTAGATCTGGGCTGTAGTGTGGATGGTAGATCTTCTTCACAGCTTCCTTTGCAACAAGAGCTTTGTGCATAGGCGCGTTGTCGTGAAGAAGGCGCACACCGCCACTCAGCTTTCCTCGCCTTTTCTCTTTGATGGAAGCACGTGGTCTGTGCAGTAGGCCAGCATAGTACTCTCCATTTGCTGTGGTGTTCCTCTCCTTGAAGTCAATGAAGAGTATTCCTTCACAGTCCCAAAAGAATGTGACCATGATCATCTTGGCCTTTAGAGGTGGTGCTTCGCCACTCCATTGATTCTCTTTTGGACAAGGAATCATAGTAGAGGACCATAGTTTCATCTCCTGTAACAATGGTTGCAGAACTTCCCTCTCGTTGCCACGGCAGAGCTGTAAAAATGTGAAACCATATTCATTGGTGGCGGGTGTTTATTATTGACCCCGCGTTGTTTATTATTGACCCCACGTTGGACGCCAATTTGAAACCAGATTGTAGGTGGGGATGGGAATTGGGCTGTATGGTTGCTGCGGTAAATAATTTAAGCCCGCTGATCGCAGGTTTCTCCACGGCTTGGTTACTTGGGACTTTTCTATGTTTTCCTGATTGAAGATGACCAGTAATGATGGCGGCCAATAGGCCCAGATGGCTATACCAATCCAGAAACTTTTGGATATTAGGTTGTACAATGTTAAGTGAATCGTTGAATACATAAAAATTGTTTGTTTGTTTGTTTTTAAATATCATTTTATGAATAAAAAACTGTAAGGTAGCAAATAACAGAAAAAAGGGAAAAATTAAGACTAGGGTAAACCCTTCTGGAACAATATTTACTAGTTTTATGACTATAAGTTATGACAGGTTATTTTAGATCTCACCTCCAAAAGAAAGGCACACCTACTTCTATAAAAAAAATTATTTATAGGTTCATTATAACTCGTTTAGAAGGTGCTGAGCTCACATTAAACTCTCTTACCTGAATATTTATAGTATGATTCTCATCAGGGTCTCGCATTTTATAAAATTGATTTCCTGGGTAAATTTAGATAACTAACAACTGAAGCATAGAGGGAATTTGACCATAGAGAAAAAGACTTGCTTACGCCCCAAGTTGGACTTCAGACAGGAAATGAAATATTTTATCCTAACCTTAGCAGGAACTTTTTAGAGTACTAAAGTCGATTAGTCAAAGGCAATGAAAGAATATAAAATGAACAATTTATACCCGAGCCAAATATAAAATGTGAACATAGAAGAATTTGCTGCCTTTAGTTTGAATGTTTAAAACATGTCATGTTCCACATTACCCCTTTGCTCGAATATATTTATGATACTACTTAACACGAGCTGGGAATGACGGCTTTAAAACTATCTGACATGCGTCGGAAAAGCTTGTGCTAGCATATCTCTCTCTTTCTCTGGCCATCATGTCCACAGGTAAACAAAACTACAAATAAAATCACAGGACGTGAATTCGTTAATCCAGACATTAAACCTGTTATCTACCGTTCGTTGTTGCACATTTTCAGAATCTCCAAACCTGTTTCTAAGTGTACACTCGTACATATATACCATTTCCAGTTGCAACCTTTCTGGAGAGGTTTTAATTCCTGTAATTATATAATTGTTATCCAACAACAACAACAACAACAATAATAATAATAATAATAATAATCTCGGTTGTTTAAGAGTAACGTGCTCTCCGTGGGTCCAATGTTCGCAGGTCGATAATTTTTTTCAGATATAAAAATATCCGGAAGGGAATTGAAGTCATGGGTTCCGTGTCGTAGATTTACGGCACGTTAAAGAATTCCATACATGAAAAATAAAGTTCCTGAAAAAGCTTACCCACCATTTCACTTTCAAATAATACCTTATCATATTATGTGGACTTAAGGAGATGGGCTAACCACCTGTTCTGACATCTGTAGGTGGTAAGTGAAACGAAATTCGAATTATTCAAATGATACGTTAGGACCTGGAACAGGACTTAGTCCTAATTCTTTTAAGTCGATAATGATTGAACTAGTTTACCTGCTCTTCAGCTGATACGATATAATTTACGAAGTAATATTTGAATGCCCTGACAGCAAATGCAAATTTATTTAGAGAAATAATTCTCCTAATAAAATTATCATTTAACATATGAGCAATTATAGGAGAGGCGGATTAATTTTTGTATTCCTTGGTCTTATTTCTGTATTTTAAAGGTAAAACATTACAATTTCTTTCATGAAGTATCCTGAAACAATGTTTTTCCATCATAATAACCTGTAATATCTACAAATATTTCATAACTTTATGATTTTGAAAAATTAGCTACGCACCAACTATATACAGCAACTTTTCACTCTTATAGTAGTAGTAGTAGTAATGGATGCTTTAATGTACAAGTTTTAGTATGCATTCAAATAAATACAAATGTTGCATGGGCCTCATAACAATCAAAATGGTCATACACATACATGATTGATTGATTGATTTATTTATTTATTGTCGCTCTTTAACATCTCAGGTCATCAGCGTCCCATTCAATTCAGGGCGTGAAACAACCGACAAATTTTGCTCAGAGGCCTCTCTTTCAGGCTTGAGGTTCTTTTTCGTGCCGTAAATGTACGACACGGGACCCACGGCTTTACTTCCCTTCCGAAGGAAGCCATACTTACGATTTTTACGCCCGAAAAAATCCATCGGTCCTGGCCGGGTTCGAACCCGCGATCTTGGGTGTAGGAAGCAAGTATGGCAACCACTACACCACCAGGACCGACTACACATACATGCATATATACATACATGCATACATGCATACATACATATAGAAATATAACCTCCAGTCGTTACGGCGTGGATTCATGAGCGGGAGGTCTGGGGTTCGAATGCCGCCAGGACCGTCCTCCCTGACTGAGGTTTTTTCCAGGTTTTCCCCAGTCCTCATAACTGGCAAATGCCGGGAAGGTACCATAAACTTATCCCTGGAACGTTTCCTTCCTAAAAAAAAAATCCTTTCCAAATATATCATTTCATTTCATGTATCACCAGTGTCCGCCGCCTTGTGGTGCCTCTGTAGCAAAAACGGGCGTCAAACACCATTCAAAAAAAACTACATACATACAACTATACAAATACTTCGATGTATTTACGTTTTCTATTATTAATTTTATATAAAAATACATAAACATGAATAGAACCCTTACTCTTGAGCCCCTTTCCATTTACTCACAGCGCCTCTCCAACTCCCCGCTCTTCATTATAGCCATTAACCTTCTTTGTCGGATCCTCCCTAAAAATATTCCCAAATTGTTTGAGTATTTCGCATGCTCCAACACTTCCCCGCAAATGTTCAAACTTCTAATGGAATACAGAAATTGCGGTGATAAATGCTCATTTCTTAAAATGTCCGTTTCCCTGCATTCTACCAAAATATGCCCCCAGGTATCGCTTCCTCCGCACAATGGGCAAATCCATTCACCGAAAGCATTAACTGTTTTGTTTCCTTTCCAAGCTCCTAATCTGAACCATGCGAGACCTCTTCTTTCTCTGCCACAGACATCTAAATAATCCCCCCCTCTTCCACACCGGATGTACCGCCTTGTTCAACTCCATTGTTCTAGGTGGAGTTTACGGTATTTTTATTAAACTCTTTAATACCGCTATACTTTTAATTATGTACTTGCGGTTTGTGATGCTTGTGTGTTTTGCCCAGTTAGCGTTCAGAGCTAAAGTGGCTCCCAAGTATATAAATCTCTACGGAACTCCAAGTGCTAATCTCAATACTTTATACAGTTCACCAAATGAAGATAAGCCACAAATTTCCCTCTGATTATGTTTGCAACATGCCTTGAGCCCGTTACAACAAATAGCAAAACCAGCAACTTCGATCTTAAATCTCGCATTATTTCCTAATGAAGAAACTGCCTTAATTTTTGACAATTGAATAGTATACGCATTTTGGCCACCGTCTTTTAAAATGCAACATGGATTTATATGGAAACTTCGTTGTATACATAGAACCTCAAAAAGTACTTTTCAAGAAAAAGGTGCGAAAAGAAACATGGAATTAGTTGGACAAACTTTCCCTGAAAGCAAACTAAAATGAGGAAGTTTATCCCAGTTAGTGTCTCAGGGTTGTGCTTCAGTAAATTTATAAGGCCGCAACTAATTTACTGCTCTACAGGCAGCGTATAAAGGATTATTTACGCCAGAAAAAATCTACCAAGGCAGCAAAATTATGATCTGCATTTGAAATATACTGAAACAGCTACACATGCTGGCAGATTAGTTGTCGTAACTTCAAAATATAATAAAAAACCTTGTCACAATAAAAATAAGTCATAAGACTATCACCGCAGTATTCTCAGACTCCCTGAAGCTGTTTATATGAAACATAACTTCCATAAAGTTTCGTTATTTTTTCAAAAAAACTAAATCATGTACGTACCTAGAGAATAAGGTAAAATTAAGAAGTAGATGTTGCAGGCTGGGTTTTAGACACCACATTTACTGCAATATATGAAGGTAGATGTTACAACTTCCACGGCATGTTTTGAATAAAGCAAGTCTGAAAGTATATCTCAAACATGATTTATTAATTCAATAATGTTCCACATAGTCAAAAAATGCAATTGCAAATGTGACATGCTTTTATTTTAGAACCGTTTGTTTAATCTACCTAAAAGTGTAATTCATCTATAATATAAACGTTGCTGGTTAACGTTTATAATTATTTAGTAAGTTCTTATACAAGCTAATAAAGCAAAGCGGAATAATAAAAAGACCTTACATAAATATATGCCATATGTGTTTCTAAATATATCTAAATAGTAACAAAGAACGCAGAAATGTCTTCAATAATAAAGGTGAAAACCCTGTGAATTCTGACGTAAATGCATATTTAAGTACATTAACAAGTATTTTAAATATTTATACATGCCAGTACGAAAACTGACGTTTTATTAGAAATGTTCTTACAACTCCAGGTACGAAGGAAGGTCCATAACTTTCCGGCCTCGTCTTCAAAAAACCCTTATCTGGTGTCATACCTTATCTGTTAAGTAAATAATTGCAGCTGTAACTTCAGTTGTTCAAATATAGTTGCATAAAGAAGGCTGTGTATAGAATATTGTGACATGTTCAAAATGGAATATCCACCTGTTTTTAAGTTCTTCACAAAAGAAGGGCTAACTCCAAATGAAATTAAATAGTGATTGAACGACGTGTATGGGGAAGCATCCACCTCATATTCTACCGTAAAAGAATGGGCCAAACTTTTTCGAAGACGAAGAGCGTAACAGGTTGGCCCTCACTCCTGAAAACATTGCTCTTGTTGAAGGAGAAATTATGAAAAACCGACGGCTATAAGTTAAAGAAATAGCATCAAGGTTGGACTTTTCCAAAACAACAGTCCTTCGAATTATTCAAGAACATTTAAACATGAATAAGATTAGTACAAGGTGGGTGCATAGACTTCTTTCCTCAGTCCAAAATCAACAATGAGTCATCTGTTATCAGGCATTTTGGAGCTGTGCCGTGGCAACGAGAGAGAAGCTCTGCAAATCATTGTTACAGCAGATGAAGGTATGATCCCTTGTCCAAAAGAGAATCAATGAAGGGCGTAAATCTGCCGAAGCACCGCCTCTAAAGGCCAAGGTCACTCAGTCAACCAAGAAGATCACGGTCACAATCTTTTGGGACTGTGAAGGAATACTCTTCGTTGATTTCAAGTAGAGAAACACCACAGTAAACGGGAAGTACTATGCTGGCCTACTGCACAGACTACGTGTTTCCATCAAAGAGAAAAGGCGAGGAAAGCTGAGTGGTGGTCTGCGCTTTCTTCACGGCAACGCGCCTGTGCACACAGCTCTTGTTGAAAAGGAAGCTGTGAAGAAATGTGGCTTCAAGGAGATTGACCATCCACCCTACAGCCCAGATCTAGCTCCCAGTGAATATTTTCTCTTCTCAAAACTCAAGATGTCTCTTCGAGGAAGGAAATTTAACTGTGACGAAGAAGTGATGAATGCTGTTTATGCCCATTTTGCACACAAGACTTCTGACTATTTGGGAGGGGGGTTGAAAGGTTAATTCAAAGATGTGATAAGTGTATTGAAATAAAGGGTAACTATATTGAAAAGGGAAATATAATTTTTTTCTTTATTATACCTAGTAAATGGTTAGGCCGTAAACGTATGGGCCTACCCTCGTTAGTCATATCAATGAAAATCAAGATTGATGAAAATGTTTTCATATGTCATAGTGTCTATGTAATTTCTTGCCAACTGTGGCAATATAAATTGCTAAACCTATGCTAATGGTGCTACTAGGAGGGAAATATACGAGTGGCGACCTATCATCACTGAAGTGGATCATTAGCAAGCAGTTTGCTAACTGTCTTAACGAGCACAGCCTACTTGCTATAAACAATAAACCGGTCTGTTGGTGGCAAAGAAAAATGAATCGTTGATAGTAATGTATGAAATCTGTTTAAATTCATCTTACTGACGAATAGCGAAGCACTTGGCTTGAACAGCGAATAGAAATGAAATTCGGTGAGATAAGCACTCACCTATTAGGCACATTAACACAAATTTGGCGGGAGTATTTCGCGCCGTCGCTCAGGGATGGCATCATTTGATATCGTGTATAATAAAGTTAGATTTTGCCCAAAACGGAACAGTCTCGGAATTTTCCAGGCTCAGAAACGTGGGGCTGACGTCGCCCGGAGATCAGCGGAAGAGCGGTCTAATTACCAAGTATCAGTTTCGGTGACAACATAACTTGAGCGCCAGTCACTGCATTGAAAATTCAGTTAAATTAACAATTTCCTCACACTAGGCCCCATTTGGTCAACGTAATAAATGTACGCGTTTGCTAAGATTACCTTGCTGTGATTCGACGAAAGATGTGAGTTCACCCGAATATTCATGTTCAAAGAATAAACTATATCAGCAAAGTAAATAACGAAGCGTTATTTGTGATCACCTTCGGAGTCCGTTCCATTCAGACCCGGTGGCTAGCTCACAGCCGCCAAAATACAGCGAAAAGCCCTCAAGAAAGTCTGATCGAAGAAGAGTGGGGGTGGTCTGCAGCAGCCGTAGCGAAACCTGCGATCAGCGGGCATAAAGTGTTTACCGCAGCTACCATACACCCCGATTCCCGTCCCTACCAACAGTCTTTCTTCAAACTGGCGCCCAGAACGTGGGGCACACTAAAATATTTCAAAGCAACACCCACGCAAACTATATCCTATTTCAGAGAGAAAAATGTTAGTGCAGAAATAAATATGCATTACTGAAATACACAGTTAACGCATTTTCCTTCTCCACTCCTGAAGATTGATTGGATTAATATAGCCATATGAAAAGAGTAGAGAAACAATGTTGGACTTCATTGAGGTTTCGTTATTTCTTTGGGAGAAGAAGCGAGTTAAACGAATGACTCAAATGACTTCAGTGAGGAAAATGAAGACATTCTGATCTTGCCACTCCTATATACGCAGAAAATAAGCAGAGGTGATATAATTTTAGGAAAACAACAATTCAACTATATTTTATTAATTCGTTATTAAGTTAGGTAAATGTTAAGCATATAACTTAATCATATAAGTGATCTATATGCTCCAAAGGCATTATAACACAAGCATGTGAGCTATTAAATAAATGTTTACTATACGTTCGCTACCCATGAACGATGCGCCCCTCTTACAACACTAAATTATCAGCACATGCCTCTGATTAGCCATCTCTCCAGCTTCCAGCAGTAAATCTGATCATATCGCTCCAACTTTTGAATTATTATCTTGTTGCACTTCTGCGTCGAATTCTGTGCACCTCAACTCCCCACTATCTTTCGACCTGTTTTCACTGCTTATCTTCTCATAAAAATTTAATACCCGATCGAATGACAATTCTATTCTCTCTATTAACAATTCTCTGCCATCACAGCATCGTTCGAAGATTATTTGAATAACACAGCATTTTAATTGGAATTACCATAACTTTACTATATATTACTTGTGTAGCCGTAATTACCCTTGGTGAAGTGAAAGAGAATGGTCTTAACTTCTTCATATTAAATAAATAAAGTAATATTATATTGTAGAAAGTAGAATTACTTAGCAGAAGCACAGGCTTTCATTATATAATAAGCTATGCATGTTGCCGAAACAACAGCTCAATATTGTCACGACTATGGTTGTGGCTTAGGGGGTTAGCTGTTCAGGAGGGTGATGATAGAGGCAGACTCCAGTATGCCATGTCAACTAGTTTATTGTAGGGGCGACAAGTCCCCAATCTGAATTGTGATAACGAATGATAGTTACAGGCCCTTACCTTTTAGGAAATCTGTCTCTGTAACGTTGAGGGTGTACGTAGGTAGGTCGTCCTCCAAAGATACAGGCAGAAGACAAAAGACAAAGACTCCGAGCTGTAGTTCTGTTTCCCCTTATATCATTTTACGATTTCCTAGGGGGGGTCTCTACATTGTGACAAACTATACCAAATATGGTGTTCCACCGCCTTAGATTTGAATTATATCAACCAATAAGAAAGTACTATGTAGGTGTATGATCCTTTCCAACACTGAGTGACTCAGCATGTTTTACTTGTTACCAGGTTAATGTCACTATAAAGCATCGTGTAAACAACCTCTGAAGTGAATGACCGCAAAACTGAAATGTCCTAAGGTAATCAAGTTAAAGAAATATAAAACCATGATCACGTTAAAGAAATATAAAACCAAACAAATTTATCTTCCAAGAATGTTAATTTGCTACACCCATCAGCAGTACATAGCACAATATGCCTTATAGGTGTGAGAATTGACTGCAACCATACTTAACACCTTCTTTGCCTCAATATAGCACTCAGAAGGTTTGCTTTGAGCTTAGAACTAATTCCAGTGTGGTTATACAATAAAAGATACCCTGTGACACTTGAGAAAAACGTGTAAATGTCAGCGATGGGTGTAAAATGCTAGAACTCTGTTCATAGTAAAACCAGTACCATAAATCCGCATCTTGAAATTGTTGTTTGCAAGTGATAGGACTTGAAGATCTGATAAACACAGGAACATAAGACTCCTGCAGCATTATAAAGCCAACTTAGAAGTATTTGATTGACAAGAGGCTGATTTTACAAGTTAATAACTATCGAACATTCCTCTAAACTTTGTAGAGACTTAAGGTCAAAACTTGAAGAACAGCAAAGGGCCGAACACGCGTTTTGTCTACTCAAGATTGCAGCACTTTTGTGTAACACATTTTTGAAATCATTTGGGCATATTATTTTAAAATACTCCCACAAGTAAGTCAGCTTTGATTCACATTGAAAGAAGTATCCAGAAACATTAAGTGTATGAAATGTTCAAGGCTAGAGGATATTGAACTCTTTTTGTAAATACATTGTTATACAGAAATGTTTACCTTGAATAATTAGTATTTGGAAACTATGACGGCACCAGTAGCTACCGCTATGATGTCATTGTCATGAATATCAAAAGGTCCTCAACGCCGCTATGCCAAACACTCCAGTCTAGTTGCGGGATACCTTTGGGAACATTTGACTTATTTCCTGCTGAGTGCAAGATTCTCTGTGAGTTTGCTTGTTACAGATGTGAGATAACTCTTAGTTCCAAAAATTTATTTTGTATTTTGGAACCATCTCGGTTTCATATTGTTAATAATTTTAAATTATAGAAGTTAGGTTTGTGTAAATTGTATTTTAAGTATTGAGTGATAGGTGTGCCGCTTTTTAGTAAATTTTATTTCAATATATTAATGTGGTGGTATATTCTTATTTCTCTTTATTAGGAAACTATGATTTCTTGTTTATTTCGACAGTTTCTGGCGTTTGTTGTATTTTGCGGAATGTTATTACTAGTTTCACTTTAAAGACTTTATTTTCTTTATTTTAGTTTATTATTGATAAATATAATTATATGCTGTTAATTCTTATTTTGCTAATTTCTTGAAGGCGCCCTTTTATTCTATAGAACGCCTCCAAGTGCACCGTCGACTACTCTTACAGAGTGTGGGCGTATCTCATTACTTAAGTTGACTTTCAATATAACTTATTTTTAGAAGTTTACAAAAAAATTTAGCAGTACTTTCAAAGAAGCAATGGAAACTGACGAAATGCAGTTCTAGTCGACCCATATGACACCGGCCGTGAAAGCCTACAATGCAAGGTTTATTGCACTTAGGAGAAATTTCATTTCGTACAAAAAATATTCAATAAGTTGGCCTGTCAAAATAATTTATAAAAAAGCTACAATTCCGATATTTCGAAGGATTCTGTTGTCAAAAGTTTAATGCTGTTATCTATATTCCAATATACGTATGTTACCCTCAAGGGGTTAAAACATTCCACCAGAACGAGTTGGTGAAGCCTAAATATATAACACTCGCATTGACAGGATTCTACTCCTGGTTTTCCTTAGTCGAGAAGGCAAATGCTAATTTGTTTCCTCCATCACATATTTCTAAAGAACAAGCTTACAATTAAATTAATACTAACTTATATAACACTTGAGTTGGCTACACAAATAGCCAATTTATCATATAACGAAATGGTGCAACAAGGCTGTACGCTCATCAATAAATCATCTGAACACAATTTCAGTTTTAAGTGACCAGAAACCAAAATATGGGACAGTAAAACATAGGCATTTGTTTTTTCAATACTAAAATATGTATTGCAACTTAAGAATGAAAAGGAAAGAAAATTAAAAGTTACTCATTTAAGAATTAGTGAAGCAAAAATGGCAGTAGATCGATTCTAGAAGTGTTAATGTTTGTTTACATCTTGCCTAAATAGCTTCAAAGAGTAATTTGAAAAACTTCCCTTCATATATATAACCTTATTTATAAACGTACTTAATGGCTTGCACTATAATAAAGAATGCGAATTGTATGAACAGAAGATAAATAGTAAAAGATAACTTATATAAATTTCAATTTTACAATACGATAGGTATGGTAAACAAGAGAAGGCCTTAAAAATTTGATACACATCTACTAATTTGTTTTTATCGTATCTTAAATTCATAATGAATACTAAAGGTTTTTTTTCCCACACAAATAACAATCGCACATATTAAACCTATTGAAAAAGTCATAGTTCTGTGCGGATCACTCTATCATTAAACAATTCTATATTATGTGTCTTTAGGAATACTTTATTTATATGTTTAATTTTTTTTAAACAACTCGTGAACATACAGCTTTGATGGTAATGTAGGATTTGGAAAATGTCTACGAAACTTTTCCTTACATATGTTAAAGATAGATTTCAGCAATAAATATATTTTGTTCACTTTATAATATCAGCAGTCATTCCAGTTGTTCAGTAACTCATTTTCAGCTGGCATTAGCTCATATATATCTGCTAATGACATGTTATTAGGTAGTAGAGAGCATGTGCCAAATCAACACCGACTTCACTACTCAGACTAAAATAGAGAAAAAAACATCGGCCGTCGTCACTGTAGTCAATAGCAAACACGAACATTTTATATAAACATTTTATGTTTACAGATGAATTATTTTAGAACATATTTCTATGATTTTTTTTTCAAAATATGACATTACCTACCAACCACTTTTCTCATATGTAAACGAAACATAAAATATGACTTCGGCTTAAACAAAAGCATTCATGTACGAAAAATTGTTAATGAACTACTGTCAATTAGTTTACCGCAGTGCAATAAGTAATTAAATAATAAAAATAATTATAACACCAACAATATGCATAAATAAGAATAATTTAATCAAATATTTTTCATTAATATAACAAGCTTAACAATTACTTTGAACAAATTTATTGCAGTGCAAAATTAATGGATCATTTAATTTTCATACAAATTTGACTTTTGACTTTTGTAAGACCATACAAATAAAAAATGCTTAATCATTTATATCTAATTGAATGCTCTCTGCAAGCAGAGCAGGCAATTTTAACCAAACTATTGAAAAGAAAATGTAATGCAAAAACACAATTTATCTCATATGTATGTAAGAAAGAGTTGTAACCCATATCAAGAGCTCTTTTGAATATATAATTTGATTTGGATAAGAAAGTATCAATTGTTCTAATGCAAAAAATATTTTACCCGTTTTCTCTATACCCAAATTATGATCTAGTGGTAAATTTTCTTTGTAAACGTTTATTAATGAAGTCACTCTTACGAGAAGATATTACTATTATAATTAGCAACACAATGCTTTATCCGATTTGCTCCATCTGTCACGTTTAATTCCTCATTTTTACTACACTCCAAGATCGAACTGAACTTCTGCACAAACATGAATCTTTAAAAAATACACGAATTTCCAAATTACTGAGCATCTTAAACCTAATCGACATAGACGGGACATCATCATATTTATGAAAATGAAAAGGACATGGTCTTCCTTGGCAATAGTTATAAACGGTGTACCTATCTTTGCAAAGGAGTCGAAACCTAACATTCTGCTCACACCATTCATCAAGACTCTCTTCATTTCGCCCCAAAACTTGCTTCATACATTCTTCCAAATTTTTCATTTCATTGCTAAGCCTCATGAGTGTAGATTAAGAAAAATTGCAAAAGAAAAATGAAATATCTAACCACAAATTTTAGTTCAAAATGAATGTTTAACACACACTGCAATTTTATCTTAACTGCAAAATACGCATGGTGTGTAGTCTTTGTTCTCCTTTAATGTCTGCTCTTTAGGAAATTTAAATGTGATAGTATGCGGTGCATTGCCATAATTAGAAGTGCAATCGGGTACACAACAAGAGTGACCCAAGTTGTACAAAACACTTGCTATTATACACAAGTTCCTGGCGTAATTTCATTAAATCAGTACTAACTTAATGAAACACAAAGAATTAACACGCCAATGATGCAATGGGCACACAACAAGAGTGACCCGGGTTGTAGAAAATACTTTCTATTACACACACGTTCCTGGCGTAATTTCATTAAATGAATGCTAACTTAATAAAAAAAAAAAAAAACAAAGAATTAACACGCCAATGTTGCAAAGACCCAGGTTGCATAAAATATTTTTCATTGTCACAAGTTCCTGGTGTAATTTCCTTAAACCAAGAATAAAAAACACAAACAATTAACACGCTACAACTATAAATCCGCTGTAATAAACCATGTAACTGCAACGAACCAAATAAATAAACTCGTGTGCTTAATAACAGCAACATGCTTGAAACTCGATCGCCGCCATTTCGTGTACTATCGATACTCGTATTATGTTCCGAGAATTGGAGCTGGTTTTGGCTAAATGCCTTCCGACTATCCTCGAGGTGGAATCGAAACTGGAATGGGGGACAATAGATTCATTCAATGCAGTCCCTCTTGACTGCACTACGTTATATTTTTATTATTAGATCTACAGTTTTGTTAATTTTTATATTTTATTCTAAAGAAAAGTTGCAAACTCGTTGTGTTTAGCGCTTTATTATGCATACGCGAGAGTCCTATTCGTTTCATTATTATTTTTCTTAGATATTAACGTTCTAACATAAAAGGTGTATGGAAAATAAATAATTTTCAATGTATTTCACTTCAGAATTTTAAGCTCAGGTATTTGTGTAGATAGTGGATTAATATTTAAGGCTCACCTAGAAACTATACCTTGTAGTTATTCCAGCAATGGTCTGTGAACTGATATGCAGTTCGGAACATTTCTGGGCTACATCATTAGTGAAATACTCCAAGTGTGTCATAACGTACAAGCCAAAGTTCATTAAACTGTGTCTCGGTTTATTTCAAAATATTAATGCAACGTGTACATTTTCTACGCCACTGGAATCTAACGCCGAGATTCCCTCGAGCGAATTGCAACGCGAAGTTTGTCACATTCATCACGTAGAGAGAGGCATGAAGTATTGTGTTTGTAGCCGGAGAATGGACCTGGCAGCGCCCGTCATGTTTCCGCACTGACAGCTGCAATGGATTCCGGCTAAGCCTTTGGATCATCGTTTCGGCGTTAACATTTGTACGGCTTACCTAACGCCAACGTTTGTTCAGCTGTGTGGCTAATTGAAGAGTGCCACTTTCGCTTGCCTGATCTTCAAAGTTCAAATGCTCCACATGGAAGCAAATTAAACGTTGCTGCGAGGTTTCTGATCCTCTGATTAATCATTTGTTTGCATCTAGCGCTTTTAAATGGGACCTTAGGAATGAGCGTTGATAATAACAGATGATCTGTACCAAATTAGAAATATGCAATGTTATTTTACAGCACAGATCTTTACCGAGGCACGAGGGTACGTCTATAAGTTTCTGGCCTCGCATATAGTTGCATATATATATAAAAGGCTATGTGTAAAAAATGTGACATGTTCAAAATGGAGTTTCGAGCTATGCTATTATTAAGTTCTCCACAAAAGAAGCACTTACTCCAAATGAAATTAAACAGCAATTGGACAGTGTATATGGGGAAGCATCCCCCTCATATTCTACTGTAAAAGAATGGGCCAAACTTTTTCGAATGGATCGAAAAAGTATTGAAGACGAAGAGCATACAGGACGGCCCTTGGAGGTGCTCACTCCTGAAAACATCGCTCTCTTGTGAAAGTAGAAATTGTGGAAGATCGGCGGCTCAAAGTTACAGAAATAGCAGCAAGGTTGGGGGCCTTTCTAAAACCACTGACTTGCCTAGACTTCTTTCCTCGGTCCAAAAGCAGCATAGAGTCATCTGTTGTCAGGCATTTTTACAGCTCTGTCGTGACAGCGAGAGAGAATTTCTGCAAACCATTGTTACAGCAGATGAAACTATGGTCATCTACTATGACTGTGTCCAAAAGAGAATCAATGGAGTGGCGTAAACCTGGCGAAGCACCACCTCTAAAGGCCAAGGTCACTCAGTCAACCATGAAGATAATGGCCAGAATATTTTGGAATTGTAAGCAATACTCTTCATTGACTTCAAGGAGAGGAACACCACAGTAAATGGGGAGTACTATGCTGGCCTACTGCACAGACTACGTGCTTCTATCAAAGAGAAAAGCAGAGGAAAGCTGAGTGGTGGTGTGCGCCTTCTTCATGACAATGCGCCTGTGCACACAGCTCTTATTGCAAAGGAAGCTGTGAAGAAATGTGGCTTCAAGGACATCGACCATTCACCTTACAGCGAATATCTAGCTCCCTGTGACTGATTGCTCTTCTCAAAACACAAGAAGGACCTTCGAGAAAGGAAATTTAAGTGTGACGAAGAAGTGATGGATGCTGTTTATGCTCATTTTGCATACAAGACTTCTGACTATTTGGGAGGGGGGATTGAAATGTAAATTCAATGATGCGAGAAGTGTATTAAAATGTAGGGTAACTATATTGAAAAGTGAAATATAGTTTTTGTCTTTATCAAACCTAGAAAATAGTTAGGCCAGAAACTTATGGACTTGTACGTCTTTCTGCTCCGTTTGATGTTGAGTTTGTTATCTAAACTGTTATTTTCTCCCTTCATTCTGTCTCTATAGTCTGTTGGCTAATTTCTATAGACATTTTTGTATCTTCCTGCAAACATAATTATCATTTGTTGCTCCCTTTCCCCCATAGCCACCCCTTGGCTCTAACTTCTTTAATTTTCGCTGCCCAGTATATTTAATCCCAATTACTAATTTGATGTTTCCAAAAGTTGTGAGTAACCAGTTATTAATTATTCTAATTTTAAAAGAATGGTGTCTTCATACTGCCCAAATTCCCGTAAAACCTCCATAGTTGGCTGTACTAATCCTAAAACTCGATTTAGAAACTCGTTTTGGACTTTGTTCAGTTCAATTTCCCCCAGCCCATTATCTCAGCGTCATTCTAATTTCGTAAACCAAAGCACTCACCTAAACCATCTACGAGTACAGCCTTTCTGGTTGAGTGGCTAGTTTGCGTCAGTCACGTAAACAACAACATGTATCGCATCCCAGGTTTTCCCCGCATGTACACAACTTTTTGAGATGCTCTTGGTTCGGTGTTGTTAACAAGGTTTTGTTTTGTCTTGCTCGGATTCTGTGGGAGTTTCAAATCCCCATCACGGATACACTTTATATTAGATATTTACTAATGAAATTAAACATCACGCGTGGATCGTTAGGAATGAGACCCAGATGTTCAAAGCTTACTAAGTACGCTAATACGTTGTGATAAAACGATATGATTTTGTTTAGTACTCCATTCTGCAAAGTGTTTACATATGTTAATGTAGGTGAAACGTGTGCTTAATGTTAACGTCCTTAACAACCATTTCTGGGTGAAGTGAAGCTAATAAATTAACAGAAAAAGTCCCAATACGTATTAAAAATTAACTGTCCTGTGTTAAATAAATACCATTATTATTTGTCTCCAAAGTTTGAAGTCGCAATTCTTTATACTTTCTTTATTCGTTAAATTGCTTTCTTTCGCTATTCTTACATTTTATAGAGAACAGGTTAATTATATATAATACGTATCTTAAAATAACGGCCATATTTAAAAAAGAAAAGTCATTTGTTTTCCAAAAGCCGGTCAGTGAAGCTCCGATAGTTTTTTCCCCACTTAATATTTAATTTTACTTATGCTTTTGTTTTAAAATATTTCAGCACCAATTTTATGAAGACATGTCAATGTTTAATGGCAACCTCGTGTTGGTTCAGACTATAAGTAAACATGTTGTAAAAGCAGCGGAGCAGTCAGAATGGAAGTGTCAGAATTTAAGACATCACAGAAGTTCTAAATTATTATAGTATGCCAAATTTAATAATTTAGGGAACCTCAGGGAATTCAGAAACCTCAGCGCTTCTGCTATCCATTACATTATTACAGTCACATAGTCATAATTTTATTTGTAACATTACAGCAGTTTTCATGGTATATTTATCATAAATACTTTATGTTAATTTCGACATCCCATCTTTCAGCCTACCCTATACAAGAAGCCAAATTTTGCCAGCTAACTCATGCTAACATATTGTACAGTACATTTACCTTGGAGGGTTAACACCACCAGCTTTAAAAGAGCGAATTAAATACTCATAATAATTAGTTTGTCAAGCAATAACTTTTGGAGTATAAATGTTAGAAGATAAATGTGTTACTCAAACTAAAAGTTGGTAGCGGCAAAGGATGTTGAATTTCAGGTTCTTTTGTATAAATGTCTAATTCTGAAAATCAAAATCATATACCATGGAAAAATGGAGAGAATCTACACCTGAAATTAAAAGGTAATAAAGGCCAACAGATAAATTAAAAGTAATATTGAAAGATATGACACAACAATACCGAGCAACCATTTTGAAAGAGAATATATGGTTTATTTCCTTTCTTTTTTATAGACGTCGTAAACAGCACTTGAACCGAAAACGAAAGAGACAGTTATGGCAAGGAAAGACAAAAAATGCAGAGGTTGAAAGCTCTCAAGATATAAAAGGCTGTTAAAATTTACGCTATCTAAAATTTAACATCTATGTTAATTTATTGACTAGTTATTCTGATAGAACTTGAAACTTTTTGAGAAGAATGACTTAAGAAAGGCATGCTAATTAGCGGCAAGAAACAGGTGGTAAATTCCTATTTTTTTTTTTTTTTCCAGAGATCTCTTAACAGAAGAGTAAATATTTATCTAGTTTTAAACCAATTTTCAGAACAGCATTTCGAATTTAAAACATAAGGTATTCTATTATTTCCTGCAAAATGTAGAATTTTGGATTTAAATGGAAATAAATGTTATAAATTTAAAAGAATATCAGTATCTATCTTGACTATGGATGAAAACTTACATGTTTATGTGCGGCCCGTCTCCCATTTCTGCTAGTAAATTCTTTACAATATTTAAATCGACACCCTTTCATCATCCCTGAGCAAGAGTTGAATTAGGAAAGAAAGGCAATTTTCGAGTATGGGTGAAGATAATTCAGAAATATTCAGATTTATTTAAAAATAATCAAAACTTGTTTAACATACAGAAATAAGCTTAACATTGGCTCGCATACAATGATGCACTCCGCAACATAATGTGGAAATTAAAAATCTAATTCAGTGCCCCATATAAATTACCTATTTAAATTTTCAAGCATCAAATCAATTATCAAGCTAATACACATTACAAATTTCAGTTTGCACATTAAAAAATATTTAGTGCTGTTATTTGACAGCCAATTCAAAAATGTTAAACACATAAGTTGCTGTTACAGTTAGACATAACTTGACAATACAATGAATAAATCTTAACAAACTTTCATAATACCAAAGTTACTGGGTCAGGTTAACGCAGAGGGCTTTGATCCTAATTTTGAACAAAGGTCTAAATTAGTGTTACTGCCTTGGTACTAAAGCAATCTACCAAAGTCAACAGGTCAACCGACCATCGCTAAAAAGGTTACGCCATATTATTCTAGAAGTATTTGTTGCCTGTTTAAACAATAGAAACAAGACAGGTACCAAAACCTTCCAGTGTGAACACAGAGATTAGGATACGAAGAGGAGTGGGTATTAGGTAAGAGCTAGACAGGAAACGTGCAAGAACGGCATATATGAAGGAAATAAGAATTTGTGGTACAAGTCTATTGAATCATATATTTAAGATGTGCATGATGCACGGATTTACAAAGAAATTACTTTTGACTGTTTCATTCGTGTGACGGCATCTTGAAATCGACCAATGAAACGAAACAAAAGTTTGAATTTTGATCAATCACAACCGGATTACAGATCAGATCTATTTTATCATGCGACGTTCATTTGTCTTGTGCTCTAATACCTCCACTATATAATTCCTGAACAAGCATCACTGACCACTTTTGATAGAGGCGGTGGGGAGCTATGATAGGAAAAAAAGCATGGACAATCATAACGCAAAATGGAGGGTTTTTCAAAGCGTTTTTGGTGATGCGTCAAATGTACACATTGGTCTTATCATTAGGAATTCCAAAGCATAGAATACAAAAGAAAAAGAAAAAAATTGAGACCCTATATGTTATTTTCTTTTTGTCTCAGTTGGCACTATAAAATCGAAAGGTAGCGATTGTAATAGTCGACTTTTGTCCATTTGAGTCTCACGGTTTCTAAATAGAATAGATATTCATAAGTATATCAGTTTATACAAGTGTTAATATTCTGTGCACGAATTTCATATATATATATATATATATATATATATACACGCGCGCGACGTGTGTGTGTCTATTGGCATTACTGACAATCGACATTCTTCTGCCGCAAGATTGTTTGAAAAGATTAAGTACAAATATACAATTACTACAATTTTGTAAACCAAGTTTAGAGGAATTATATTTAAGTTCTTATTTTATTCATGAAATAATCCTAATAAATATCACTCGAGGGTCTGAGTTTTCCAGATAAATTCACTCACTACGTTTGTGGGTTTGTCGGTCTTCTCAGACCCTCTCGTGATATTACTTGTAATAAAACGTATAGTCAATCAATTATCTGATGACCGATGCAGAGGCTGGGAGTACGTCGAGCGACAAGGCCACTACTACGTTGGACTTGGGTCTCTCGCCCAGCACTCAGTGGCAGAAACAACTTGTCTAAACCTAAATCCCGCTTAGAAAACTGAATGGCAAATACTAGGCCTATCATTGTATTCCACGAGTGTTTATTCTTGATTGGTATGGCCCCACCGAATCTGCTCCTACTGTCAGAATATTATTTTAAGGTAATGGAGTTCCAGTCTAATGCAATTCATAAATTAGTAGTATTCACACACTTTCGACGAACTGAGGGATAACATAAACCATGATGTCAATTTAATTTCTCAAAGTAGAATTTAGAAGAGTAACGGGTAATTTTATAGAAACATGCAGAGTTTTTTTTTTTTTTTTTTTTTTTTTTTTTTTTGGAAAATAAAGGAAGGTAGTTCCAGCATCTTCTTGTTAGACATGGGTTATTACAAAACTTTTTAAGTGCATTATTTTACTAGCTTGCCACTTTGTGCTTCTAACACCGACTTTGTGTTATCCCGCTTCGATTCTAGTGTAGCCCGGCTGGATTTCTGCCGATGCAGGCCGGTCATCGGACCCAACATAAATCCTATTCTCAATTAATATTTAAGAAAACAGAACATAAATCTCTGCCTCTTCCTTCAACAATAAAACCTAACTTCTTACAAACATATACAGTATAATATTGCTGCATTCCCCTTTCCCAAACACGTTGAATACACCTGCTAAGAAAGCAACATCTATCCCCAAGTGAACTTTAACATCTGCACTGCAGAAATCCTCTCAGACCAAGCGAGGCTATTCACAAGTTAATGTGTTTTAGCAGATTAGGAAGGATAAGGTATCTTGGCATTACCGAGAAACATAATCGCTCCCTAGAGACGGTTACTGAAGGCGCCCAAGCTGTTTCAGAGCACGCTAAATGATTATAGTAGTGTGTTCTTAGAGATGTGCTGTAAAGTCCATGTATCTGGCAAATGTAAATGCTTCCTTTCCTTTTTGTTATTCAACAAAGAACAATTCCTCCATGTGTAACGCCAACCAGTGCACTTACTTTTCTCTCTAAACAAAGTACCAGTGCATTATTCTTATTACAATTTATTTATACTTTAAAATATACAAAAATAAGTCCCTGCAGTAAATTCAACAACCTAAAACATTTCCTGCTGAACACCTCTACACCAACCAATTCTTGGATTATTCGCAATAATGGTTTTGCTTTACAGTCGCCATTTTTATTGTAATGTTGATAGAGAAATCTGGGAGTGACGTATTACCCTTCTTTTTCTTCCTGTTCATCTTTTCATGACAAAAATACAATCTAATTTACATGGACAGCCACTAAGCCTCAGTAGCTAAATAAATATCTGAAATAGCTGTCTTCGGAAGATCTTCGGCAAGCCAAAGAATCGTAAAACATTAAAATACCTATAACGTTTTAAACAGTTTGTAGTGAAATGACATTTTATATTTTCAAATATAAAGATTAAATTAATCACTTAACAGAAAAAAACACTGAAACCAGTTACCTTTGACGCTAAAGATTTCTAAAAATTGGAAGAAATTTACAATCATAGAATCGTAATATATCGACGTTGTTACATTATATGCGAGTACTAAACAAGGTTGATAAATACAAAATATTTCTCAAGTAGTATATTTTAATTGTTTTAGCGGTAATAAACGTCAAATTCCTGTTTAGTATAATAAATATTAAAATCTGCTAGATTTATATTAAACAACGTCTGCTAGGCAAAGAAAAATGTAAATGTTTTAGGCAATTAATAATGTATTTCAAAAAGCAAACAATTTAAACAAGTTCTAAAAAGCTTAATTTACATTCTAACCTTCTATTGTAGTCAAATAATTTGATATCGTAAGTTACTGAAAATGCGAATAATTCTAAATATTCCTTTATTTTTAATTACTATTAGTTTGTTCTTTCACTTTTTAAAAAACAAGTTAAGGAATGGAGAGCTCCACATGTTTGTATGCATTTTTGACACTTTTATTGTGATTTCATTGCTCTTAAGTTAATATATGTATAGCAAATTGCATTCAAATTGGATAAATAATTTGCGAACTATAAATTATTTCATAAATTACGTAAATATGTCGCATAATCAAAATATTCCACGCGACTCATTAGTTGAGAAAATTGGTTGGTATTTTTTTCAATTGGAGTTTTGAGCCACATACAAAAATTGTATAGAAATATATTTTAAATAAATTGTATCAGTTAACTGTGATAATTTTAAGTGTATAAAATTTTTAATTTTATAAAATTAATATATATATAAGTGAGAATAAATATATATAATTATAATATATATATATATATATATATATATATATATTAGTGACTTGCCTTCTTGCCATAGAAGGACTCCACGAGTTCGAAATATAGCGATCTCAAGTGTGACTTTTTCTTAGTGTTTTATCCTTTTCTACTATCATAATTACTGTTAATTTGTTACATTGTTAATAGTGTTACTTTATTTTTATTTTTCTTTTATATATATATATATATATATATATATATGTTGCTATAAAAGTTATGAGAGTTTGGTATACGGACAATTTATGGAACTAAAATATTTGATATCATATTTACATTATTAAATAATATTATTGAAAAGTATAATATGTCAGCATTGATCTGTAGTTCAACGATGAATTTCTTCTTGGCTTTATCAGAAAATATTAATTCTTTTAGAAGATCACCGCAGTAGTCTGGTGGTAACGTTTGCGTTTCCTTTGCGGCGGGCCCGGGTTCGATTCCTGGTTGGGTTAGTTCCCTAACTGGTATTTTCAGGGGCTTTCTCTCAGTTCTTTAGGTGAATGCCTGTGAAAGGTAGATCACAAAGTCCCCTGAACTCATTCGGCCAAATTATTAATCTATCATCCAACATCTGGCACAATAGATATTTACATCATCATGCCTTATCATTTAGAACATATTTAAGACATTCAATTGCAGACATTCTGTTTGTATGCCATGTTTGTGACATGAATATATTCATCTATTGATTAAAGACCCGATTGCAAAATGCCGATACACCGACAAGGCATGGTAAATGCATCAATAACTTAGTATTTCCATTTCCTATCGACTCGTTGCAAGTAAGTGAAGGCGGTTCAACTGCATCGCATCAAAATATTCTTTAGATCTTATCTATTGGGAATTGCCGCATATTTTCTCTTTTCTAAATCGAGTAATTTCAGCTTTAATATCCACAGGAAACTACAATTCTTATGTCTTAACTTTCCCCTGGTAGTAAAGTGTACATTCTTTAACTTTTGCGTTTTCTTTCATTTCTTGATTAGTTACTGAAGTACCTCTTCAGTTTATGAGGCAAAAGAAGAGCAAGTTGAAAAGCGATGTGTGTATCTGCTTCTATAGAACTTTTGAAGTTATTTGTATAGCATATTGCGGTGATCAGGATCAATGTATTTTTTACTTTACCAACATCAAGAGTACATTTAGTAAAATACTCATTTTTTTATAAATGTCCTATCAAATATCTGTTAGCAGACCATGCATAACACGTTTTTCGTACAGTTCTATTCACAGATTTGCAGCACATGAAAAACCACGTTTTTCAGGTTCGACGATCAATTATTGAATTATTTCATCTTCTCCTACAGATATTTTAAATGTTTTACTTATGCTTAAGTGCTCACAATTTCACTATATTTATATAACAATGCTACTACAATAATGTTAGACATTGACGTATATTACAGCTGGTGCTTGCTTTAATAAATAATTCAATCTGAGATTATTTTGAAAGCTTACATTATACAAAATCCTTCTTCTAAACACAAGCATGGAGTTATTTACCAGGTTCTTAGCTCCAACTTTGCCACCTAGTTTGGATGTTATTACCTTCCTAGTTTCATAATTATTATAGATAATCCCCACTTCTAAAGTCAATGGCTTGGCATTTTCCATCATTTATTAGTTGTGAGGCAAATACTTATCATGCTTTTCGTCCCATCTATCGGATTATACATTAATTATCAAATACTCGAGCAAATTCTCCCCATCCAACCTCTAATGAGAGCTGTCGATAAACGAGTTGTTAGAGAAAAAACCAATAAACGCATCTACCTCCTGATATTCGATGTTTAGAGGTTGTGGAGCACAAAATAAAACACGGGTAAATGATAACTATAAAAGTTAAGTAGCATGCGAAGTGAAGTATGCAAGAGTAAGCAAAGAATTAAGATATATAAGAATTGAATATAGAGCTCACTGTGACTGGACACAATTGAAGAATCACTTGAACTTTACCACTAGCAACCTACTTAACTACATCTATTTATTGGATCTCGACATCTAATAAGGCCTCCACAGATGAAATTTCGTCAAAATGATCGAGATTCAAAGTTTTGTTTTAAAGTTTAAATATCTGAAAACTTCTTTCTTTCATTAATATGATGTGGTAATGAGGTTTCTGCTTTTATCTGCATAGCAAATGTCAACTGTAAAAAGTGTCGTTTATTTGTGATCACCTGAACATATCCACCTGGCGTTAAACTGCGGATTCAACCAATCGCGAACAACATAGGTTCAGTGATAAGATGAACCATCTTGCTGGAATCTTGTATTATGTACTTGTGGAAGGAAAAAAAAAGTTTGAACATTTCAAGATTACATTAACAGTGGGATCTCAAAAAAAATGACCCAATTATCACAACACATACACCTTTCGATTATCTCTTTGCATTTCACAACCACATAAGCAAACACTATACAGAAACGACAGCCATCAAGAGTGATGTACAGAAAATGTTTGAGTTGAAAATTGCAATGTAGAAAATGGCAATGTGTTGTTTCTAATGGATTTTCAGTTATTAATGAGAAAAATCTGACGGACTTTATAAGCACTGTGTAATTTTTCACATCATAGGGTTTTAAACTGTCGTGAGAGGCCTGAATGATGTAAAAATGTTAGTCACATTTTTTTTAAAAAAAAATTTGAATATAATGTTCTTACTTTTTTGTGCTGAAAATCTTGCATATTAAATTTCTAATTTGCAACATATAATCAAAAAGGATTAACAAATAAAAAGACAACGTGCCAACACGGAACAAGTTTATACAGCAATTTGGTTTCTTACATCAAATTAATGTTAATATATTTATTTTGTCCAAATTATAAATTCTGCATTGTGTGCAACATTAAGAGTATTAGCATATAAAAGTAAATAAAACATTACTTTTCAATAAACTACTAGAGATATAAATGTGAACGTTTCAAATGTGATAAAAATTTAAAAAACTTGCTTGAAAACTGCAATTTTTAAAAAAGTCAACATTTAGTACCGAAAATGCCTGTACCTGCTCTTAAAAAGGCTCTTGCCTCAGTGTGTGCGTTTATGTATATTCTCCCTATAGTTGAATGCCACGTACTTCAATATATTTGCTAGAAGTACTTGTTTCCCCTTCTACGGTCATTCGACTTGATGCTGAAGTTTCGTAGAATGCAAAACTCCGCAGTTTTCTCGAAATCGGAAACAACGCAGTCGGAAGAGACGAAGGGAAGGATTCGAGTCCATGCCTTTCTGTTTCCTGCTGACTTCTTCAAGTTAGTACATCGGTACTAGGTTCGACTATATACTTCTCAAGTTTTTTTAAAAAAAAATAAAATACTGCTCCGTAACAGCACACCGCTTTAAAGCAAGAGAAAAGGTAAAACAATACACACATGACTGGCATATAGACCAATAAAAAGAACTGTTTTAATGCTGGAAAACGCAGTAGAAAATAAGCTAAATTCTTTTTCATTTTAATAGATGTAAATATTTATCACAGTAGCCAATATGAATCTGAAAGAATCGACTATATGCAGGACTTGTACCAAACGGATATCGTTCTGTAATAACCAGGAAGAAATATTAAGATGGACGTTATATTTAAGGATTGTTTCTCCTTTCAGTTTTGAATAAAACTCAGGAAAAGAAGTAAGAAAGGTGTGTAATTCAGCGAAATAAAATGAAATATAAACTAAAAAGAAAATTCAAACGAAAATGCCACATACCCAGCATATTATTTGTGCTGGGTATATGGCATTCTCATACGAAATGGCCAATTGGTAGGTCACTCAAGGCAACTGCAACAGTAAAGAACTCAAGAGTACATCGGAAAAAGAAACCGAGATTGCCGAGAAGAGTAATATTCGTAATGTTGATTAAAACGTCATGGAATTTAGAAATCTGGGGGAAAAAACAAAATACCTCAAATATATTTCTTCACTGTGAATATGTACGAGTATATGTAATATTAAGAGTAAGAGAATTATAAAGTCAAAAATAAGCTGCTTTGATAGACAAAACTTATGGAATTGTAAGTGGGTAATACTGTTTTAACTATCCATGAGCCCACCTTCTGTTGTCAAGTATTAATGTCATAAGTGAAGTGTAACAACATGATGGTGCTCCACCACACTACGCCCAAGTTGTGAGAGACTACATAGAAATGACGTCGACATTACCAGATCTAACACGTCTCCATCGAGAATACCTTAGAGATCTGCAGGATATATGGACTCGAAAGGGAAAGGAGAATTCGCTGTTGTGGCCAAACAAGGCACGGCACGGTAAGCCGAATATCTGTGGTTCGAGTTCCGGCCATGACTCTAATTTCTTCTACTATGGTTGATTGTAGTTTCAGACCTAACATCTGGTATTTCTCTTGTGAAATGTTTATAGTTCATGCTACAGAACCAATTACAGTTGAGGTCTTTAAAGTAGTTATTAAAAGCTATTTTCAAAAAAGTAGTTTCGAATAAAGTTACTGAAAAAACGGTATGTATAAATAATTAAAATGATCCGATTCATTACTAACTAAGGAAGGAGAACAACATGAGAAATTTTTTTTTATAAATAATTCAGTGGTAGTGGCTTTTGCACCATTTTTACAGAGTAGACAAAGTTTCCATTCATTAAAATGAATAACTTTTTGTCGTAAACAAAATGCATATGTCTGTATATATGCTAGGTACCTATGCCTGCATTTTTATCTTAATTCAACATGGCTACAATCCTTTTCAAAGCATTGTGTTCTAACGTTCGAATGCAACCTGAAAGATGTTTGTTTGTAAGTATGTGGTGTGAAATCGCCGCTTGTGATTCTGTATTATTATCCGTCAGGTATCTTTACTTTGGTTTTGTAATTGTGACTTGATAAATTCACAAGAAAACAAAGGGCTAAGGGCCTCAAGTGTGAAAGACGTGATGGCCACATTGAATTGAACCTCTGCCCAATTCACCTGTTGGGAAACCATCGGTTGCGGTATTGTCGCAGTCAACAAAAAATGAGGGGAATCTCCGTCCTTTGGAAAGACAACTGAATCCACAATGCTATCCGAAATGTCGAAATAAACTTGTGCTGCAACTTTGAGCATGTCAAACCGCACAACCGAACACTGAAATGGTCACTCGTCCCTTTATAAATATACAAGGTCGTGTGGCTAACGGTTATGTGATAGCCTTTGTTTGGAGCAAACCGTACACGACAGAGGCGTAGAATATTTTTGAGGAAAGAGCAACATATTTTTGAAAGTACATTACCAGGTTTGAAAAATCAATTACACAACCTAATTTTTAAAATAAATATAGATTAATGTCTTAAATGTTTTATTTTAAAATATCAATGTTTTGGCTATTAAACGGAAATTTATGGCTTTAAAACAATGAAGGGATGCAACTGCTCCTCTATGCCTCCCCTCCCTCTTGCGGACGCCCCTGCGTACATCTGACTGCGTCTGAAAAGCATTAAGTGCAAGAGTGGAGCAGTTTGTGAACTTCAAATTCCTTGCAAAACTAGAAAACTCAGCTACAGAAACGTAAGGGGCTCATGCTAGTTTATGGTTATGAGTGTTTAACTCGTACTCAAGTTCGTAACTGGTTCAAAAAGTTTAAAAGTTTCCTCTTTTGGACAGACTTTTAAGACGATCAGCACACCGGCCGAACTTCACATCAAAATCTGTTGATACCATCCAAAAAATAAAATAGGTAAAATTTAAGAACAAGTGATCATTCGAGCAGTTAACATCAGTAAAAAATGTTTGGCAAATTTTACACGAATATAAAAATTTGCTCTAAAATGCCCAGAATCCTCATTCTTAGTAGAAGAAAATTCGGTGAACATTCGCACAGACATCTTTGAACAAATTGAAAATAATCGTAACCTTTTATCGCATGTTATAACTTGTTATGAATTGTGGGTTTTATTCAATAAGGCCCAGAAACTATGCGGCTACCCATGCATTGGAAGATTCCCAGCTCCCCACTAAAGAGAAAGTCAAAATTCAAAACAATTATGTTCATTTTTTCGATATACGAGAGGTTGATTCCTGAAAGTCAACTATATGGAGGTTTTAATAACACTTCGTGAGCGGGTAAAATCCTGACATGTTAAAGAACTGCTCATGTATTTTTCATCGGCACAGAATGCGCTAATTGTGCAGATCTTAGCAAAACTCAAGATCCCCGTGTTGGAACACCAACCATTCTCGCCTTATCCAACATTTTTGTGTCCAAAGATCAAATCTATATTAAAGAAACCCATTTCGAATCTATAGAGTCAAATAAGACGAAAGTGACGGTACCCCAAAGATAAGTAATATTCCTAAGGTTTTATTGTTTTTTTTTTTTTTGTAATTTTAGAGTTGAATATTTGTTGTTATTTTTACACTGGTTTCCTTTAAATTTTTTGATTTTGAAGAGTGACTTTATTTCTATTTGAGTGTAAATTAAATATAATTTTTTATTGCTGTTTAAATCATATAGATTAGTTAACAGTTGGTCCAGCACGTTAAGCACTTGTGAGCGAGAGGTCTGGAACCGGCCTTCTTGATTGATATTTTTTTTTCACTTTGATCTTAGCCAAAAGGCCTAGAGACGTTTGCGACGTATAGATACATAGTCAAAATACTCAATGCGCAGAAAAAGTATCGTTTAACCTGCAGGTTCAAATAGATATCGGGAGTAAAAAAGGAGGGATTATCTAGATGTCTGCGGGAGAGAAGAAAGAATTGGTCTCGCATGGCTCAGATTAGGGGCTTGAAAAAATATTAAAACAGTTAATGCTCTCGGGGAAGAGTTTGCCCATTGTGCAAAGAAAGCGATACCTGGAGGCACATTCTGACACAGTGCAGGGAAACAGACTTTTTTAGAAATGAGCATTTACTGCCGCAATTTTTTAGTTTCAATAGAAGTTGAACATGTACTGGGAAGGGTTGGTGCATGCGACACACACACACACACACACACACACACAAATCGGGACTATTTCTAGCGAAGACCCGACAAAGAAGGTTAATGACTATAGAGAAGAGAGAGGAGTTGGGGAGATGAGATGAGTAAAGGGAAATGGGAGCTCAGAGATAAGGGTCCTATTCATTTTGTATATATATATATATATATATATATATATATATATATTTACTCGTAGAAAACGTGTGATGTGTGATAGATATGTTTGTATATATCTATGTATGTATAGCCAATTGTTGCTGCTGCTGCTACTATTACCATTTTTGCAAGGTTTTCCTCTGTCCTCATAAATGGCAAATGCCGGAGGGGTATCCTTAACTTAAGCCTGAAGCGTTTGTTTCCATAAAATAAAATCATTTCCTGTATTATCATTTCATCTTATGTATTTTCAATGTACACTGCCCCAGCATTAAAACGGGCATTAAACACTATTAACATAAAACTTCTTAAGAAATAACAAAGAAGACTTCCAGAAATGGAAAATTTGAAGGGAGGATCAGGGGAGGGAGTATTTTGAAGACGATGATATTTAAAATGTATAAGCTGTTGAATATTTTTTGAGCCGAAGTTCGGTTATTTTCAAACCACGCAGTTTATAGTGTATGTCTTTGGAAAGGCAATATCCTTAATGGGATTCAGGATGTCAACATCGTGTGAATTTTTAATAAAAGAAAACACTTTTAGAGGCACTATATTTATTTTTTCAAAGCTTATATACGTCCTCAAAATGATGTAATGTCAGAACTATAGATGTTCCTTCCACTGTAATTGCATTTATTTCTTGGCTAGATAGCAGCTATTGAGTCACTTTCTGTAATAAGTATTGTGAACAATAGTTTACACTAGTTGTCAGCTGATACAGTATTTATGAGCTGCCAACTTCATGTTTAATTGGATTGATTGTAGTAAATAATTTTATGTAACTCCGTTATATCCATGAGTGTAATGTCATTTCCCTGTACAATTTCTCAGTAATGAATAAAATATTAATTTCTCGCAAGTGTGCAGAAAGCTACCCCAGCCATAGAATGTGACCTGGGAATTTCTGTAGCCTGTTGTAAAAATATTTTTAAAGAATCCTTGAGCAAGATGTTTATTGGTATTCTGTTAGAACATTTCTTAAGCAGGGTAGGCACCATAAAACATTTGGCGACTACAGGGATGAAAAGAGGCCCATAACCTTCAAGGGAAGAAGCCAACCGCTTGAGTTGATTCTACATGGAAAAAGTCACGTAGACCATGTTTATTTAGTTTGCAATTTTGCGGCCCACTGTTAGTGTGACAAGAGTATTCAGTGGGGCAGTATCAGTGCAAGGGCTTTCTCAGTTCCGTTCAATTGGTGGAATACGGTAGTTACTATTGGAAGAATATTCAGTAGACGAGCTTTATTAGTTGAGTGCAGTACAGTTTATGTGCAACAGTTTATACATTCAGATTCTATTCTATCCCCCATAAGAAAAAATATGTAATTAACCCCCCCCCCCAGGTTTATTATCACCGCTGTACAGCAATCGAATCGAAAAAAAAATCCTGACTAGACATTTTTATCTTCTCACCAGAGTAAGTGATCAACCTTCAGCACTAAACTGTTTTTCAGTTATGCTGGGTGCAACACCCAAAGTCTCCCAAAAAGAAAAATACTAACGAAATTTGTATGAGCAGGCAGGAAAACAGAGCAACGGAAACCGCATAGTCCTGTAATGCGAAACATTAGCGTCCGGTAGAAAGTGGCTTGCAGAAGCTTATCCCTTTGTGGCGCAGTAAAGAGCCTTACTTAACACTGTCCTCTTGACGGAGCCGGCAGCCCTCAATATTACATTACGAGAGATAAACAAGAGTATCCATAATACACAGAGATTACTTACTGCAACGCAATATACTGTTGAACACGAAAAGATTATCTGCGGAAGCAGGGTGCAGATTAAATCTAAAAATAAAAGAAAAACCATAATCTTCAAATGGAATAACGTCTCTTATTAAACTCCTATTAAAGCTTGCTTTCCTATATATCATATATATTTATTAACAATAATTGTTATTGATCAGTTCATGCAAAAACCACCTTCAAACTTTAGTGTGTACACAGCTGACCAAAAATGTTTCGCCAGGTGTTTGCGATGCTAAAATTTCAAGCGTTTGCAACAATTAAAACTGTATCTAAGTCAGAATTTAAATGTTACCGACAGTTATTGCTGTAGGCTGAATTTATCCTAATTTAGTCAGCATTACTAGAAGCGCTGTCACTGAGCAAGAGTGGAACTGCACCAACGGGGAAAATACGCCAAGCCTTGGATGTTGATGCTGTGAACGGATGGTGCAAAGATGGTACGCGGAGTTCCAGGAAAGCAAAGAAACCCTCGAGGACGAATACGAACAGGAAGACCAACAACAATGGATAACAAGCTCTCAGTGTCTATTGAAGCAAACAACAGTCAGGCTTGTGAGGACGTGGCAGAGCGAATTCAACTTAAGTGCAGAAACCATAAGGCTTCATTTCCATCAGCTGGGAAAAATATATAATGCCGCTCGTTTGATTCCACACTATTAGCATTGGCGCAAAAGGGGACACTAACTGACACCTGTTTTGAATTCTTGTAAGGTCTGCTTAGCCCTTTCTTGATAGACTGCTTAGATAGGATGAGAAATGAATACTCTATGACCGATCTCTTGTGCCACAGACAATGCCAAACATTGTTTTGGGTGTCTCTTAAATTTCTCTCATAGCACGCAGAATGCCATATCCTGCAGTTATGTTTGTTGACTACACTGGTAACATTAACTCATCAGAAACAAACAACGCGAAAATCTAACTAAGCGAAAACGAATGGAATAACAGTGCTGCTAACATAAAACTTAACACCACTTTAACATACAGCGGAAATGCCACCATCTTGGTGAGTATCTAGGTCTTTTGCAGCTAACAGCATTTACTAAATAATGTATTAATTCCTGAGTAATAACTTTATTATTGGTTAAATTTGAATTCGGTCAAAGTATCTATTTGTTATTTCTTTAGCTTCTGCCTATATTATTGTTTCCATTTATGCTTAAGTAAAATGTAGAAATTCTAAGAGCTGATGCTCTCCGTTAAATAATTTGAATCTATGTGATTTCTTTAAATCTAACGCATTTAAAGTATATTTATTTTCAGATAAACATAACTTATGATTACTTTTAAAACAAAAATCATACAAAATTGTTAAAATAATAAGCTATTAAAGCATTTAATAATATTATCAATATTACTTTACTTTACTTTACTTTACTTTACTTTACTTTACAAAACGGAATCAAATTTTCATTAAAATATGCTATTTCAAAATTTTAATCATCAATGCTCTCAAGCCACTATCTCATTTCAGTTCCAGATCTTGGTAAAAATTCTTATAGTTCTTATTTTTATTCATTGACGAAAGTATCACATTCTGCAGTAATTCATTTGAAAGCAAGCGAGTTTCTTTGCTACAAAAGGGGCAATTCGAATAATTTGAGATGCTAACAACAGACTTAATGTAAAACCCTATTTCAAATTATTAAAATTTCGAAATGTCCTTGTAAACATGATTTGTATTATGGGTTTTTATATTAAAATCAAAATACTTCATGATAAATATGCCAAGCATTGTATCAATATCATCCAAAAACGAATAATCATAGACAAATTTCTAATTCAAACGGTCCATGCTAGAAGGGCTTCAGTCATTCTCATCTAATTCTGAGAAAACAAAGAAAAATTTTGCTGCATACTCGTCACTATTAAATAAATTAAGAAAACCATGCAATTTCCTTGCAAGAAATGTAATCCTTGTGTATATTTTAAAAAGTAATAGAAACATTTGTATTGACGTAAAAAAGCAGTCTATTGACCGATACCCTTTTAGTATATGCTGCTTACTCAAGTTACTCAACTAGAAAGTGTGTTCACGCCATTATAGCAATTAGTTCTGTGTGTCATATAAGAATACTTGAAAGCTCTAAATATTATTTTACAACTAAATACCGATAATCTATTAGTCAGCAGTAGGTCACTTCAGTACGTCATAGAACTCTTCATGTTCATGGGCTACATAAGGCATTAGCCTTTACAGCTTTTGCTGTATTTAGAAGTACTTTACAAGTAAAATACGTTATTTTTTTTTCCTGGGAAATAATAAATGTGTTTGCGAGATAGATTAAGGTGCAGATTTCTGGTCATGCGATGATGTAATCTGGAAACTTTGATTTGTAAGAAAAGTGCGTCATAGTACGGATTGAAATTTTAATTTTATGATATCTTGGTACATTTATTCTGATATACAATACCTACTTGTTTGTAAAACTGCTGCCATAAGGTCTTAAATCTAATACCTTCCAATTTTCCATTTCTCTCACAGTAAATACAGAGGGTACCAAAAAATGAATACATACTTCAAGCCAAAAAAAAAAAATGTGTTAACATAAAACTGAATTCACACAAACAGAAATGGATGAGCACTAATCATCTTAGACTTTTACAGTTACAACAATTGCTCAAAATCCCCACCATTGGCGTCGATACACTTCTGAGTACGTTGAACTTACTGATTGAGCAACGTTTGCGAAAGTGTCCTCAGCGATTGCAGCACATGTCGTTTCAATTTCTTCCCGAAGTGCTGTCAGTGTAGCTGGTTTTCTACGGTATACAACATCCTTAAGAGTTCCTCATACGTAGAAGTCCAACGGCTGCTCTGTTCTGTACACTACACGTCTCCATTGCCTTTGAACTTCAACAGCATTCTGTACCAGTACAAAATTGCTTTCCACTGTTCAAACGATAATCTTGGCTCCATTTTGTTGTAGCAACACTAGCATAAGTAATGTGAGTCACCTCTGTTAACAGAATATCATACGATAATCTTGGCTTCATTTGTTTATTGTTGTTTTACGATAATCTTGGCTTCATTTGTTCATTGTTGATTTACCTGCACAAAGCTATCATAATGTATGTCAGTCACATCTGTTTACAGAACATCATATTACACATTACTGTTGTTTTTCGGTCCAGCTTTGAAATATATTAAATATTTCGTTATATACAAATGCCCCAGTTTCTTCTTTAGAAAAGCTTTTATTTGGGGCTAAGGTTATCCGCAAAGACAACTGTGCACATGAGAATTGTCTTTATCTGCAGATTCTTGTTTCATCTTATTGTAAATCTTTCTTGCTTTTCTCTTGTGCACCATCAACTTCCTCCGCACATCTTGTAGCAACATTATAAGGCGAGCACTTCTCAATTGCAGTTTCCTCACATATTCAACAGTAGTGTATTTGAGATAAGTAATAGTTCTCACTGAAGAATTTGTATAGAACTGATAGTGACTTTTACTG
Source organism: Metallyticus violacea (assembly GCA_030762175.1). NCBI lineage: Eukaryota > Metazoa > Arthropoda > Insecta > Mantodea > Metallyticidae > Metallyticus > Metallyticus violacea. Next base: position 114,532,535 of record CM060831.1, read on the forward strand.
CAAGATACTTCTGTTTTATGATTTTAACATTTAGCCTAGCATCCAAAGAGTGAATTTCTTTTTGAGGGGCACTGTCAATGTGCTGGCTAATACTTAATGACGTTTCTTCGGGATCGTTGTCTTCTTGTTTCCTGCTCCCATTCATGACCTTCAAGTTCCCTGATCTCTTCTCGCATAAAGAGAAAAAGGGCTTAAAGTTCATACCTCATTACAATTATCACCTACCATTACATGATATCTGAATGAGTGGCCGTTTCCTTTTAGATCCTCGTCTTTCCTTGGCCGGCGTTGCTGTACTCTATATATATATAGTTCTCAAGTTGTGCAGACAGTTATGTCACTTTTGTCTTCACTTATATCAGCAAAATAGTTCTTGCACCTGAAAATAATACATGTTTATTTTTAGTAGTTTTACACTAAATAGTAATCAGAACTAACAAACGGTCATTTTAAAATTAAGTTATAGTATAATTTCAGTACTGTTTTACTTCATACTTGCAAGCTGGTTTGCAGGTTTTCTTTTATTAGATGATATAGTCTCCCTTTTGTAGTCAGTACATTCCTCTTAAGATTTGATTTTATTTCTTTTTATAGCCTTTCATTAGACCTTCTTTTAAGCACATTTATTTCTTCAATGACTTCCAACAAGATATCACGCAACTCACCAGTTTATTTTTAAGGACGCTCTTTTATCATCTCTGGTCATTAGCTTCCCATTCAGTTTAGGGTGCTAAAAGGCTGATAAAATTTACTCAGGAGCCTCATCTTCCATACTTGAGGTGCTTTTACGTGCCGTAAACCTACTATAATATATTGTTATAAATATAAATATAAATATAAATATAAATAAAAACAAAACTACCATCTTACTGAGCTGAAAGCCATTATTAATGTTATATACTAAAAACTTTTAAGGGTACCTCTATCAAGCCTTATACTATAATTAATCATAATTTGCTCATTTTTGGCTGACGTCTTTTAGCATGGACCGATTTAATTTATCTTGTTACCAAAAGGAAATGCATTATGAATACGTAAAACTATTTAATTTCCATCCAAATAATTTAAATTGTCATTTATTATTGTTATTATTATTACATTATCATATAAATTCATTTATCTTGCTATTAAAATGAATTCCATTATGAATATGTAAAAATATTTAATTACCATCCAAATAATTTCAATTATCAATTATTATTATTATTATTATTATTATTATTATTATTATTACTAAATTCACCACTTTGTTCCACTAATGAACAAGAACGTAGGTCTTAGTATGGACTTAGCTGTATATTTGCGATTCAGTATAAATCTTTCACGTCCAAGTGACATAGAAGAAAAGTGCACCGGAAAAGCTTAGAAAGCAATGATCAAAGAAATTTCTTTGATCAGCACTGCAGAATGTGATCTTATTTTCGTCTGCTTTTTCTCCTTGCATGCTCTCGTACTGCATGAAGTAGGAACAAGAAGCGACAGAAAATCCTGTACTGGTCCTCAGTTTCGAGTCACTTCTATCTTAATGCCTTTAAAGGAAACATGTTGGCCTACAGAGGCCAACTGAAGCAAGCTAACCGCAAATGTTCTAGGTCGACTAAATGCAAGGGTACAGAGAAATGGGTGTTATCCCCTTAATAACCTAAAGCATTGCAATAAAGTATTTCAAACATTATGAAAAATATTAGTTTATGGACTTCAATATTTTAAATTTTCGTTAAGAACGAATTTGATACAAAAAGGAAGTAATTTATGATTAGCCGTTATTTTGCACACCTAAGAGGGCATAGCAAACCTTAGGATTTCTTATAAGTTTTAATAGGAAGAGTTACTACATTTTATTAATCCCACACATCATTCAAACTATAATGATTTATTTTTTCCATAAACTTACACTAAATATCTGATTGAGGAATACGTTTTCATAACAATATCAATATATTAAAGGAGAAAACTGCCAAATAATCTTAAAGTGCACATTTATTAATAAATTCACCTCACCCCATTTGATTTATCCCTCAGTTATTAGATAAATGAATAAAAACATGTAGCCCATTTTACTCTAACAAGAACATAATAGCTTGTTCTTGGTTTCTTTGGAAACCTTTTTTAAGTTTTACTAAACATGTTTGTAGATGTGTCTACCTTCGTCTATCCGAGTTGTAACTAACTGTTCTCGATTTTTTTCTACCTTTAAATCTTACGTTTTTCTTTTTCATTTATTTAACATATATTACCAACGTCATTCTTATTTATCTTTGGTTTCTCTTGTTCCTATATTTTATTTAACATGTATGTTAAAATAAAAGGCTGCCGCATATACAGCATATCCATCATGCGGGAGTTCTGGTGCATTGGCCGGGCTCCCGTTACGCGTTCGTTCCCACTCCCCTTAATAATGAGCAATCCATAGTTTAGGATCGCCCAAGAACGCGTGACTCGCGCGCGCTTTATGAGAAGGGAAATGCATGCACAATGTATAGTGTTGTTCTGATTGTTGCAGGTGTGTTTAAAGTGGTGAGGCGTTTGACTGTGAATACTTTTTAATTACTTTAAAAACTTCCTATTAAGACCAGAAAAGTTATGACTGGTGTGCGATAAATGCAAGGAGAATAATAGGTCCAATACTTTTAATGAGACAGTAAACATTGCCAGTATTAATCTTTGACTGGACTTGGTTGGTCCCAATAGGATTCTGCAATAACTCACAGGGCACAAGAATCACTAAATACAGCAAGTGAGTTGTTCGATAATAAGAGTAATTCGTGTTGGTGTACAGTCCCCGGCGCTCTTTGGATTCGGCTGCACCTGCTGTAACATGCAAAGAGAGCGTTCGCATATTACAGGAGCTGCGGCCTAACATTGAACGTGAAATAAGCAGAATTTCAGTGGAATGGGCTTAGAGGAGTGAGTGACAACATATTCTCGCTATATGAAACTTGTATGCGAACGAAAGGAGGGCACTTTCAACATCTACTCTAAAGATCACGATCCGTTTATGCTTCCGACGCCGTAGAGAGCATTTTACCAGCTGATGCTCGACCTGTTCCAGGAACTCATATCCAGTGATATGGCGCTAATTATACAGGGTGTAAAAATGTGTTACAATGCCGGTTGTAGCTAAATGGGTACCATAAGAGGGTAGATCCATATGTTTCGGGCCTAACTTTTTCTACATGTAATAAAGACAAAATTATATATCACTTTTAATATAGTTACCCTTTATTGCAATACACTTCTCATATCTTTGAATTAACATTTTAATCCCCCCCCAAAAAAAATCAGTCAGTAGTTTTGTCTGCAAAATGGGTTTAAACAGCAGCCACGTCACAATCCTGCCATTTTACACATTATTTCGTAAACACTACCCCCTGCGTCGCATCGATTTCGATCAAATTCACTGCTATGCCTCTTGGCGTGTTCAGACTCATGTTGCACTGTGCGTGTGCTGGGCTTCAGCAGTAAGTATACCTTTTTGTTTTGTTTTTCGGCCAAGAAGAAAGAAATAATGCGTATTATGTAATATTTATTTATGCAAAAAGCTTAATTATGTCAAGTTCAATTAAATTATAAATTACTATAAGGAACTGGTTTATAAAACATAAAAGTAAAAGCAAAAAGGTTTACATTAACGTTAAATTATAAATATAAAGCATTGAATGCTTTTTACTCTTAAAAGGTTTCTTAGATACAAAAGAAAGGAAAATAATGAGTACTTCTGGAGCAATATTACACAATTGACATGGGTAAATTCCCTTATAGGACGGTTTGGCGAAGATGGCAGGTCACATGAGAGCACCTGCAGTTCCCTTAGAAAGTAAAATTCAGGTTTGCCTAATTACCAATCAGCAGGATGAGAAGACTCACACTGATTGAGCTCCTGTTTAACACTCACAGTAGTAGGGTAGACGCGTTTTGACAATTTAAAGGAAACTTCGTCTGATGAGAGATGTTCTTCAGGATGCCGGTGCCTTCCTTTGTTTGTTCAGCAAGTTATCACAAAATTGAATCAAAGGTCATAAGACATCTTCCAACAAACCAGAGTCTCGGATGATGCATTTTTTTAACAAGAATGCCAAAGCTTCTGTGATGCTCTGTAGTTGTTTGAGGTTTTCTGAAAAGTTGGTGTTCAGCATGCAGTGTCCTTACTGTCATATTTCCTCGTCGACCAATTTTTGCGCCTTTTGTAGAGAGCATGTTTTCTCGAATTTATTATGGAGGTTTTAAATAGCTTTTATTTTGATAGTGCTAAACCTCTGAACATGTTCGACGTTCCGACACCTCCAAAATGCCTTCAAGACTGACTCTCATAGTTCAACTGATATACCGAGGGTGCCAAAACAATGTATACACACTTTCACATTGGACCAAAAAACAACACTAATGCGTAGTGTAATGTTTTGTAAACAGATGTGACTCACATACATTATGATAACGTTGCTACGTGAGAGGTAAACCAACAATGAACAAATGAAGTCAAGATAAGTGTATGGTGTTCTGTAAACAGATGTGACTCACATTACTTATGCTAGCGTTGCTACAACAAAATGGAGCCCAGATTATCATTTGAACAGCGGAAAGCAATTTTGAAGTGGTATTGGAAAACCGAGAATGTTGTTGAAGTTCAAAGACAATGGAGACGTGTGTACAGAAAAGACCCGCCATCGCGAGTAACAACTGCACGCATTCGAGACTAATTGTACCGTATGCCATGTTCATAAGGGCAGATGTGGGAGATCTCGCGCAGCAACGATCCCCGCGCCCTAGGCTATGATTTTGAAACGTTTTGCCCACTCACCGCAGAAATCTACACAGCAATGTGCACGGGAGACTGGGATTAGCAGAACCAGTGTACGCCGTATTATTAAAACAACAAAGTTGAAAGTTTTCATTCCAAGACTTTTGCACCATTAAATGAAGGTGATCCTGATAGCACAATGCAGTACTCTGAGTGGTTTCGGAATTTGGTGCAAGAGGATGGGGCCTTCGTAAGGAAAGTTGTTTGATCCGAGAGGCACAATTTAAGTTGAACGGAACTGTTAACCGGCATAGCTGTGTCTACTGGTGTGCAAACAATCCACATGTTATTTTGGAAAAAAACTTTTAATTTACCTGGAATTAATGTTTGGTGTGGGTTGCCATCTAGAGGTCTAATTGGACCATTCTTTTTTGAAGGAACAGTAACAGACCCAGTGTACCTGAACATGATAAGGACATTCGTCTTACCCGCCATTCATACACTTTAAAGAAATGAGGAATTTTACTTCCAACAGGATGGTACACCATCACATTACCACCGAGATGTACGTGTGTACTTTGATGGCAATCTTTCAAGGCACTGGATAAGCCGAAGAGGGCAAATTGTGTTTCCCCCGTGTTTTCCGGATCTAACTTTGTTGGACTTCTACCTATGGGGAACTCTTAAGGATGTTGTATACCGTAGAAAACCAGCGACACTGACAGCACTTCGGGAAGAAATTGAAACGGCGTGTGCTGCAACGCTAAGGACACTTTCGCAAACGTTACTCAATCAGTAGTTCAACGTACTCAGAAGCTTATCGATGCCGATGGTGAACATTTTGAGCAACTGCTGTAACTGCAAAATTCTAAGATGATTAGTGCTCATAATTTTTTGCTTGTGTGAATTCAGTTTTGTGAAGTTAACACAGTTTTTTCTTTACTTGAAGTGTGCACATATTTTGGCACTCTCTGTATTTATAATTTCATAAAATAAAAATGGCCTCTTGTTTGCTTTACATATTACAATGTAGTCACTAAGGAAACGCCCAAAGTTGCATATAAGTAAGATCATGCCACCATTAATAAAAATACACAATCGTATCAGTATATAGACTAAAAATTATATTATCATTTTATACATATAAGTAAATTAGACAACTATAATTTATAGTAATGAATTTTATCGCCGCCAGGAATCCATATGGCCGCATTTTTCTACAAGCTGGAAAATTGTAGGATTAGCATAACAGAAATTAACTTATGTTAAAATATGTAATTATGGTAAAAGTTACCGTTGTTATACTCGTTTATCGTTTTGGGGGTATGTTTAAGAATTTTTTCACTTCCATATATTAAACCTTTTGCTTAAACTTTGCTATAAGTAATATTATTGAAAAGGAAAACAGAAACTTTGGTGAACGTTTAGGAAATAACATATTTTGAATTATCTACAGAAATGTAAAAATAGCCCAGTAGCTTTGTAACAATGTCTAATGGTTCTATTCAAATGTTCGCTGCTCTGCATTGCAATAGTTGCCAATAGAGTTCTCTCATTGCAGCTGTTGCAAATCTGGTGCTGGCTGAATATGAAGGTTGTAACTAGTTGTAATTTCTGATCCAGTTTCCACATGGAACACGAAAACATATAGAATATACGGTTTTCCCTCAATTTACATAATTTATCCATCAGTGTGCTTTGGTTCTGCACAGGAGCCTCCACATCAGCCGTTATAACAAACTGCGTAAGTCGATTTCCTTTTCTTGAAACACAATATCGAGCACAGGGCACCAGAGCGGATAGAACAGAAGGAGAAGCCAGCTCCAGAAATTTGGAATTGCAGAAAAAGAAGGAAGGGAAGCAAAAGGAAGAAGAAAGGGCGAACAAAGCGAGAAAATGTGTGGCAGCAGTCATGAGACACGATGTTCAAGCTCGCTTAGAAAATCAAGCAGAACGGTTGCTTCTTCTGTCCAGACATGAAACACTTCCAAGTTCTTTGATATCACAGCTAAGAGATCGGATGTGACCCTTGCCAACTCTATTAATTATAAATAAGCTAGTACTGCTTTTGTTAATATGCGTGTAATGTGGATGTTAAAAGTAATGAATCGAATGTCCAAAATTAATAAGATAAACTCTCCTTTAATTCAAACCCTGCCAGGTTTGATAAAATTTTCAAGGTGTAAAATCGGAGGGAATTTTAGCCGTGGGTCCTGTATTGAGATTTACAGCACGTTAAAGAACTACATACATGAAAAAAGATATTCCTGGAAAAAATTATTGGCTGTTTCACATTCAAATAATATTTTAGTACCCTTTCAGCTGACATTAAGAGACGATGGGCTTACCACCTGTCCCTGCCCTCTGTCGGGAAATAAGTTTACTTTAAATTCTCCATGGTAATGAAACTTCCCACACAGGAGACTCCCATGTTCCGGGACGAAATGACAGGTACTAACCAACCTTTAATTCTAATATTATTTATCCCTATACCAAAAGTGTCTCTGAATGGTTCAAAGTACATCTATGAAACTAATTTCTTGAGGGAGTGGAATAATTATATCGGATGTCTATAATCAAAATCCGCCAAAATAGCAAATTAAAATCTAAAATTCACCTCACATTTTTGTTTATATTGTTTTTATAGCTAATAGTTATGCTGCATTTTGTTATAATGTCCTTGTACCATCACACATCCCCCATAGTTTTTAAGAAAATTTGTTTAAACGCATTAGTTCTTCTTATGAAATTTACGCAATTTTTCTTCTTATGTTGCCTATCACTTCTTCCAACGTTGCGGGATATTCAGATAGGCTTAAATTTTCAAGTTTCTGCATAAAGAGAAACCGCTTAGCGGTAAGATCTGAAAGGGGACAGCCTATAACTGCACAGAGTGCAGACATCATTTACAAATATCGCATTTTTTGCAGTATAAAACCGCGCACAATTTGTGAGTGAATTCGCAAAAATCCCTGATTTTTATTTAAAAACCCGCACAGTACACAGATAATCAAATGAACAAAGTATCGCCTTACGTTAATACCAATGTTTACAGATGTGGACAAACGCCAAACATCAATGGTTTATGAGCGTAGAAAGCTCTAGACAAAAATTCCAAACTGTTTAGATGGTATTTCCATTCAGTTGCTAATAACCAAATAAAATTTACAAAACGAGTATTAATTTGTTAGTGGCCAGATTTCATCGGACGGCAATTTTGCTTACAATCTTCTTTTGTCATGACTGCAAGAAAGTGTTGTCCCCCCTCCCACTTATTTTCTTGTTTCTTGCCATCAAGACTAGTGACTACTTCATTATAATTGGGAATATAATTCAGTTTTTGTGCCAAATTGAAGCTAATCAAGTGTTTAATCCTCTGATTTTAGCCTGGGTTTCGAAAATGCCGTGGGAAAAGTTTTTCGAGCAACAAAAATCGAAGGGTGTAGGTTTCACTTAACATAGGCATGGTGTCAAATTATCCGTCTTTAAGAAGAGCAAACATTGAAACTGTTAATGAAATGAAGGATGATTGAAAATCTTTTTTGGCCTTAGCATTTTTCACAGAGATAAGAATCTGTATTCCCATCAGGTGATTCATATACCTAATAGTGTGTTCAATCTGAATAAACATATAAATGATGAAAGTGCCTCATTTCTTCCAATATTATGGACTCAGTCACTAGGAAATTTGTATAGAAAACTTCCATAAATAATTTAATAGTCACTTCATACGGGGGATAGTCAATAAAGACTCAGAATGACATTTTTTACTTATGAATTATACGAAATAGAGCCAAGGTTGGTATGGTCATTTTGGAAGTAAAATGTCTAGGAAGAAGTGCTGTAAACCGTTTTTTGACATCTTCAGAACCCCTCCGCCTTCTTCACGACAGCCTTTGATGAAGCAAAACTACGCAGCTAGTTTTGGGGACGGGAAACAGAAAAAAAGCACACAAAGCTAGCTCTGGAACTGTATGGAAGGTGGAGAACAGGTTTCTTTTGAACAAGTTTTGAGCAAACAACGTTGCAATCGTGAGAGCACGCATTGTCATGGCGAAGGCGCTAACCATATTGATGCAGTTTAGGGCGTTTTTGTCAAATGCATTCGGCCAGGACACTCTAAACTTCTTGCAACACTCCCCATTAATCGTTGTTTTTGCATGGGGTCTTCGTGTGATAAATCATTCTACGACAGTTAAAGAACGAAATCACTATAATCTTTTCCTGCCGACGGAACAATATGATATTCTTTGGTGTCGGGAGAACCAGGTGGATTACAGACTGAGTTCTCCTATTTGCTTTCGAGATCATAATGGTGAAGCCAAGACTCATCATTGTAATGATGGAATTCAGAATGCATAGCCATGTTCCGCTACCAGACGCTGAAGTCCCGACAAATGTTCATTCGCACCATTAGGCAATCTCGACACCCAACTGTCACAGACGCGTCTCATGTGTAAACAATCGTGCAAAATGGTGAACACACTACCATGGGAAATGTACAATATATCTGCCAGTCTACTCATTGTTACTTATACATTCCAAAAAATGAAGGCGGCTGCATTAATCATGGCAGTGTTTAGGGCACCTGGAACGCCATACTTTGTTGTTGAAACATGACTCTTCTTAAACTGCTTGAACCTCCGATGTGCGGTTGTTGCGGTAGAACATGCTTGCCATATGCTTGCTATAACATGGCATACGCTTCCATACCGAATTTCTGCAGACGGATGCAAAATTTCAGAGAGGTTTCAAAAATAACACGTCACGAAGCGACTCCATTTTACGCAGCCGACTAACAAACACTCGTTCTTTACTGGCGTCCTTTACTAAAATGTATGCCTTTTCAATTATTTCCACCAATCAGGTGATCTGTTCTTTTAACAAAATTGTTTCACCACCATACTTCCACTGTGCAATAAGAGGGAAAAAATAGGTTTTTGACAAGCCCAGTAGTAGTATATCCTTCATCATTTATAGTAATAGAAGTTTCAGAACAAATCAGAGGTTAAAAGAAAATTTTCCATCAAGGGAGGAATGTTGTCACGAATGTTTTTTTGTTTTTTTTATGCAGACGTACCTACAAGCAGAAAGACATACTTTGACAAAGTTTTTTAACGCAACAGCTATAGAATTCAGTTTTAGGTAAGTACTGTTCTTTTGTTGTTCTTTATCCCATTATTTCATATCATTGTGCGGATTTGTCATTGAGTTACAGCTAAAAGTATGCGGTTTAGGGCTGCTACTTATAATAAAGTAAATCTCAAATCTCAAAAGTGCGGATTTGCCCTGCTCCAATCCAAGTACCGCATTTGCCAAAATCCCTTTAATAATGACCATTGCACTTCAGTCATATGTATTTTTGAATCTTGAAATCCCAACTGAATTTTGTACTGAACACTCTTTATTAGAAGAAATATCACGAAATCGTTTTGTAACGTAGACACACAATCCTTTACTTTATCCCGATCGTGTAAAACATTAAATACAGATGGTGGAAGACGTCAAATTTATTTTTTAAGTTTATAAAGTTAGGTTTTAAAGTGTTTTTTCATGAAGTAAATTTTTCTTTAATGCATAAAAATATTTCGAACCAAATTACAGTAATATTCACATGAATTTATGTGAAGTTGTTTCTATATGAAGGATTTATTATTATTATTATTATTATTATTGTTGTTGTTGTTATTATTATTATTGCATGTGAAAAATATATTTAATCTGAAAATACCATGAGGTTAAGCTACGAACTGACAGCGCAGTTGCATACTAGTAGAAGTCAATCGTGAAGGTTGTACAATGCATGTGCAGGTAGTAAATAGTAGTTGACTTGAGGGAGGCTTTGTCGTTAGTAGTGCGTTTACCTTTATGGTCGTTTTTCCTTTGTTTTTTTTTTGGTAATTTTTTTATTTAGTTTATTTACGGACGCTCTTTAACATCTCAGGTCATCAGGGTCCCATTCAATTCATGAAACGGTCGATAAATTTTGCTCAGAGGCCTCTTCTTTTAGGCGGGAGGTCCTTTATTGTGCCGTAAATGTACGACACGGGACCCACGGCTTTACTTCCCTTCCGAAGGAACCCATACTTAGGATTTTTACGCCCGAAAAAATCCATCGTTCCTGGCCGGGATCGAACCCGCGATATTGGGTTTAGGAGGCAAGTATGCTTACCACTACACCATTAGGACCGACTCTTTTTTCCTGGAATTAATATTAGTTATTCAGCTGTTTTTTGTATGACGCGAGAATGCGGTGCATCAGAGTTTGCTCAGTAAAACAAGGTTGTCACATCTCTGAAATTTCTTTCAGTACTGTTTAGTGCTTACAGGGATTGAATGGGAAAGGAGAGTATGTTAGCTGAGGCAATTGCAGCGAAACAGATGGATTATTGAGAAACACCCAACTCGGAACGGGTGTTAACAACAAGAACATCAAAGGTACCCAACATTAGGTGTCCTTACTGCGTTTTTACTAGATTTTCTTTAGGAGCAACTAAATAGAAATCATAATATCAATATAGTTTCCGCACTTGGAGGATATGCAATGTTGCTAGACCTTGGTCTACTTTGTTCTGGGCCATATTGTACATAAATGAAAATATTAAGACACACCATCTGACTTTGTCTTAGGATTGCCATGCACGAAAGTGGTCATCTATAAAACATTATCCCATTCCAGTATACCGAAAGTTCAAAAATCACCACGAATACACCGCCACGGGTGGCCGAGGTCGTTAAGGCACGGACTCGTGAGCGGGAGGTCTGCGGTTCGAATCCCGCCAGGACCGTCCTCCCTGACTGGGGTTTTTTCCAGGTTTTCCTCAGTCTTCATAACTGGCAAATGCCGGGGAGGTACCTAAACTTAGGCCTGGAACGCTTCCTTCCTTAAAAAAAAAAAAAAAAAAAATCCTTTCCCAATTTATCATTTCATCTCACGTATCACCAGTGTCCACCGCCTGTGGTGCCTCAGTAGTAAAAACGGGCGTTAAACACTACTCAAAAAAAAAAAAAAAACCACGAATACAGCATTCATCTTTATTAAAAAAGGTTTTAATAAGCAGGTTTGTCATTTAGCGCTGTAGCTTTTCCGCCCTCATTAGCTTATATATTCGGGGGTTTACTATGGATCAGAACATTGGAAAATTATTCTCCGCTATGTATACGCCAACACGACGCGGATTTTCCTCAGAATGGGGTTCCAAGTTTAACGCTTTGTAAACATGTGCCACTAACCAGCGTTATTTGGGAGCAAATCGTTGTTGTAAACCAGAAATCTGTTGCCTTGTGCGACACTTCAGCGAACTGATCGTTAACTGGCACGTAAAGGCCATGTTTACTGACCCATTCTATATCTGACCGCCGCAGTAAGGGAAATGACCATGTTCTCTTCCTGACTAGAGAGGTTTCATACAATGACATTAAACCCGGGAGATAGCCAGGAAAGAGCGTGCTTTCTATTGGAATCTCAAACTGCTTTATATGCTGCATGGGAGCAATGCTTTTACAGTAGAAGCTTTATCTCAATATTCCCGTTAAAAATAAACAGTATATTTGTACTATGCAATGTACTTTTATTTTCAACAATGATTAGTCAATGTTGTACTCAAACCTACCACTGAGACATAGCTCTTCTTTAAAGTGTAAGTCCTTCTGTTCTCTTTCTTTGTTATTATTTCATGCCGTATTGTAAAAGCGGGTCCCAATGTACCTGCAGCTGGAAAACATATTTTGTTAATAAAAACCTAACCTAAAAGTGGTGTACTGTTTCTGTTGTTCCAGTGCTATATCTGTAATCCGAGAATCAAAGTAGAGAAGCAAGTTAAGTTTAAAGTAGCAAGGAAATACGATCTCTTTATTCAGAACCGCTGACAAAGTGAATAAAAAGCCTAGGATGATACACTTTCTGTTTGGGAACCTTTCTTTACGATGCGTTTCTCCATAATGAATAGCACTTCAAGACACACTGCATTGTTAAACTGTGCTAGTTTACAAACTGACGTAGTTTTTTCCTCATTCAAAACTAAACAAATATTTGAGATTAGCTTTTAAAGCATGCGCAGCATAAGATAATTAAAGATCATTATTAAAACACAACTTTTGATTCTTTGATCAATTGGTGCCAAAAAAAAAAAAAAAAATCTTACAAGGTTTATAATTAACCAGCAGATTGTGGAAGGAAGGACTGCAAAATGTAAAAGTAGATATCTTACTATTTTTCATAAATAACCCTCTAAATTTCAACAAATACAAATATTTTCTTTAAAACCCTTCAAAAAGTGCAAAATTACAAACAATTTTCCCCTTTAACTCATCGCAAAGAATTGTCCTGTGTAAGGAAAGACATTGGTCACTTTTACTTTGTATAAACAAATATGGCTGAGAGTAAATCGACTAAAATAGGGTGAAAAACGTAGAAAAGTTTGTACCATCATTAAAACTAAACATTTAATGCCTTGGATCGCCTCCTATATCTCACCAAGCCTCAAATACTTTTTTTCAAACTTCTTATGGTTTATTAACAAGAAACAGTTCTTTAGTTAAGGCAATATTTTCATTATTTATCATATCTTAAAGGACATCAATTTAAGTTCAATTAAATGAAATGGTTTAATATGATATAAACTGATAAAAAACTGTTTCAAATGGTAATATTTGGCTTTGTCGTTGAATGTTTTAGTTTATTTATTTATTTATTATTATATATTATTTATTTTGCACTCTCCCCCTCCTTTTCCATTAATCTGGATAGACATTGCTTTGTTGAGGGTTAAGTTCTTAATGGTAACTAGCATCAAACAAAACAATAACGAAATGTACAATCGGTAGAAATATTTTTCAGTTAATATCCTGAGTATACCAGTTTCGTTTCTTTCGTGTTTGTACGTTTTCCTCACAAGGATAACTTTTAAACAAATTTAGTTTCGATTTGCTTCTGATAGTAGGCACCTTTGGGAACGACACACGGTTTCTCTTTGAAGGAAGTCAACCTTTAGAAGTTGATCGGAACTTTATAAAGAAAGTTTCAAAGTTATTAAAGCACTGGGGCTATAAAGTTAGCGATCAACAAGTTATTGCAAATGTAAGCTACATTAGGAATACCTGAGCTTCCGGTGTAATTTAAACATTAGAAGTATACTATTCTTCAGGAGAAATTATGGCACATGAATATACAAGGGTAGGTCCATAAGTTTCCGGCCTAACCATTTTCTTAGTATGATAAAGACAAAAACTATATTTCACTTTGCAATACACTTCTCACATCTTTCAATTAACATTTCAATCCCCTCCCTCAAAAATAGTCAGAAAACTTGTCTGCAAAATGGGCATAAACAACATCTATCACTTCTTCGTCACACTTAAATTTCCTTTCTCGAAGTCCTTCTTGAGTTTTGAAGAGAGGAAAGCTAGATATGAGATGTAGGGTGGATGATCGATCTTCCTGAAGCCACATTTCTTTACAGCTTCCTTTGCAACAAGAGCTTTACTCGCCTTTTCTCTTTGATGGAAGCACGTAGTCTGTGCAATAGGTCAGCATAGTGCTCCCCATTCATTGTGGTGTTCCTCTCCTTGAAGTCAATGAAGAGTACCTTCACAGTCGCAAAAGATTGTGGTCATGATCGTTTCGGTTGACTGAGTGACCTTGACCTTTAGAGGCGGTGTTTCGCCAGGTTTTAGCCGCTCCATTCATTCTCTTTTGGACAAGAGATCATAGTAGAGGACCGTAGTTTCATCTCCTGTAACAATGGTTTGCAAAACTTCTCTCTCGTTGCCACGGCAGAGCTCCAAAAATGCCTGACAACAGATGACTGGTTGCCCATTTTGGACTGAGGAAAGAAGTCTAGGACCCATCTTGCACTAACCTTGTTCATGTTTAAATGTTCATTATTGATTCGAAGGACTGTTGTTTTAGAAAGGCCCAACTTTGCTGCTATTTCTGTAACTTTGAGAGCCGCCGGTCTTCCATAATTTCTTCTTCCACAAGAGCGACGTTTTCAGGAGTGAGCACCTCCAAGGGCCGACCTGGTCGCTCTTCGTCTTCAATGCTTTCTCCATCCATTCGAAAAATTTTGGCACTTTCTTTTAAGGTAGATTTGAGGGGGATACTTTCCCATAATATCGTCCAATCGCTGTTTAATTTCATTTGTAGTAAATCCTTCTTTAGTTAAAAGCTCGATTTTGAACATGTGACAATTTTCTACACATAGCCTGCTTTATATAACTATATCTGAACAACTTAACATAGCGCAGCAGAAGTTACAGCTGAGTTATTTACTTAACAGATAAGGTATGACACCAGATGACGATTTTGTGAAGGCGAGGCCGGAAACTTAAGGACCTATCCTCGTATAAGCAGTAATAAAGGATGCTAGTCCAGTTTAGTTAGCAAGTACTAGAATGCATCTGCAAGAATACTTTAAGAACCATTATCTTGGGATCATTCTACACCTATTGCTGCAAGTTAAGATATGAATGTAGGTAAATGTAAAGTTTTAAAACAAACGTATTCTAAACAAGTGCAAGAAGTGCCCCGCAGTACTCTGTTGATAATTGAATTGATCAATCGACTTTACCTTCTGCTTGTTTTCCAGAGAGTTTTAAAAATGGTTATATATCGTTTATTTTGTTTATGAGCAAAATATCTCTTTTTAATATAGCATAATACTTAGTAGTTTTTGTAAGATTGTGTTGGGAATCCACCAAAATGCTGCAAATTCCGAACCACTCTTGGAAATGGGAATGGTTGGTGTGAGAGAGTGTGTGATGGAGAAAATGTTGAAGTATTGGTTCAGGATATAGAACAGATGTCGCAGACCTCCGTGTTAAAAGAATGTTTAATATTGCAGGTAATTGTTTTGGGTGCACAAAGTTGGGGAAGAGTTAAGATAATGGAAAAGGGGATTTATGGCTAAGAAGATATGATTTGGAGAGAGGTTACTGGAAATAGATTAAAGTAAGGTTTGAAGATATAGATGTGCAAATGTTACATTCTCTAATGCGGGAGAAGAGTTCGTTAAAGTTTTATCAGCAGATAAAGAAGAATGCTAAAAGAGAAAGATGTATTAGTAAGGACAATAAGCAGAAGAGAGAGGAAATGACATGGTTTAAAGTGGGAATTTGGAGATTAAGGGGTTTTTACAACTAGGGTAAGCTTGCATTTTGTTCCCTATGTGGAACTGTGGAAAATGTAGAACATATCCTGTTTGAATACTTACGAACAAGGTAATGGAGACAACAAATGATAAATTGTCAATGGTTGAAGTTTAAGTTAATTGCAGCTAAGAAAATGGTGACTAAAGTCAATTTAGGAATCTGGGGCAATATTTGTATAGAGTTAAGAACAAATGGATATGGTCTGTAGTGAAGAGAAAGGACATTTGATTTGGATTGGGTTTGTTCCGGGCAATTTGTATGCTAGAAATATTATATTATTTACATGTGTGTTTGTAAAAAATTATTTTGTTGGCAGGTGTTTCAACAATTGCTGGTGTAGAACTTGAGTGTATTGTTATCTGTACACACCGAATATATAAATAAATATAAAATAAAGAATTCCATAACAGTTGAAGTAACTTATCTCTTGAAGGGGACTATAAAATTTCCATGGTTTTATCTCCAATGGCACTCTTAAGGGATTTAAACAGCCATGAAAAATAAAATAGAAAAACATTCCGGCTATTTTCATAAAATATTCATGACCACTGCTTTGCTCAAAGAACTAACTGAAGCAGTTTGCAAACTGCATGTCTCTTGGGTTTCATCCCCGACCTTATGTTGAAGTGAACAGTACAGAGAGAATTTCAAATCTTCCCATCTAAATTCTTCTTAACATAAATTTAAAGAAAAAAGGCAATTTAGATACCGAGGGAGGAGTTTAAAGTCATTACTGATTAAACCTTAGATTTCCTTCAATCACCCCCAGCCTCCCTCTGAACTTTCAAATGGCACTCTTACATTTTGACACTTAGAGAATGGAATTGTTCTCATATCCTTTATTTTTGTATCATTCACGCACCTCCTGAACTTTATTGCTTGAACTTATACAATATAATAATAAAAAACTACTGAGTATTTAATTATTAGTTATGGTTAGGTAATATTGTATTTCAAAAGGGTTTATACCCTACAAAAACATAATGTAAGCGTATTAGGCTAAGTTCCGAAATACGTTGCATAAGGTATATTAATAATCATAATATAAAATTAATAAGCAGATGTAATATATGTATACTGTATCACACAATTTCAGAATAACATTTCCATTAATTTGGAAGTTTCTGTTTTCTTCTGTTGATATTTGCTTAGTAGTTTGGAAATTGGTGTTAGGTAGTCATTGGAACAAGATTTCTACTGTTTATTTCGCAAAGCCAAGAGTCAAATTAGAACCTGAGAGAAGGAGAATAAGACATTTCTTTTATTATTTGGTTTATTTACGGACGCTCTTCAACATTTCAGGTCATCAGCGTCCCATTCAGTTCAGGGCGTGAAACGGCCGACAAATTTTGCTCAAAGGCCTTTTTTTCAGGCAAGAGAGAGAGAGAATAAGACAGAAATGGAGATAAGATTTCATAGTACAATTTGTTTTGAAAAAATTTATTTGAGATCCGTTCAGCCTTAATTTCTAAAACCTGTTTTAGATAATTTTTAAAATATGTTTTCCAATATTGTAATTAAAGTAAGTAAACTATTTCAAACTACTAATAAAAATAAGGAAACAGTTACAATAGCAATTAAACTGGTTTTATTTTTATTTTAATAATCGTTCCATATACCAGATTATCAAAAGTTCATTTTATGTAACATTATTTAAATAAATTTTTACTTCTGAGATTCGCGGTGGAATGAATGAATAGTTTAACGCTCGTTTTTGCTACAAAGGCACCACAGGCGATGGACGCTGATGATACTTGAAATGAAATGATATATTGAGAAAGTAATTATTTTTAAGGAAGGAAACGTTCCTGGCCTAAGTTTAGGGTACCTCCCCAGCGTTTGCCATTTATGAGGATTGAGGAAAACCTGGAAAAATAAAACCTCAGTCAGGGAAGATGGTCCTGGCAGGATTCGAACCCCAGACCTCCCACTCACGAGTTCGCGATTTAACGACCTAAGCCACCCGTGGCGGTTTCGGTGGAGGAGAAATATGACTGTTACCCAACAATATTGTTTTGTTGCTCATTGAATGTCGGAAAGTGACTGTGATTGCGTTGCAACAATTGCATTTCGGGAATGGCATTAAAGTTTTACGCCTGTATTTACCTAATAAGACAGTTTTTTTCGTGTATTTGCAGTGCATATGTTGACGTTTAATGAAATTATCTAAAAATTAAATACACATTCCTTTGAACTTTAAATGAAAGAATCAAAGGTAACAGGTGTTTTGCACTTGAAACATTTACTTAAATAAAAACCAAATGAGTACAATTCTTAGTTGAGCTAGTACTAAAAGAATTGAAAGTTCGTGTTTTTACGTAACAATTTTCAATAAAACCGAATAAAAACGCAATTTATTTATTTATTTATTTGGAGAAACGCAATAAAAGTGCAGTAATTGCATTTATTCCAACTTTCAGTAAACGCTGCCATGATTGAGTGCGTAAGTGCAAAGATGCAAGTTGTAACTGCATGATGACCGACTGGTCGAACTCCAGTTTAAAATGTGCAAGCGCGCACGCAGTCTTCACAATGGGGAACCCCCTTACATCAAGCCGGTTTCGAGCATGCATAATGTCTTCAAACTACCACAACCATCGTTGCCTTAACATGGAACTCGGTTTAAAAATTACGATGTGTACAAAACAAATACGATAAATTGTGGCGAATGTCTTTCAGTATGCCTTGTCCTTACCATTACATAGTTGAATTTTAAGGCCGTGAAAAGCGCGGAAAGTACTTTTGTCTGTTTAAATGCGTTTTCAATGTCTAAAAGTTTGTGAGCAAGATAAATGTGACACCCGATATATAATACATTTATACCCCTTCCACCCGGCATGTATACATAAATGTCACGTTCTACGACAACCAATAGTAAGAACGTAAAATAAATCAACTACGAAGATGAGAGGAAGATAAGACAGTCATCTGTTATTCATTCAATCACATTACTAATCTATCATCACAGGTTACCAATGAGAATTATGATTTCTACAAATCTGAGGTAAATGGCTTTAACGTTATCTTGGACTGGAGGGAAAGAACAAAAGAAACGAAATCGTTGCGATTAGAAGACTTAATCCAATAGAGTAAACCCTAAGGCTAATTTTCACAATAAAAATTAAACGTAATAAAATAAGACGTAACATGTTAACTTAGTAGTATGTAGGCATCCACAAAAAAAAAAAAAAAAAAAAACAAAAAAAAAAAAAAAAAAAAAAAACCCGCAAACGTACGTATTAGCCAATCAAAAATAAGAACAAGTGAAGATGAGCTAACAGCCGATTGAAAATGGCTGCTTCTGAGCAGACGGCGGTAGCGTTTATACATATGCAAACTACAGTAACTAATTTGCTTGGAGTAATATGAGCAAGGATAGCTTTCTTATAATTAATCTTTTGTCCATTGACGTCATTCTGTCTCCAGAGTCACTGATCTTCAGCTCTCTCTTGCCGTCGGTCCTGGTGGTGTAGTGGTTACCATACTTGCGTCCTACACCCAAGATCGCGGGTTCGAACCCGGCCAGGCCCGATGGATTTTTTCGGGCGTAAAAATCGTAAGGACGGCTTCCTTCGGAAGGGAAGTAAAGCCGTGGGTCCCGTGTCGTACATTTACGGCACAAAAAAGAACCTCAAGCCTGAAAGAGAGGCCTCTGAGCAAAATTTGTCGGCCGTTTCACGCCCTGAGTTGAATGGGACGCTGATCACCTAGAGCTGATAAAGAGCGTCCATAAATAAATAAATAAAAAAATTAATCTCTCTTGCCCTTATACGGAGCACGGAAATCAAGTGCAGCTCCTGCTGCTAGCTGGTGCAAGTTCCGAGCGACAGCGGAGAGAGCCGAACTACTGTGCGTGCCCGCAGTGTAAATGTTGCATCATGTATTATTTTTTGTTTAACATAATGTAACCTTTGCGTTGTCCTCGTAACTTTTAAGTATAAATTGATAGAGGATATTAGGCCGGTAAAATATTGTAACGGTGGCAAATCTGCTCTTATTGGAATTCGCAATTAATTCATATATATAAATTAATGATAACCTCCGGTAAATTCTAGAAACCGGTGAACCCGTGGATTTTCGTAAATATAAATTGATAGGTGCGGGTAAATCACTGTAACATCTCCCAAAGGTGTACCTACATGTAGTTAAAAATCATAACGTGACTAATTCGATCTTTTGCATCAAGCGAGTGTTCTGAATGACTTATCTCGTGCTATTAGCCACAGTAAATACCACCTCTGCACTGACGACCTACATCTTTACATACACTGTCGAAATAACGACATTAACCAAGATCAAGACTCAGTTCATTCACTGACGCCTACTCTGGGCCTTGGCCTTAATCGCTTAAAATCGCAGGATTTGGTCGTGGGATACCAGCTTGCTAAGCGCCATAGATATACGAGGGTGGTCTGAAAAGTTTCCAACCTCAACATGAAGATGGCAGCACTCGTAAATAAAAGCTAGTGAATTTTGTTGTTCATCTGTTGACAGTTACTCACCAAAGTTTCAGCCATTTTGGACTCTCAGTTGTTATGTAACAGTCGTTTGAGTGAGTTGATGTGTTTTTATGAAAATGTACAAAATCGAGTTACGAGCTGTCATTAAATATTTGTTTTTGAAAGGCAATACGCCTATGCAAATCAAAGATGAGTTGGATTCTGTGTATGGGGACTCTGCACCATCATTTACCACAGAACCGCCACGGGTGGCCGAGGTCGTTAAGGCACGGACTCGTGAGCGGGAGGTCCGCGGTTCGAATCCCGCCAGGACCGTCCTCCCTGACTGGGGTTTTTTCCAGGTTTTCCTCAGTCTTCATAACTGGCAAATGCCGGGGAGGTACCTAAACTTAGGCCTGGAACGCTTCCTTCCTTAAAAAAAAAAAAAATATCCTTTCCCAATTTATCATTTCATCTCATGTATCATCAGTGTCCACCGCCTGTGGTGCCTCAGTAGTGAAAACGGGCGTTAAACACTACTCAAAAAAAAAAAAAATTTACCACAGTGAAATTTTGGGCAGCTGAAATTAAACGTGGCCGTAAGAGCTTGGGAGACGATGAACGTTCGGGACGTCCAAAAACTGCAACTACCGACGAAAACATCCCCAAAGTTCACCAAATGGTGCTAGACGACCGCCGAATTAAAGTGAGAGAGATAGCAGAGGCTATGAACATGTCAAAAGAACGTGTTTGTCACATATTAAATCAACATTTAGACATGAGAAAGCTGTCCGCGCGTTGGTTGCCGCGTTTGCTCACGTTAGACCAAAAACGTGTTCGAATGAACATTTCCAACGCTCCGTTGGCGCAGTTTAGGCGCAATAAATCCGAGTTTTGGCGGCGATTAATTACTGTAGATGAAACTTGGATACACCATTATACGCCCGAAACAAAAATACAGTCCAAACAGTGGACTGCAAAGGGGGAACCGACTCCAAAAAAAGCAAAAACTGTTTTTTTCGGCTGGGAAAGTGATGGCGACTGTTTTTTGGGATAGTCATGGAGTTATTTTAATCGATTATCTTCAAAGAGGAAAAACCATTACAGGAGCATACTTGCATCATTACTTGACAAGCTGAAGGCAAAACTTGCGGAAAAACGGCCACATTTGCAGAAAAAAAAATCCTGTTTCACCAAGATGATGATGATGATGATTGTTGTTTAAAGGGCGCACAACAGCAAAGGTCATTAGCGCCCAAACATACTAAAAACTGCGTCAGAACTAAAATATAAATAGTTAACACAAAGCAAGTCTGAGCAGCACGTTGTGCAACAAAATAAAAGCCCATAACAAATAACAAGTGGGTGTAATGGTCAACAAAGGACTGGTATTAAAATAGCCGCAATCACGAAAACAACAGTCCTATAATGGTCTAAAAAGGGTCAATAAAACCCTGTAACCACCAACACTAGAACATATAAAAACTGGTAGCAAAAAACATCAGCAAAAGCTGAAAATAAACCAGTATTGTAAAAGTCTAAACTGGTAACAATAAAACCCCAAAACAGTAACAAGGGTTATATATAACAACGCAATAAAAGACTGGTACAAAAAACAATGCAGCAAATGCTTTAACAACAACAGTCTTAAAAGCGCCTAAAAATGCCGTCATGGATAAAAAGAGAACACCTCACACCTTGCTCCAAAAACCACAAACACGGATAAAACGGAGCACACGCTCAACAGCAACCACATCATCTGCAAGTAAGTCCTCAATAGAGGAGGGCAAACCTAGTCTATGTCTAAAAGCTGCCAGATGATGGCATTCAACTAAAATGTGACTCACTGTAAAGGGGTGGTCACAGTGGGGGCAAGCTGGAGCGGGTTGACCATTAAAAAGGTGTGAATGACTAAAACGGCAATGCCCAATTCTAAGACGAGCTAAAATTACTTCTTCGCGACGAACAGCGCGAGAAGAAGTCGACCAGTTAAAAGGGGTGAATTTACATTCACGGAGCTTATTATTTGGGAGTAATTCCCACTCCTCGCGCCAGCGCGAAAAAATGGCTCTACGTAATGAATGTATAAAATCCCCGAAATAAAAACGCTGCTCGCGCTCAGCAGGGTTTAAAAGGGCGGATTTTGCTGCAACATCTGCGGCCTCATTACCTGCGACTCCGACGTGTCCAGGCACCCATAGCAGTGTCACCCTGACGCCAGCGTCGTAAAGGGTTAAAACTGCATTCTGGACCATCTGTACAAGGGGGTGGAGGTTGTACAGGTTCCTAAAACTTAAAATGGCGCTCAAAGAATCGGAACATATAACACTGTTACCCAGCCCGTGATCAGAAATAAATAAAACCGCCCGATAGATAGCATAAAGCTCCGCCATAAAATAGATGTTGAAACGTTAAGACCATACGTAAAACTAGCCCCATTAAAAACAAAAGCACATCCTACACCTGTGTCAGATTTTGAGCCGTCGGTATAGATAAAATTCCAGCCATTAAAAGAGGATTTGATCTCGCTAAAAGAACAACGAATAATATGTGCTGCGGTCGATGATTTCGGACAGGACGTAAGCCCGAGATGAACGGGGGCCTCTGCTAAAATCCAGGGGGGAGAAGAAGTTTCCCCGGCTAGGAAAAAAGCAGGTAACTCAATGCCCAACGTCCGTAAAATCTCCCGAAAACGAAAGCCAGGGGGCTTAGGAGTAAAAGACCGAGCAGCATAAAAGCGATCAAAAGACACATTAAAAACGGCCCATTCATGGGATGACGAGGTTGCGCAGCCAAGCGACAACCGTACGCGGCCAGTAAAACATCCCTACGATAAAACAACGGAGGTTCTCCAGACTCCGCACATAAACTCAACACAGGACTGGTGGGGAATGCCCCAATGGCAACACGGATACCCCGGTGATGAATCGGGTTCAGGCGGCGCAGAACAGAAGGCCGCGCAGAGCCATAAACGACACTGCCATAATCCAATTTGGACCTGATAAGAGCGCGGTAAAAAAGTAAAAGTATAGTCCGGTCAGCTCCCCACGATGTGCCACTTAAAACACGTAAAATACAAAGAGAACGTTCACACTTGCCTCTGAGTTGCGCTATATGCGATGACCAGCATAATTTCCTATCGAACACCAAGCCAAGGAACCTAACTTCGTCCGCGAAAGAGAGTGCGTCTGGGCCAAGATGGAGCGAAGGTGGAAGATACTCCTTGTGGCGCCAGAAGTTCATGCAGACGGTCTTCTCTGCGGAGAAACGGAACCCGTAGAGACACTCCAAGCGTGAAGGCGGTCGAGACAGCATTGGAGGCGGCGTTCCAAGAGACAGGTTCTCCGAGAGGAAAGATAGATGGCAAAATCGTCCACAAATAACGACGATTGTATTCCTGGCGGTAAACACTCGGTGATAGAGTTAATCGAAATGGCAAATAGTGTGCAACTAAGTACCGAGCCCTGAGGTACGCCGTTCTCTTGAATAAAATTAGACGATAAAACTGATCCCACGCGAACATTAAAAACCCGGTCCTTCATAAATTCCTGAATAAAAACAGACATACGCCCACGTATGTTCCAATCGTGAAGCGTTCGGAGGATACCGCCTCTCCAGCAAGTATCATACGCTTTCTCCAAATCGAAAAAAACAGCAACCGTTTGGCACTTCCGAATAAAACCGTCCATTATGTGGGTCGAAAGAGATACGTGATGGTCGACAGAGGAGCGGTGACGACGGAAACCGCACTGAGCGTTCGTCAAAAGATGTCTCGACTCCAAAAACCACATAAGCCGTCCGTTAATCATGCGTTCCAACACCTTGCAAACGCAGCTGGTGAGGGAAATCGGACGGTAACTGGAAGGAAGATGGGGGTCCTTTCCCGGCTTAGGTATCGGAATGACGGTGGCCAATCGCCAAGCGTTGGGAAATGTGCCATTACACCAAATAAAATTAAAAATTCGTAATAAAAAGGCTTTGCCTTCTGCTGGTAAATGCTGCAACATGGCAACGTGAATGTCATCTGGCCCCGGTGCGCAATGTCGAGAGGTAGAAAGGGCATGCTCCAGTTCCCTGACGGTAAAAGGAACGTTGTAGCTCTCCTGATGGTCGGAGGCAAACGAGAAACCTTTCCTCTCAACCTGCTCCCTTAATGCGCGAAATGTAGCCGGGTAATTGGCGGAACTAGAAACATCAGCGAAGGTTCGCCCTAAAACATTGGCGACGTCAATCGGAGTGGTGAGCACTCGATTTAAAATCCTAAGACCGGGTATAGGTGTAAACCTTGGTTTGCCAGCAACGCGGCGTAGCCGTTCCCAAACTACGGATGAAGGCGTTGTGCGGTTAAAAGAAGAGGTGAAAGAAATCCAAGAAGCCTTTTTGCTATCCTTGATGACTCGGCGGCATTTGGCGCGAAGTTGTTTGTAACAGATCATATTTGCTGAAGTAGGGTGGCGACGAAAAACTCGGAGAGCACCTCGGCGTGCACGCAATGCATCCCGGCATTCACCGTTGCACCAAGGAACCGGTAAGCGTCTGGGGTGACAAGACGACCGGGGAATAGCCTTATCTGCTGCTGTTATGATGACCGTACGGAGGTGCTCGATCGCGATGTCGATAGATGGAAATTCACACCCTGAAAATTCGGCCAAAGATCGATAGAGAGGCCAATTCGCCTTATCAATGAGCCATTTTGGCGTGCGCTGTGAATGTGCGTTCGGAGAGAGTACATGGATCTGACACGGAAAGTGGTCACTGGAATATAGATCAGAGATGACGTTCCAGGTGAAATGTACAGCAAGTGAGGCAGAACAAATGGATAAGTCCAAGTGCGAAAAGCTATGAGTGCTGTCAGAGAGAAAAGTTGGTTGACCAGTGTTGAGAACTATAAGATTGTGATTTAGCAAAAAGTCAGCTAAGAGGTTACCTCTTGCACACTCCGTGGTGGAACCCCATAGGGGATGGTGTGCATTGAAATCCCCCAAAAGAAGAACAGGGGGTGGTAGCTGAGACAAAAGATCGTCCAGGTCAACTGTGGTGATGGTGCCGGACGGAGGTAAATAAACATTGCAGACTGAAAAACTAAGGCCAGAAAAGTGAACTGTAGCTGCAGCAGCTTGTACAGGAGTCTGGAGCTGTAGTGAGGTGCTGTACACGTCGTTTCGAATTAAAAGTAAAACTCCGCCGTGAGCGGGAGTGCCATCTTCGGGAGGGAGATCAAATCTCACCGAAGAGTAACCGCGTAAATTAAAAGAATCACTTGGGCGGAGCTTGGTCTCTTGGAGACACGCGAGCAAAGGGTCAGTAGAACGTAAAATTAATTCCAGGTCAGGTCTTCGACTACGGAGACCACGCACATTCCACGAAAGGATAGCCATTGTTAAAATTAGATAAAAGAAGCTAAAAATTTACCACCTTACTTTTTGGACGGTGCGGGGCGAAACAAACGTCCTTTTTTCAGTCGCGTGGGACTCGGTGGTTTTGAAGGAGCAGGCACATCCTGCTCCATCACATCCTCAGAGGGAGGGCTCTCCCGCTGAGAAGCATCCACCGATTCCAACGCCTGGAATCGGTTGGATGTGGGTATAGGCGGCGACGGCGACCGCCTAGCGGGTTTGCTCCCATCATGGGAGCGTGACCTCCGAGGAGGAGAAGGGCTCTTTTTCTGCTCTACCTGAGTTGACGACTTTAAAAAATCCGTTCGTGTAAAACTCGTCCTGAACTTAATATCAGGGGCATTAAAAACAACCGCTTTGGGCTTCACGGTAGAGCGCTTTAGAGAACTAGGAGTAGTTTGGACCCGTGTAAAAACAAGATCGCAGGTCTGCGTACTGCTATCGCACTTCTTGGGTGCAAAAGAAGCTGCTGCGCTGTAGGTGCCGGTCTTAGGCACGACAGGTTGGCGAGACTGGAATCGCTTCCGGGCTTCAGTAAAGGAGAGTTTTTCCTTCACCCGGGTCTCCTGGATACAGCGCTCCTCTCGAAAACGAGGGCAATCGCGGGACGAGTCTGGATGTTCACCGCGGCAGTTGACGCAGACAGGAGCGGATGGGCATGCTCCCTCCTGACTTGCTAGACCGCAGGTTGCACAGATGGATACGGCAGTTTTACATGATATGCGAGTGTGTCCAAAACGCTGACACTGGAAACATCGCAACGGGCTCGGGATATACGGGCGCACTTCTATCACCTCGTAGCCCGCCTTGATCCTCTGCGGCAAATCGACCCTGTCGAATGTGAGGAAAAGAGTCCGGGTCGGCTGTAATTCCCCCTCTTTCCTTGCCTGTACACGATAAACTGAGGTGACCCCTTGGTCTTCCAGACAGCTCTGGATTTCCGGGTCGGACATTCCGTCTAGAACATTTGTGGTAACAACTCCTCGCGACGAATTCATGGTCTTATGTTTCTCGACACGGACGGGATATCCGTGGAGTAGCGTCGCCTTGAGCAACGAGTTGCTTTGAGACAGGCCAAGTGTCTCCACTAAAAGTGATCCGTTGCGTAGACGGGTACAGGACTTAACGGGCCCAGCTATGGCATCAATGCCCTTCTGAATCTTAAATGGATTTACGGTCGTAAACGACTGACTCTCTTCAGTACGACTAATAACTAAGTAACGAGGGAAAGACTTCTCGATTACTTCTTTTACGTCAACTCTTTTGCGTTTAAAATGTAAAGGATTATTTTCCAGTACCATAGCGATTTATTCCTCCACCATTGCAACCGTCTCCGATGGCGGGCTGCTTCCTGGGCGCCACCCCGGCTTAGGTTACTGGCTCTGGCCTGAACCAAGTAACCTCAGGGTCACACCTTCCTGTGGGCTGACGAAGGGACCCAATCGCCTGCAGGAAGACTACAGCTCATGCAATGGCCCTTCCCCGGGCCTGGCCTTTACCAGGGGATACGCTCCCGTCCTACATGATAACCCTGTGCTGGGAGTTACGCCGTTACCCAGTCACATTTTACCGCGTCAAACACGGGGGCACCCATCAGACAAAGAACAGGGAAGTAGGACAAATAAAACAATAAAAGAGGCGAAATAAAAAGGAGTCAAACGCGCTAAGCGCGGACCTGAGGGAGCAGCTCGGGTGCCTCGGGGTCGCTACGCCCCGTACCCAATAAATTGGGCCCCTGAGGGGGTTTCACCAAGAGAACGCACCGTCTCACACCTCAGCGGTTGCAATGGCGAAAATCCACGAATTACGGTTTGGAATGCTTGACAATCCGCCTTACTCACCAGATCTAGCCCCAAGCTACTTCTTTTTATTCCCTCAACTGAAAATTGCGCTCGGAGGACAGAGATTTTCGTCAAATGAAGAGGCAATCACCTTTGTGAACAATTATTTTGCAGAGAAAAACGCCGAGTACTATTTGGACGGGTTACAGAGATGGGAGCATCGCTGGGAGTAGTGTGTAGAGTTACAAGGAGACTATGTTGAAAAATAAAAAATAAAATTCTGAAAAAATGTCTTGTATCTTTATTAGGTCGGAAACTTTTCAGACCACCCTCGTAGGTAATATTTCTCCCATTAATATTAATTAAACAGCAATTCTCTTCACTGATTTTGTGAAAAACCTTGCAGTTATTATAGACAGTAAACTCTATTAGTAAAACCATGTTGCTGAAATCTGCAGGAAGGTGTCCTCTAATCCACACTTTTAAAAGATTAAACGTGTCCCTATCCAGAACCTTAAAAAAGATCTTGGTGTAGTCCCTGGTGATGCCTCAGTTCGACTACTGCGATTTTCTGCTCACAGACTTAAACTGTAACCTAGCGCAAAAACTACGTGTTCATAATACGTGCATAGGTTACATCTGCGAAGTGCGTTGTTCGATCATATAACACCCTCCCTCGATATGCTGTCTTGGTTCCGCCTGAAAGATCGGAGAAACATTCATTGTCTCACACTATTTTCAAAATTATACATACGTCTTATTTATCTTCTCTGTTTCAAAATTCTTCCATCTTCCTTTCATAATCTTAACACACGTTCTGAATCCCAGCAGTACTATTATTACAATGTACCGAACATCACTTTATTCATCATCACTGCCCGTCTCTGGAATGCATTACCACGGGATGTCAGAGACTGCCGAACTTTATGAGTATTTCATAAGAAATTGTTTAATATTATCAGAAATAATCGATTATCCTAGATTCAGATTCATTTTGTTACAATGCATGTATTTATTTGTTTTACCTGCTATAGAATTATTCATTCTATTATTTTTATTACTATTATAAATGTTCCTATCTCCTTCATACAATTGTCAGAATTTACGTAGGTTGATATATGTGTAAATTGTCATTGCTTGTGCTTGTATATTATTGCTCTTTTTTTTCTTATTTTTTTCTTCTTCTTAAATTAATATTTTTATTGTCATTCATATTTATGTTTTAGCATACATTTATTTATATACATCATGTTTTACATTCGTCTATATGTGTGCGGAGATTTGCTGTCAATATTGTGATTGTAATTATTATTAGATTGGTAGAGCGGAAGAAAAGGCTAGTGCCTTACCTCTGCCAGAATATTTAAATAAATAAATAGTCAATAAAAACAAAACGTAAGACTATAATTTTTTCCCAATTTAAGTATTCGTGAGTTAAGTATTTTGTACAGAAAATTAATAAATTACAACAAATTTGTGCAACAATAAATAGAAAATTACAGAATAAGACAAGAGAGTAAACAAAATTTAAATTTTATAAAACGATGACTGTTGCAGTGTTGATATATGCCGGACAGTTTGTATCTTAAAACAAAAGAATGCAAAAAAGATACAGCTCACTGAATTGAGATTTCTGAGAAAGGTTAAAGGCTGTATAAAAACAGACGTTATAAAAATAAAAGCATGCGTGAAAAAATATATATTCGAGCTAAATGAAGAGATAGTCGAAAATGAAGGAAGAAATTTGGAAGGAACACAAAAAGAATATCATGAATTATGTACAATTTGAAACCTCAAGATAAAGCTTTTGACTCCCAAGGAGATTTGTGAATAATATTCAGGGCTTGGAAAAAAATTAAT
Source organism: Metallyticus violacea (assembly GCA_030762175.1). Lineage (NCBI taxonomy): Eukaryota > Metazoa > Arthropoda > Insecta > Mantodea > Metallyticidae > Metallyticus > Metallyticus violacea. The sequence continues at coordinate 114,561,900 of CM060831.1, forward strand.
ACAAACAAGCTACGAATAGAAAGCAAGTCAAAAAATAAACACCTCATAAATATGAGCAAATGGTATCAGAAGATTCATTCATGCAAGCGCTACTTCCAAAGCTGAAATTTGTGTATAGAGGATAAAAATAGCTTACATGCCATAATTAATTGCAGTTCAAGTATAGTATTCGTTCATAAAAGTTACCAATTGCAGTTCTCTAAAGGTCTTGCCACTTGCGCGAAGATCTGTACGTTGTATACTAGTGGATAGATTGAATTACAACTTGCCTATGAGTGCACCTCCCCCAGTGACATCAGTTTGCATGTGACTGGCTATGAACACGCGTCACTTGTAATGTACCTGTGATTTTGATACATATGCCTGGGGCTCCAAATTGACTTTCGCGCTCTCAAAATACTCAAAGCCAAGCCCTCTTTCTATTCTGTACATATAGAATGAGAACGGAAAAGACCAGTGACAAGTCAGGCTCAAGATGAAGTATTTACCAGTCTTAATCTTTTTTCGAACGAGGCCTAATTAATCTTTAGCTATATGCAGATAACCTATATGCCTTATAATAAACCAATTATATATATACAAAAAATTTAAATTAGATCTAATTTAGAACATTGAGCCTTGTATGTGGTTCGAGAGTTGTGCTGGAGAAAATTAAAAAACATCAACTCGACAATGCTGGCAATCTAATTGGATAATTATCCACAGTTAATGTTTTACATCATTTCGATCATGTAAGTCCTGCAAGCCAACTACAAGCCCAATTAAGTTACATCTCATTAGCCTATGTACTCGTAATTATCAAGTGTATTGTTTTATCGTGATGTAGCTAATTGCAGATGATACAAATCAACTTTGTTCTGCTTTTGTTGATCGATTGGGTGACGTGACGTTTACTTAATTTACAGCAATGCATTCGATAACAAATCATGTTATAACAAGTATATAGCAAAAACGTTACATTCAGCTCGCTAATTAGTGTTGCTATATTGTGGCTTACTGGAAATTTAGGTTATGTTGTCAAATTGAGAGATAAAAGCCATGGCATTTTGGAAAGGTAATAAGAGCAAAATTGACGCACAGATGATTGAATTCATATGTGCACCAACGATGACGTTCTGTTTAATTGCCCTGCAGCCATCGGGTCCAAAACTCCTTTTGAGACTAATGACCGCCGTCACCCTCCAAGTAGTTCCCTTCCACACGTATGCACCGGTCCCAGCGATTCTGCCATTTTCCAGGTGCATCTTGGAAGTCATGTTCTTTGAGGGTGTTTAGCATAGACAGCGTTTCTTCTTGAATCTTCTCAATTGTGTAGAACCGACGTCCTTTCAACTTTTAGTTTGGGGAATAGAGCGAAGTCGCAGGGTGCCAAATCAAGCGAGTACGCTGGATGGGGGACAACCGTCATGTTGTTTTTCGTCAAAAAGCTCCTGGTGAACAAGGAATTGTGACAGGGCGCATTATCGTGTTGCAACAGCCAGTTCCCTTGTCGCCAAAGTTCGGGCTGTCGCACATTTTCACAGAGCCGTCGCCAAACGTTACAGTAGTACGTGGAATTCTCTGTTTGATTTATTGGGACGAATTCTTTGTGCACAATCTCCTTGATATCAAAGAAAACGAGGAGCATGCTCTTGACTTTGCTGTTCACTTATCTCGCTTTGGGAGGGGGTCCTTGGTGAGTTCGGGCTCTTCCACTGGAGGATTATTGTTTTGACTGAGAATCATAATCGTACATCCGGTCTTCGTCGCCGGTGATGACCCTGGACAAGAAAGTAGGTCATAGGATACGGCCTGCAAACTTCAACACGCTGCGCCTTCTGATCAGAAGTCAGGATCCCTGGCACAAATTTTGCGGCGACACGATGCATGTCCACTTCATCAGTTAAAATGTGTTGACATGTCCCATAACCAATTCCCACTTCATGAGCAATGTCTTCAACTACTGTCGAGATGGCAGCTCAGTCCCGAATATTATGGATACTACTCCCCTCGTATTACTCGTACATCACTTCTCAGTTCTCGGAATGTACCCATATTTATTGCCTAATCTTCTTTACAAATGTTCCCCTTTCCTCACCATTATATCACCCAAAGACAGCATAGTTCTCGATCTGGTATCAAGCAAATGGAGGGGCCGTGCATTCCTGTTATGGGGTACATACTCTCTTAGAGAATCTAAGACATGTTATGGGGCCAGATCTTAATAACGTTCCAAAATTTTCCTATGCATGGTGTGTTAGTTGAGTAATGCGGCAGGTATAACCGCAGGATGCGCAACAGTCATTTCCCACTTGTGACTTCAGCTGGTGTCAAGTTATTACTGGAAACTTCGCTATGTCGAACATGACAGGAAAACCAAAACATCAGGTATTTATATCACAAGTTTCTTAAAGATATTGTTTCATATGCGTTGTAATGAGTTCGTTAATTACTAGGAATAAAAGTCCTATAAGGAAATTGTCCGTTGGTAGCGCTTGGTTCTCAGAATTTCCAGAAGCAAGTCTGGTGCTTTAACCTGATTGGTTGATGGTTGGGAATATCCCCAACTACGTAGCAAGTCATGGGAAACGCTAGGAAAGAGTAAGTTGCAATACACTACCAAACAAACGGAACGAATCGGTTGTCTCGTCTTTACAAGCGTCTACATCTAGCACCCTACTTTCCTGTTTCATGGTTCCAGCAAGTTCGTTTTCCCATGTTTATATTTGTTACTTCGAGACACGAGCGACTTCTATGTTAGGAAATGCCTGGTTTCGACTGGGAAGTTGGAAGGCTAAAAAAATAGCTGATAGTTCTGGTAGGAGGCTCTCCCCATTTTGTGGAGGGGAGCAGGAATGTTACATTTTGGCCGAACACCTGAGAAAAACGCTGTTTCCTGTAAACGTTTTTAAGGCAATTAAAGATGCTGGGACCTGTTTATAAACCACACTAATTGGTTAAATATGGGCATTTTTCAAGCCAAAATGCGCAAAGATAAAAGCAATTTATTTTCTGGTTAGAACGCAATAACTAATGTAATTATAAATAACATGTTTCCATTCATATACCTGTAAATATAGGTCTTCCCATTTTTTAAAAAAATATTTATTCATTTATTTTTATTAACATTGTTTTAATATTTGTTCTTCTTTCTACTTGTGTATCATACTTAAGCATGTACGGTCTACGACCCAAATATAAAATACATTTGTAATGTGTATATAGAATGTTATAACAATAAAGATACACCTATTATGCACTTACATTACACTATAAGAGTAAACATGGTCATTGAATGTGTTCCACGAAACTCAAGTAAGTAAAGAAATTGTAAAACTCCCATAACTTCCAACCTATGTGGATAGTTCTTCGGGTTAGCACTGCTAGATTCAGTATTAAGCAAGGTTCTGAACGTACATCATTCTGTTACAGTACCTACGCTATTAGTATTGCTAATCAGAAGAACAATGCACATACCCACCATGGGTAATATACACCCTTCCTCTCTCTCCTTGTAATTAGTGATCCCTTCTTGCTTAGAAACAGGCATATTCTCTTTCGCGTCTTACTTTCCAATATTGCAAACCTGTAATTAAGCCAAATCACTTACAGTTTTGGCAAATCCATATATTAATAATGGTTGTTTCATAGCAAACATATTCATTATCGCATATTTAAGCCTTTATTGCACTGATTAAGGTAGAATTTTACTTTCTGAAAAAAAAAAAAAATCGAGCTCTCACGTAGTAAATTCCTGGTTAATTTTTTTTTTCTGAAATATGAAAAAGTCAAGTATAAGTGGAAGGTAAATGTGCTTTAGCTTTACAAACTAAGATAAACAAAGATAAACGAACTTTATCGAACCATGCATCAGTAAAGTAGACGCTTGTCATATTATTCCTCCAGTTCGGAATATGTAGTAATTGTTAACACTCGCTCTTTGATAACCTGGAGGAATTTAATACATTTTATAATATGCTCTAGTATAAGACAAGTGTTTTGCATTAACAAAATAATTCCCTTTCATATTTATAGCCAAGATGGTATTTCTTATTAAGGTAAACATCGTAAAGTTACGTCACCAAACAATATCTCTTAAAATGTATTATCTTGAGCAAAGGAACAGTTTGTGACATTAATGAACTAAAATAAACAAATGGACTCAATGATGTAGAAGGGTCGACAATTTCTCTGCAGGCATTTTCCTAATTTGTTACACTGAAATCGGGGCATCTGTGAGATATTAAGAAGTACTGCTGAGTCACATTTAAGATGAAATGTATCTTGTTGCTTGCATTGGGAAGTTCCACTAAAAGAAGAACAAAAACGGCTTCGAAACAGAGATGTATATAAAATTAGAGTAATAAATTCTCATTTTGGAAGAAAAAAAAGCAGTACAGCCGCTTTGTCTGAGAATTAGGCATGGCATACCGGTACTGAGTACAACAGTGCTTTGTACAGGGTGCGGCAGAAAGAATGATCCATTTTAAATCATGCGCTATTGTTGGTCACCGCTACTTAGAGAGATGATGTTTGCACCTTTGTGTAGTGCAGTTCAAAGCATTTTCTGTACGTCATATTACATGAACTTAGCCGCTCGCTCCGCTACACAGTACTACTTGACAGTCAGTATGGAATGCAGGTTGAATGAACATTGTGCGTTTGCAATTGAAACGTTTTCAAATGTGATGATTGAGTCGTAAGACGCAGCTTTTGTTTCGGCAACAATCAAGAAACCACCTGGTAGGTCAACTACAGTTCGCACTTCATAAACATGGCAACAGTAAGAGCTGCTTTAGAGCAAAGTTCAACCCGATCAATTCGTCGGCATTCATCCGACACACACTAATATCCGATATGTTAAGGGCTTGCGAATGACGACGAACTGATCGCGTTGGACTTTGCTCTAAAGCAGGTCTTACTGTTGCCATGTTTATAGAGTGCGAACCATAGTGACCTACCGGTTTCCTTCTTCTTTCAAGCAGATGTTGTCATGAACTGTCTGACCCATCTCGTAATCGCCTTCCGTGACGGAGTTTGTCCATTCTGAATGATGTCGAAATGTTGTCGAAACAAAAGCTGCATTCTTAGGACATAATCACCACATATGATAAACGTTTCAATTGCAAACGCACCATGTTCAACCTGCACCCCATACTGACTGCCAAGTATGTGCAGCGGAGAGAGCGTCAAGGACATGTAATACGATGTAAAGAAAATACTTTGAACTCACTACGCAATGGCACAAATATCAGCTCTCTAAGAAGCCGTGAACAACAATAGCGCACGATTTACAATGGATCGTTGTTTCTGCCGCACTCTGTATATTAGTAGGTGATAGTAATGCGGAAGAAGAAATAAGTTTGTAAAGAGACGAGCAATCACATGAGGAAGATGACTTGTTTTCATGTGTTAATAAATTCACTGAGCAACTAAAATATTCAAGTTATAAGTTCTAAAAACGTCCAACTTTTAGAAATGCTTTCAAGTTATATAGTATATAAATTTAAAAATACTAAACCAAATAAACCCTTTGACAAGTCACTTTCTTGCAGAGAAATTTTGGCTTTCATAACGTTCAGCTAAATAAACCAACAGAGCAGAAGCTTCACCTTTTCATCAATTTAGAAGATTTCATCACTTCTCATGAAAGCGGTTTAAATAAATGTTCAAATGTAATGAAGATACATCGATAAATAACATCTAAATCCCGGGATGCAAATCTAAACTAAACTACTGGTGAAAGAGGAAGAGAACAGGCAAGTGGGAGTTTGAATAAATTAAGATAGGCAAGTATAAACACAAAAATGTACAACTCAACCTAAGTAAAGCTAAATTAGAAGTCCTAAAGGAAAAAGAGCGTAGGTGCAAAGGGCAAAGAAATTATGGTTAAAATACGACTGGCAAAATAGGATAAAATGATATTTTTCTTCAAATATGTGTACATATATTAGCAGCCATTTAAATGTCTGCACTTTTTAATTTCTCACCTTGTGACCTTAAGCTTTTAGACACCTAAAATTTCAAAAACCATTTTCTCGGTTTTAATTTTAGTATGCTTGCCTGCACTCACACATACCTGAAACTGAGTTGCTGTAGATCTTGCTTCTTAAACCTTGACATGCTTTTCTGTAAAAAACAAACACATTAACAATATTTTAACACAGGCAGTTACTAATTTTTCTATGAATTTATATTTTAAAACAACAAAATTTTATAAAAATAAACAACAATTATAATTAAAAATCAATACTAGTTTTATATAAGACAATATTTGGGCCATTTACACGTTTTTGAAGTAAGGTAATTTTTAATGAAGAAAATAGGTTTTTAGTTATAACTTTCAATCGCCAAAAATTTATTAAATATTTAAAACAATATTTAAAAAATGACCAATTGAGCCGAAATTTTCTACAGATAGTACTGAAAACCTTAATAAAATGTCCGAAAAATCTCTTAAGTTTTAACATTTGAAATTTCCAAGTTTCAATTCCACGTGGAATTCTTGGCATGTTTAAGGGCTTTGACAGTGTTTGGATATTTAACCAAACGTCAACATTAGCATTAATATAGTCCATTGCATTATATATGGCCTTATACAAAGCACACTGATGTACATCTAATATTTAATCTACCTAATAGTTTCCAATTCGAAACCCTGAATACATCAGAAAAGTGGGTAGTAATTGTTCACATGACAGAGTCCCACCTCTACTTTCGCAGCTTTAACCCAAAACATGTTCTGGCAACCGTAGATAAATTTCCATTACGACATACTGAACGCAACTTTCTTGATTTTTAATCATACAACTAATATGTTTGCGTTCCCTATTACAGTATAAATTACAGAATTTTGTCTGAACTAAGAATTTAAATTTGCATTTCAATTTCTATCTGGGCACGTTGAAATGTAAACTTCAATTTTTTTTTGAGAATCAGTTTTTATTCATACTACTCAACATTTCCATGTCTAGGTGCCGATTTTTTAAGTGTTTCTTTATGAATCTATTGATTTTGGTTTCCAATGTTAAGTGCATTTGCTACAAACGCGGAATTAAGACTACATATCTAAATAAATAATTCAATCACATAGATAACACAACCAATTAACTATTTTTACCCTATTTTAATGCTTTTATAGTGAACTTTGAATTTACTTAAACCTATAAAAATAAATAATTTGCGTTTTAGGGTACTCCTAATAAATGTTTAAGAACTTGTTTTAACAAAGAAAATTAATTTCTTTGCTAAAATTTAATAATTAGGAGAATAAATTTACTGTTTCATTTCCTCGATAAGGAATCTATAAATATAAAGTTTTCACAACGAAACACTCTGACAAGGTTACTGTATTACAGCGTAAACAGATTTGATAATGACACTTTTCTTTAGTTGCATTCCACATGCTATTTCGTACTAAGATTCAGATATTGTGGTGTTTCTTCATATAAACATTACAGTATTTTCCTTATAACATCTCCATATTTATACTAATGTTTCTTTCGAAAAATATACAGTATTTTCTCTGGGTCATAATGTGAAACACAAGCCCACATTATTACGCTGTCCAATTCATGTGTGATAGTTGATATCTGGGATGCAAATCTTTATTATCGCATTTAACTAGACTAAACGTTTATTTATTGAAAATATTAACGTTTTTATTGTGAGTTTAACCTAAAGCAAGTGTACAGTTTCGGTTTTTAAATCAAACTCAGTTAGGTAGGAATTTTCTATTCCTTCTTTCACTTCTATCCATATTATTGTTGGCAAATATTTGTGCTCTGGTATGAAAAAGTACCTTTGCCCTGAGACAATGGTCATGGGTACAGCCAGGAGGGTAGGAAGGTAGGGTCTACCCTAATTTTGATGTAAAGAAAAAAATATAGAACTAAAGAAATTTTGTAGAAAAGGCACAGAAATTTGGAAGAATAATTATCGAGATAAAATAGAATGGTCTACTGGAACTCTTGAACAATCCACACGTTTCGTCCATGGATCCTACTAGGCACCAGAAATAATGATTGAAAAAAGTGTGCATGCGTGTGTGGCTTTAGCAGACAGTAATTTTGTTCTTTCTCAACGAAACTTGGCATATAACGATCAATTAACGAATGATTAATTTCATTTTCACTTTAGGTTTACGCCCACCACTAATGGTCCAATTTTTCTGGTTAACGAACACATTCACACACTGTAGCAAACATCTTAAGTGGTGCTATGGAAAATAATTTATGCGTTTCGAATCGCTATAATCTTATGGATGAAAAGTTAGCATTTTCATATGCACATGCTGACAATGTACTGCCGTTAAGGGGCATCCTTTTCAGCATATCTTATAACACAGGTTAGTAATAATACTTATCAGTTTTAAATATAGTATCATTTTATGTTTTCAGTAACAGTATAAATTCTAAAATGTTGTTAATTTTGTTTATTTACGGACGCTCTTAAACATCTCAGGTCATCAGCGTCCCATTCAATTCAGGGCGTGAAACGGCCGACAAATTTTGCTCAGAGGCCTCTTCTTTCAGGCGTGGGGTTCTCTTACATGCCGTAAGTCTACCCACGGCTTTACTTCCCTTCCGAAGGAGGCCATGCTTAGGAATTTTAAGCCCGAAAAAAATCCATCGATAGTAGCCGGGATCTTAGGTTTAATATAAAAATATTAACTTTACGCTCCGCCTCTGTCTTCCTTTATCCGCACTTAGGCGGTCCGTAACTCAAATAACCTCGCTGTAAATAATATTTCCTTCCTGAAAGTTTCAGGATGTTCTGTTAACATGCAAACATAGTCAGTTCTTGCCCGGACACTATGTCAAACAGGTAGAGAACAGACTACTATGAGCAAGCAGTATGTAAACAAGAGGTGATGTTATATATCAACAAGGGACAAGATGCAAACTGTTTACAAGCAATTGGTGGTCAAACGGGAATGCATGTACTCAATGGTATCCAACAGATAACAGACAAGTTCCAATCTCGCCATCTTCAACCCTGATACCTCTTTTTGCAATTATTTACATTTTTCTTGAACCCTGTTTTTTGTAAATAAATGTACAAGGAAGGATCTTTTATTGCAAAAATTCACAGTATGAATAAAAATAAATTTAATTAAAACAAAAATACGCTAATTGAGATACTGAACCAATTTTATTATCTTTGTTATCTTTTGTTTTCTATCGTTGCCTGGCAACCTGGGTTCTTGTTTCTGTTGATTCAATTTGAGAAGAATAAATTTTTTTGTTATTTTTAGGATGAAAATATAGTTATTTTTGGTAATATTACAGTGATACAGTCCATTTCGTAACTCTCGATTAATTCTGTTTTCTTGTAAGATAAGACTTTTCACTACCAAAACGCAAATATTACATTCGATTCTCTAAAGTTTTTTGAAGATTTATTTTGTCAAGATTCAAACAATTACAATTTTAGGCTGCTAGACTACAATAGAAAACAATTAAATTCTTTTTAAAATTTAACTTTGTTTAAGAGATGCCTTTCGAAATTAAAAATGAGGATAAGTGAAAGTGCTGAGCACAAACATAAACTGTAATCAACATTGAGTTTATAGCTTTTCTTCAATAACTACATTAATATTTTATTTTTATTTAAAGTACATATATTTTAAGTAAGTCGGTTTTCGGATTGGCAAGTTTTGAAACTTAAGTCCCATATAAGCCACTAATTCATTTATTTTGAGTATTAATATTAAAGTTTTGAATGATTTTCCGTGCCCATTTTAAATATTTCTATTCGAATTCCACCAGAACTACAAACTTTATCTTGCAATTTACGTTTTTAATTTGACTTAATCTCAATACCTAACTTAAGTTTCCGTCCTGTTGAAATTATTTTCGGTAACCTATCCACTCATCCACTTACTTTTATTTTAATATACTATTTAAGGAAGTTGAAAGGCCAATTTTGATTTTTTTACAAAGAATGAATTATAATAAATGTTCAACTTATCTGAATTATGTGATATAATTTTTATTGTGATATTTAGGAAAGAAATAGTGACCACTAAGCTACTGCCTCAAAAAGCCTACATACATTTAATGTAGTGTTTGTGCTGTGCATGGTGGTTGACAGCGGTCAGGTGTGCGGGCATTAATTCCACCTGATGACGCCAATGGTACCAACTGCTTACGATGAACTCTGAAACCACCACGAATGGCCGAGGTCGTTAAAGCGCCGACTCGTGAGCAGGAGGTCTGGAGTTCGATTGCCACCAAGGCCGTCCTCCCTGACTGACGTTTTTTCCAGGTTTTCCTCATTCCTCATTAATGGCAAATGCCAGGTGGGTACCCTAAACTTAGGCCTGGAACACTTTCCTCCTTTCAAAAAAAAAAACCCTTTCCTAGTTTATCATTTCATCTCATGTATCATCAATGTCCACTGCCTGTGGTGCCTCGGTAGTTAAAAAGGGCGTTAAGCTCTATTAAAAAAACGAAGCTCTGAGGAACAGTGTGTATTGTATTTCAGAGAGTCTTCAAATATTGGAAAATCTCAACAATGTAATCCGTTTGAAAGATTCTGTCCGCATGATCAAAAGCAAACAATATTATCTGATGGTCTGAATCAGAGGTAGACGATATGAGCTTTGGAGGCTGTGGGATGGAGTCTGTTTAGTGCAGCATTGTTACATTAAGTAAATTAAAAATTATGTCTTATTTTGTGAGGATGCTGCATAAACTTCTATTCTAGAATGGAAACTTAAGCCATTTAACTTTGACACATAAACAGCATGTTGATTTGCTACATCTGCAGTTTTTCGCATTCCGATGACCGAGGTTAAAACTGGGTTTAGTTATGGACACATTCTCTGTTCTTGGCATTATCGAGAAACAGTAAACAACCCACCTGCATCGGGCGTTGTTGACGTACTGTTTAATATGAATCTGTCGTAATCAAAAGGACTAACAAGATCTGGTTGTGACGTTTGTGGGAAAATAGCAAGATTTATATCGTAAAATACCACCTTCTGCTGCAAATTTCAAAGAATAGCCTACACACAATTAATACAATAATTTTTCTGCTTGTTTTATATGTTACCATTCGTGGATGATATTTGAAAGAGAAATAAAATACATAACTGTCTATAAAACACTTAACTAGCCCAAACATAGTATCTTTCTATTTTACAATTGCTCAGTAAAGATGTTGAGAATGTGCAACACAATGTTATTTAAATATTCCTGGATGGAAAGGACATTTTAATTAAATATATGATTACTTTTTTTCTCCAACTTCGGAATACCATATCATCAGCATCCTCTACGGTCAAAGCGGTTTCCAGAAATTTTAATTGCATTCTAAACAAAGGCAGCGTTAGGTGATGTAATGGGCGAATTCTTCGAAAATTTCCCGCCATGTTAAACTCATATACATTCATCTAGGACATATTCATTTTAAAGCAGAATTCTTTTTCTTTTCTTTAACATTATACTGTGCTCTTTCAGCCTCTAGAACAAAGGATTTTATATTTCCTATCTTATTTTCTTCTTTTTCTCTAGCTCTGCTTTATGAACCCCGGTTTTTTCGGAAACTTGTGTTATTTTAGTTGTTTTTCTCTCATTTTTGTTTATTACTATACGTGTTCATCCTCTGCACATTTGTTTCAATTTCACATTCTGTACATTTTTCTTTCTCTTCTTACTTCGGTATTTTCTTCTACCATTCGTCGTTCCTTTCTGTTAGTTTATTACTTGTCTTCTAGTTTCCTCCAATTTTAATTTAAATTTTAGTTTAATTAATCGCATAGCTTTTCCACTATTTTCTCATCTTCCTTGTACACTCGCTTTTATTACTTTTGAATTGGTCTGGTTTCTTCTTTCTGTTTTGGCATTTCCTTTTCCTGCTCATTTTCTTTAGACGTTTTTCAACTTCGTGTCTCTATATTCGGGATATGGGCTCAATGAGAGGGGTTGACGGTTCATTGCGTTATCAAAACCAGCATCTGCATATATTATGAAAATTATAAACTGCTACAGAAACATATTTCCAGAAAATACGCGCTTTTGACAGTTTAATTCGTAGAAATATTATTGCTGTGTTTAGGAGAAAATGTTATTAATTTTTGCTACAGAAGCTGATAAATATATCCTGTAATACGTGTTTCTGTAAAGAAGGTTTCGGCAGAATGTGCCACTTAATTACGGAGCCTACTCTCTAAAACCACTGACATTCATTCTAGTTCAATTCAATTAAGTGCATGTTATGTTTGCATTGAGCTTTCATTTTGAAACACAAAACTTATAGGAGGTACTTGCAGCAAGATAACATTTTCAGTTATGCGGACGAATTGCCTTTTTGATCATCAATGCGATCTTTCACTACAACAGCAACGAAGGTTAAACTTAGCTGAGAGTATCGTTTCAATTAATCGTAACAGTGGATATAGTATACGCTACTGACAAGAAAAAATACTAAAATGTAAACATTTTAACACTTTTGCTAATTTCTGCAAAAATTTAAATTAACCCTAGCAGTATCTCCCATATTAAGGAATAATCCTGAATGAATGTATTTATTTAAATTAACATATATGCTAATAACTTTACTACCTTCGCACGTGGCTTTCATAATACTTTATTTAAATAAATAATTAAAAAGTCATACCTCATTGGCTTAACGTAGTTAAAATAATGATATTAATAACATTAATAATAATAATAATAATAATAATAATAATAATAATAATAATCTCAATGTTAGCTGCATATACACATACAAAATATAGAACTCTTTCCCCCTACCAACTGGGGGGAGGTACCGTATTACCACCCTATAATTGAGTCATTTTAAAACAAATTAATTTTTTAAATTTAATTTCCTACATCGCCATGCTTATAAAGGTAATATTTAACTTTGGTTAACAGTTGTTTTCATTATTCTTATTATGTAATCATAATACATTTCAGACTGAAATATTAGGATGTGCCCTAATGCGACTTATATATCTGTAAGCAAAAACAGACTATGGATACTTAAATAGTTCAGGGTAATATCCAAATTGAATCATTGATGGTATAGTCACTGAACGTGTCAGTATCGCTCATCGCTCTCCGCAGAGCTTTCTCCACATTTGAACAAATCAATGTTTTCCTGCTCTGCCTGTCACAAGTATATCTGTGACAATTGCCACAATTTATTGTTAATTTAATAACTTTGTTGTATTTTTCTTTCTTTAGACCGACACTCACTTATATACAAGTAGCAACAGCATGGCTGTGTTTACGTTTATCTGTAGTGCTGAGATATCCTTCGTTCTGCAATAGCTGGTTTATCAGCTGCAATCCTAGTTCTCCTAGGTATAGTCGTCTCTGATTTGCCTTCTTCTTATTCCAGTGAGAAAAATTCAAAAGATACCATTTACAGAGGTTATATCACTGACTGTGCATAAAACGGGTAACGGCCATCTTCTAGTGGCTCTTTTTGCAGAATATTTCCTTGCCATTTGATGGACGATGTCTACGTCGCCTTTGATTTGTTATAATACAAATTGGTAATATTTTTTCTCTCTTTGGATCAGACTCTGAACCTATTGCATCGTCATTATGCCGAGTTGATAGCACAAGAAGATTCTTTTAGGTTTTTCACGATATATGAAATAATTTCGTCTGGAGTTTCTGCTGTGGTAGGTTTGCTCAAGTAAATACTTGAACACAGCTTTCTTACAGAAATATCTTTGAGCTCTTGAGGAATGTGCTTCTTCTTGGACTGCAATGTTCTGACAAGTGTAAGCTTGTGGTTCTTCCATAGCTCTTCAGCCATATCAACAGAAGTATAGTATCTGTCTGTGTTACATTGCGTGCAGGATGTACCAAACGTTCAATAATAGATTAACTGAATATCCTTGTTCCATTATTCTTCTTTCCAGAATATGGTTCCATGCTAAGAATGTATTTTGTTTTTGAATCACTAAGTATGCGTATGAGTATGCCGCATTTCTCAGGTTTGTCCTTGATGAAAACTTTGGACAGCTTCCACGGAATAATGTTAGCATTTCATCAAATAGGGTAGAAAAACACCTTGGCAACACTTGGTTCATTTTTTTAAATATCTGTCGCAATGTTTCAAATTTATCTTGTTCGCTACGATTATTTCGGATCTCTCTGTAATGAAATCTAATTGTTTTAGTTAGTTGCATAAACCTGGTCCTGCTCATAGTTGCAGTGTATGTGAATCTGCCAGAAAGAGACATCAGCGATTTAAAATACAAGTGCGATTGTCACTTTCCACTCCTATATATGTGAAGCCTTATATAAAGGCTTAACTTAGAGATATTTGTTTCTGTGAAAAAAGAGTAATATCACTCATTATTAATAAAAATAGGTGTTTAAGATGCTTAATAATTTCTTTATTTCATAATTAAAGTACTTTATCTTACTTTTCTTGGTTACAAGCAACAACAAGATGTTTTTCAAGGTTATAGTTAGAGTTAGCCGATTGTCAGACAGAATATTTTTCTATCATTGAAAAAGAACGTTCTACTTCCACTGAAGTGATTGGAACATATTTAAAACAAGCTATTTCGGAAGAACTCGTACCAGTTACAACAGAACATTCATCTTTCAGGACATCATGGAAATGTTGATCAAGACAAAGTGAAGTAGTTTTGAATAGTCCTGGCGAATGAGCAAAATATGTAATGCGTGTATAGGGGAATCAGGTTATTATCTCTCTTACTTCCACACTGAACACATTGTAAGGAAGGTTTATAGCACAGATGGTCCGGTTTCATCTTTCTAGCTTGTAATTGTTTGTTACATTTATACAGCTGAGAAGTTACCCGCACCACAGAATTCCTAGAATCGCCTCGCGCAGATCGACACAAGGTCATTCGCCAGGACTATTCAAAACTACAGTACTTACCTCATCTTCTCTATTTCATGATATGCCCGAGATAACTGCGTTCCTTTCCCTAATGAATGTCCTGCTATTTAAAGAGTTTAAGTGAATGGGTTGAGAGAAAGTTTTTGACTGCTTGAAAAGAAATGTATAATAAGATTCTCCATGGATATTTTTGTGAGATGAACATGTTATTTAATATTTTTAAGTATGTTCTCTTCGATGGATTGAAATTCTTTGTGCTTTTTAGAATGCATAAATAATTACAGAAAAATCCTCAACGATCTAAAACAGGCAAAAAAAAAATTAAACTTAAAACAGGCATAAGAGTCAAAATAGGCTAAATAAAAACTGACCCTACTGACCCCAAATGTACGGAAACATGTTAATTTCAACCTGACTTTTAAATGTATGCACCCAGATAGAAAAGACACTTTGCCTAACTTGCAACCTCTGGTTATAAGTGAACCAACTGCCAGGCCAATCAAGAATTATATATATATATATATATATGAAATCCGTTGTTGGTACAAACAGAATTAGAGATATTGCTGTAGAAGCCAACAGCATTTCAAGAAAAGAAATTCTAGACATGTTATGCATCACACGAGCTGCCAACGGGGGGGGGGGGGGTACTTTATAGTCACCTTGACAGATCATTGTTTCACAAAAATCTCAACAACGAAAACCTTAGCTGGTTTTCTACGGTATACAACATCCTAAAGTGTTCCCCATTGGTAGAAGTCCAACGATGGCTGTTCTGTACACACGTCTCCATTGCCTTTAAACTTCAACAACATTCTCGGTTTTCCAATACCACTTCAAAATTGCTTTACGCAGTTCAAATGATAAATTTGGCTCCATTTTGTGGTAGCAACCCTAGCATAACGTATATTTGAGTCACATATATTTACAGAACATCATATGATAATCTTGACTTCATTTGTTCATTGTTGATTTACCTGCCACCTAACAAAGCTACCATAATGTATGTGAGTCACATTTGTTTACAGAACATCATACACACATTACTGTTGTTTTTCGGTTCAACTTTGAAATATATTAAATAGATATCTACAGTGAAAGTGTGTATACATTTTTGGCACCCGGTATATACTGTGTATATATAAACTAATTAGCCAAACTTGTAACCACAGTTTCGTTTAGAATTATGCTCATCCGTCAGAAAGTTTAATTTAAATTTTTAATGAAGTGCTTAATTCTTTAATAAACATTTAAATTAATAGATTTACAATAATGTAAATTTTAAACAAGAAAACTACATTTCAACATAAGCTATTAACGCTAAAAATGTGTGCACTTTCTTTTACATGGCTTTTTCGTGAGTTAAAACCGAATAGCAGACTGTTTTTACCTTTTCAGTAGAGCTCTACTACGTGAATTTTAAAAAGTAATCTAATTTTATTGGGTTTAAGAAAACTACTTGTGTTAAATGTATTACTGACAATTAACCGCGATTGTAATCGGCAACAAGAAGCGCGTTCTCCCATAGTGAAAATGCTACTCTTGCAGTCAGTGCAACCACCAACCATCCTGCATAAATAACTGGAAATGTTGTTATAAGAATAATTAAATAATTTTAATCACTTCGAGAGATGCCAGTTTTTGAATTATTTGGTTCTGTTTTTCCCAAAACGTATATTGTTATTAATGTGCCCTATCATGAGTTAAACTCGTATGTTTGTTATTCCGCCTTCACTATAGTGTGGTCTCTAAATTTTGTACCGTACAACTGATTGACTTGTCTTAAACATAATACTGAACTACCGAGCCAGTCGCCTGTACATAATCACAGTTAGTGACTGCACAGCTAATGACTACACCTAGACGGGCAATCACAGTTTGCTGTTACGAGAGCCAAGTATTTTGTCTTATGGCCAATTGCACCAGCATCGATCAATATTTGAAGGCAGTCTAATTGGCATTTAACCGTGTTCAATGCAATGTTTTGATGCATTGACAGTGATCAAAGTTAAACGAAATAATTGATTAGGGTCAACTTTAACCGCAAGTGCTGGACCGATCAACTCCGTTGATTGCGGTCAAGTTACACAAAATGGCTGCCCGTTTCGATTTTCTTGAAGGTAATGAGGACGAAATTAATATACCTGTATTACTTAAATCCGGACCAACGTCAAAACCAGATCCTTGTGTAAATAGGTGACCCTTTTGAAAGAGTATGGGGACAGGAATATGAAGAAAGATTCCAGCTATAAATAGGTTCAGTGTGGTGGCTAGTAAATGAAATGACTAAGAGGTTAGTTTCCTACAAACCGCAATCGCCGTGTTTCACCCACGAATAGAATTTTACACTTCATGGTCCATGCTGTTTTAACACAAAAGGATTTATTTATTTGATAATTTGAAAGCACATGGTGTCAAGTTTAAATGCATGGCTAAACCATTCCATGCTTCCTCCTTTTCCTTAAAAGAACATGAATAAGTCTTTTTATTTTCCAGTTTATTGGAATATGAGATAGCGTTTCAACAGAATCTTATAGACCTCTGTTTGTTTTCCATTTTCGTTTACCTACATATAGTGATGATGATTGTTGTTTAAGGGGAGCACAACAGCTAAAGTCATTAGCGCCCAAACATACTAAAAACTGCGTCAGTACTAAAATATAAATAGTTAACACAAATCAAGTCTGAGCAGCACGCTGTGCAACAAAATAAAAGCCCATAACAAATAACAAGTGGGTGTAATGGTCAACAAAGGACTGGTATTAAAATAGCCGCAATCGCGAAAACAACAGTCCTACAATGGTCTAAAAAGGGTCAATAAAACCCTATAACCATTAACACTAGAACATATAAAAACTGGTAGTAAAACACATCAGCAAAAGCTGAAAATAAACCAGTATTGTAAAAGTCTAACCTTGTAACAATAAAACCCCAAAACAATAACAAGGGCTATATATAACAACTCAATTAAAGACTGGTACTAAAAACGATGCATCAAATGCTGAAACAACCACAGTCTTAAAAGAGTCTAAAAATGCCGTCAATGGTAAAAGATAAAAACTCACACCTTGCTCCAAAAACCACAAACACGGATAAAACGGAGCACACGCTCAACAGCAACCACATCATCTGCAAGTAACTCCTCAATAGAGGAGGGCAAACCTAGGCTATTTCTAAAAGCTGTCAGATGAAGACAATCAATTAAAATGTGACGCACTGTAAAGGGGTGGTCACAGTGAGGGCAAACTGGAGCGGGTTGACCATTAAAAAGGTGAGAGTGACTAAAACGGCAATGCCCAATTCTAAGACGAGCTAAAATTACTTCTTCGCGACGAACAGCGCGAGAAGAAGTCGACCAGTTAAAAGGGGCGGATTTACATTCACGGAGCTTATTAGTTGGGAGTAATTCCCACTCCTCGCGCCAGCGCGAAAAAATGGCTCTACGTAATGAATGGATAAAATCCCCGAAATAAAAACGCTGCTCGTACTCAGCAGGGTCTAAAAGAGCGGATTTTGCTGCAACATCTGCGGCCTCATTACCTGGGAGTCCGACGTGTCCAGGCACCCATAGCAGTGTTACCCTGACGCCAGCGTCGAAAAGGGTTAAAACTACATTCTGGACCATCTGTACAAGGGGGTGGAGGTTGTACACGTTTCTAAAACCCAAAATGGCACTCAAAGAATCGGAACATATAACACTGTTCCCCAGCCCGTGATCAGAAATAAATAAAACCGCCCGATAGATAGCATAAAGCTCCGCCATGAAAATAGATGTTGCAACGTCAAGACCATATGTAAAACTAGCCCCATTAAAAACAAAAGCACATCCTACACCTGTGTCAGATTTTGAGCCGTCGGTATAGATAAAATTCCAGCCATTAAAAGAGGATTTGATCTCGCTAAAAGAACAACGAATAATATGTGCTGCGGTCGATGATTTCGGACAGGACGTAAGCCCGAGATGAACGGGGGCCTCTGCTAAAATCCAGGGGGGAGAAGAAGTTTCCCCGGCTAAGAAAAAAGCAGGTAACTCAATGTCCAACGTCCGTAAAATCTCCCGAAAACGAAAACCAGGGGGCTTAGGAGTAAAAGACCGAGCAGCATAAAAACGACCAAAAGACACATTAAAAAACGGCCCATTCGTGAGATGACGAGGTTGCGCAGCTAACCGACAACCGTACGCAACTAGTAAAACATCCCTACGATAAAACAACGGAGGTTCTCCAGATTCCGCACATAAACTCGACACAGGACTAGTGGGGAATGCTCCAATGCCAACACGGATACCCCGGTGATGAATCGGGTTAAGGCGACGAAGCACAGAAGGTCGCGCCGAGCCATAAACCACACAGCCATAATCCAGTTTCGATCGGATAAGAGATCGGTAAAAACGTAAAAGTATAGTCCGGTCAGCTCCCCAAGATGTGCCACATAAAACACGTAAAATTTAAGGGAACGTTCACACTTGCCTTTTAGTTGCGCTATATGCGATGACCAGCATAATTTCCTATCGAACACCAAGCCAAGGAACCGAACTTCGTCTGCGAAAGAAAGTGCGTCTGGGCCAAGATGGAGCGAAGGTGAAGGATACTCCTTGTGTCGCCAGAAGTTCATGCAGACGGTCTTCTCTGCGGAGAAACGGAACCCGTGAGAAACACTCCAAGCGTGAAGGCGGTCGAGACAGCATTGGAGGCGGCGTTCCAAGAGACAGGTTCTCCGAGAGGAAAGATAGATGGCAAAATCGTCCACAAATAACGACGATTGTATTCCTGGCGGTAAACACTCGGAGATAGAGTTAATCGCAATGGCAAATAGTGTGCAACTAAGTACCGAGCCCTGAGGTACGCCGTTCTCTTGAATAAATTTAGATGATAAAATTGATCCCACGCGAACATTAAAAACCCGGTCCTTCATAAATTCCTGAATAAAAACAGACATACGCCCTCGTATGTTCCAATGGTGAAGCGTTCGGAGGATACCGCCTCTCCAGCAAGTATCGTACGCTTTCTCCAGATCAAAAAATACAGCAACCGTTTGGCACTTGCGCACAAAACCGTCCATTACATGCGTAGTTAAAGACACAAGATGGTCGACTGAGGAACGATGACGCCGGAAACCACACTGGGCGTTCGTTAATAATTGCCTCGACTCTAACCACCACATGAGCCGTCCGTTAATCATGCGTTCCATCACCTTGCAAACGCAGCTGGTGAGGGAAATCTGACGGTAACTGGAAGGAAGATGTGGGTCCTTTCCAGGCTTTGGTATAGGAATGACGGTGGCCAACCGCCAATCGCTGGGAAATGTGCCGTGACACCAAATAAAATTAAAAGTTCGTAATAAAAAAGCTTTGCCTTCTGCTGATAAATGCTGCAACATGGCAACATGAATGTCATCCGGCCCCGGTGCGCAATGTCGAGAGGCAGAAAGGGCATGTTCCAGTTCCCTAGCGGTAAAAGGAACGTTGTAGCTCTCCTGATGGTCGGAGGCAAATGAGAAGCCTTTCCTCTCAACCTGCTCCCTTACTGCGCGAAATGAAGCCGGGTAATGGGCGGAGCTCGAAACATCAGCGAAGGTTCGCCCTAAAACATTGGCGACGATAGTCGGAGTAGTGAGCACTCGATTTAAAATCCTAAGACCGGGTATAGGTGTAAACCTTGGTTTGCCAGCAACGCGGCGTAGCCGATCCCAAACTACGGATGAAGGCGTTGTGCGGTTAAAAGAAGAGGTAAAAGAAATCAAAGAAGCCTTTTTGCTATCCTTAATGACTCGGCGGCATTTGGCGCGAAGTTGTTTGTAGCAAATCATATTTGCTGAGGTAGGGTGGCGACGAAAAGCTCGGAGAGCACCTCGGCGTGCACGCAATGCGTCCCGACATTCATCAGTCCACCAGGGAACCGGAATGCGTCTGGGGTGACAAGACGACCGGGGGATAGCCTTATCTGCGGCGGTAATGATGACCGTACGGAGGTGCTCGATCGCGGTGTCGATAGATGGAAATTCACACCCTGAAAATTCGGCCAAAGATCGATAGAGAGGCCAATTCGCCTTATCAATGAGCCATTTTGACGTGCGCTGTGAATGTGCGTTCGGAGAGAGTACATGGATCTGACACGGAAAGTGGTCACTGGAATATAAATCAGAGATGACGTTCCAGGTGAAATGTACAGCAAGTGAAACAGAACAAATGGATAAGTCCAAGTGCGAAAAGCTATGAGTGCTGTCAGAGAGAAAAGTTGGTTGACCAGTGTTGAGCAGAATGAGATGGTGACGATCGAGGAATTCTGCCAACATGCTACCCCTGGCACACTGCGTGTTAGAACCCCATAGGGGGTGGTGTGCATTGAAATCGCCCAAAAGTAGGACAGGGGGTGGTAGCTGAGACAGAAGATTGTCCAGATCAACTATGGCGATAGTGCCGGAAGGAGGCAAATAAACAGTGCAGATAGAAAAACTAAGGCCAGAAAAATGAACTGTAGCTGCAGCAGCTTGCAAAGGAGTCTGGAGCTGCAGTGGGGCACTGTACACGTCATCTCTAATTAGAATTAGAACTCCGTCATGAGTGCCCTCTACGGGAGGGAGTTCAAACCCCACCGAAGAGTAACCGCGCATAATAAAAGAATCTTGTGGCCGAAGTTTTGTCTCTTGGAGACACACAAGCGGAGGGTCAGTCGATCGCAAAAGGAGCTCCAAGTCAAGTCTTCGACTGCGGAGTCCACGCACATTCCACGTAAGGATAGTCATTGTTAAAATTAATTAAAAATAAGCTTAAAATTTACCACCTTACTTTTTGGACGGTCCAGGGCGAATCAAACGTCCTTTCTTCAGTCGCGTGGGACTAGGTGGTTTCACAGGAGCAGGGGCACTCTGCTCCATAGCCTCCTCAGAGGGAGGGCTCTCCCGCTGAGAAGCATCCACCGATTCCAACACCTGGAATCGGTTGGATATTGATATAGGCGGTGACGGCGACCGCCTAGCGGGTTTGCTCCCGTCATGGGAGCGGGACCTCCGAGGAGGAGAAGGGCTATTTCGCTTATCTACAGGGGTGGGCGTCTTCATAAAATCAGTCCTGGTATAAGCGGTCCTGAACTTAATTTCCGGGGCATTAAACACAACCGGCTTAGGTTTCACGGCGGTTCGTTTCGGAGAACTGGGTACATTAGGGACCCGTGTAAATATAAGGTCACACGTCTGCGTACTACTGTCGCGTTTCTTGGTCGCTGAAGAAGCTACTGCGCTGTACGTACCGGTCTGAGGTACTGTGGGCTGGCGTGATTGAAAGCGCTTCCGGGCGTCCACAAAGGAAAGTTTCTCCTTAACCCGGATTTCCTGGATGCAGCGTTCTTCGCGATACCGAGGGCAGTCACGGGATGAGGCTGGATGATTCTCTCGACAATTCACGCAGACTGGAGCCGATGAACATGCTCCCTCATGACTTTCCATACCGCAGGTTCCACAGATGGAAGTGGCGCTCTTACAAGATATGCGTGTATGGCCAAAACGCTGGCACTGATAACATCGCAACGGGCTTGGAATATACGGACGCACCTCGATCACCTCATAGCCCGCTTTAATCTTCTGCGGTAGGTCAACCCTATTAAATGTGAGGAAGAGAGTACGGGTAGGCTGTAGTTCTCCGTCTCTCCTCGCCTGCACTCGATACACGGATATGACCCCCTGGTCTTCCAAACAGTTTTGGATATCCGGGTCAGACATACCGTCAAGAACATTAGTGGATATAACTCCTCGCGACGAATTTAGCGATTTATGTGGCTCGACACGGATCGGATAACCGTGGAGGATCGCCGCCTTGAGCAATGAGTTACTCTGCGACATTCCAACTGTCTCCACTAAAAGAGATCCATTGCGAAATCGTGTGCAGGATTTCACGGGACCAGCTATGGCATCTATGCCCTTCTGAATAATAAATGGGTTTACCCTTTGAAAAGACTGACCGTCCTCCGTACGACTGATCACTAAGTAACGAGGTTAAGGCTTCTCAGTTACTTCTTTTACTTCAACTCTCTTTCGTTTCACCTGGGTAAAATTGTTTTCAATATCCATAGCGATTTAATCCTCCACCATTACAGCTGTCTCCGATGGCAGGCTGCTTTCTGGGCGCCACCCCGGCTTAGGTTAGTTGCCCTGGCCTGGAACAAGTAACCTCAGGGTCACACCTTCCTGAGTAGAGACAAAGGGATCCAATCGCCTGCAGAAAGTTTACAGCGCATGTAATGGCCCCTCCCCGGGCCTGGCCTTTACCAGGGGATACGCTCTTGCCCTACATGATGACCCAGTGCTGGGGGTCACGCTATTACCCAGTCACATTTTAACCGTGTCAAACACGGGGGCATCCATCAGACTAAAAGCAGGGAGGTTAAAAAGTAAAAAATAAAATGGAGACAAACTAAAAAGGAGTCAAACACGCTAAGCGCGGACCTGAGGGAGCAGCTCGGGTGCCTCGGGGTCGCTACGCCCCGTACCCAATAAATTGGGCCCCTGAGGGGGAAAGAATTACGAAAGCAGACCTGTTTCGAGAATACAAATTACATTCAAAGAAGTAAAAGACAACATCTATAACACAGGTTAGCATTCATTACGAAGTAAAAGTAATATTGTGTGCATGCTACTATTATTAACCAAAGTTGTGTGGCTAGAAATGTTTGATGACCAGGTATGGCTTGCCTTTAGCTGCGGAGCAGATAAAAAATAATTATCTATATAAAAATATGTACCACTGCAAAACGTTTATACTTTGTCATTCATTTTTACGTTCTTCTTGAAGCCCCATAAATCATCTGATTTTAGATTTAAAGTCACTATGGCATATATGAGGTCACATCTAAATAATTAAAATTCCTATTGTGTTCTAATGGGTCAAGTGTGTTATTTTTGCACATGCCCTTTATTTTCTATAAAATACAAATAATTTTATTTATACAGGATATGGTGATATGGTATTCAACATTTTAATGCACTATATCGCTAATGAATTGATGAGGGTATGCATGGTTAATCTCTGTACATAGAAAGACAAACATCGATTATATACAGCAGGAGATTTCTTTGCAGTTAGCTGAAAAGTACAAGGAAATATACCAGAGACTAGGGAAACAAAATAGTGTTTAAGGTCTCACAGCGAAAGGACCATATATTCTGGAGTAAACGCAGCGCCTCAAGATTAATGATAATGCAGATGGACACAAGCTCATTAATACAAATTATATCGCAGCGCCCGCATTAAGGGTAATGATACATCGCGTGCCTGAGTGATTAACCAGACAGGGAAGCCGAGAGAGTTAACTGCATATGTAAATGGAAGTTTGAGCACGCTCAATGCACGTGTTTAGTTTTTAATCCCTAGCGCCTTTTCTTTTAACTCATTCTTCTCTTGAAGGTCACAGTTAGCATTCTCTATTCGATATTTTACACCCTCAAGAAAGAGTGTACAATGAAAAAAGCCTAACTTCAGTTTGGCATAAAGCTAGATAGTTCAAGTTGAATTCGAAATTTCTGTTAAAACTTCTGCACAGTGTTTGCCAACTTTCCAGTTCATGGACCAGTGCAGAGCTTTCCCGGGGGGAGGAAGTTGCCAGCCCAAAGTTTTCTCAGTGGCTGAGATTTATAAAATAACCAATACTCGTATAACGTACATTAATAAGAGTTATCTGTGCCCAATATTTTTGCAGCAAAGTGAATTTAACGGTAGAGTGGAAATACTTTTTTTTTTGCATCCCTCCTTTGAGGCTCATATTTCAATTTCTCGCTCTCTTCTTGCTTCTGTGCTGTATAATTGTTGATTCATAGCACTCTTTTTATGTACTTGTTTTCCCTCTATGCCTCTAGTATGCACGTAACACACTTTCTGTTTACCATCATGTTTAGCGTCTGCTGCAGTGGCTGTTGTGAAAGGTTCTTAGTTTATTAAAAAGCATTTAAAACTACAAATTAGATCTATAAAAGAAATAAAATATGACAATTCTAAGAATTTCCTTCAATAACTCAAAATGTCAACGATGTATTATATGTAATGAAAATTAAAAAAACTGACTGCTGAAACAATCAGATATTTTATCAAAGTTCTTGCTTATTTTTTGTTTCAATGTTTGCTACGAAAGATGAAGTCTTAGAAGATGTGCAGTCTATTACGATGCTGGTTTTACGCAATTCATTCGGAGAACATTTGCTCAAAAATGCAAGTAGAGCCAAACACTGTCATAAATTCAGATGCAAAAACTCTCGATCTTCAAAAAGTATCAAACAGCTCCCAACTAAATCTTTAGTAACATATCAAGGCCGAAGAATTCGTAAACAGTTCCTTCTGCAGCTCATTGCATGGGAACCTGAAAGGATTGTTGAACAGTTTTATTTTCTTCCTTGTTTTTAATACATCAATTTGGCTGTGAATGCATTATACAATTCTTCTATAATTGTTCTGTATCCTTCGAGAAGAATTACATTTATGGTGAAGACAGATTCTATATGGGGAAAGCGATGTAAGGTCTCTTAGTGCGTAACCTCAGTTTGGAATCATACGCCATATATTAAACATATGCTCATTACGTCTTTACCTTGCAAGCTCTGTTCAAAATGTCAAGGTGAAAAATTACAATAATTAATGTAATGATAGTGATCTATCAGGAATTACATAGGAGGTGCTATCAAAAAGTTCTCGGAATGGTTCTGTTACAAAGAAAATACTTCATTAACCTAATTTTGAACACCATCTCCTTTGATATAATCTCCCTGGGCGGCAATACACTAGTCCCAGCGTTTCTTTCACTTTTGGAATGGGGGCTTAAGGTCATTGTTTGTAAGTGAGTGTAGGACCTTCTAAGATTCACGCTGCCTCTCGTCAAGGGTGTGAAACCGCGACCTTTGAGATGACCATCCATCTTCGAGAAAAGGAAGAAGTTCTCCTGCGATTCTCATGCATAAATCCCTGGACTACTTTTTCAAATTCCAGGGACGTTCTTCCACTTTTAAAGCGTCCGTGCCATTCGAAACATTACCCACGCCCCAATGCACCATAGCCGTAGACTAGCCGAAGCACGTTAAATGTCTCTGTCGCCGATGACGAAATCGCAGGCTGTTACACGCACGTGATGACAAAAATACCGACTGCACTACTCCCTACGTCACTTGGCACACTGCTAGTTTAAGGTTACGGCTCCTTAGCGCTGCGCACGCAACCATGTGCTGCTATCTGTTGGAGCACTACATTTCGACTACAAAGCTGTCGACCTCATTGTGTAATTAGAAGAACAGATTCAGCATAGCACCTCTGCTAAGCCATCTTACATGACAATAACATGACAGATCTGAAAAATCACATCCAAGGACTGCTAGAAGTTCTTTAAAATGTGACGTAGTGAAGTTAATTTAACAAATTTTACCCTAGTAAATGCAAAAAACGCTTGTAATTATTATATCATTCAGTTTTCAATCATAAGCAAAAACCTGATTCATAGAGTAATTTAGGATAACTGACAAGTGCTGATTATGAACTATTTAGCAGATATGTCAAACAGGCGGGTCGAGCGCTGTATGTTCATTTGCGCCTCGTTTTCCTTCATGAAAAAAATGATTAATTTTGTATTAACTGTGACATTCCTAATTTACCTATCAGTCGCTGTGGTGTCACCACTCTTGCTATGTCCAGTCGCCTTTCACCTGGAAAGCCCACCTGACAAAATAAGTATTACTAATATAACAGCTTCAAAAATCAAAGGATTACCTAACATGTGATATCCTCTTATTAAAATATGAAAACTTGATATAAATGTTAATATATAGTACAGTTTAATTGGCAGTTGTATTAGAGCGTTTGTTGAAAGTAGTGCATTCAAACAAAACTGAATATATTACTGTATTTTCAATGTGTTGACCCCCCTGGCTTTACCTGCGTGTTGATATCACACAACATAAAATACCTGGCCTCTGCGAGTAGCCTGGATTGACGCGTCGCTTCGTCAACAACTACGAGGTTATAGAAATAGGCCGGAGTTTCGGGTATGCAATTGATTTCCTTACGCGAATTCTTTTAACTGGTGGAAATTGCATCTTTACCCGAATTCCTTTACCTCATGCTTGAAAATTCATGACTTGCTCCGTAAGTGTTTATTTTAACGTAATCTAAATGTGTTTTTGTCTTGGCTTTTAGACACTATTTGTTGAAATACTTTCGGGATATTTTACTTCTCCTAGCGACTCTTTGGGTGGGGAGATGTCCTGCTTCACATTTTTTAATTTCCTTTCCTTCTTTATTATGTGACAAGCTTTAATAAAGTAATATATTTTATAAATCTTGAAGCTTCTCACGAATAGGATTTTAATTTCTGTATATACCTACAGTATTTTAAAATAATATAACGAACACTTACAGTACATCTCATTTGGAAACAAAAACAATGACGTAGGCATTACATACACATGTAGATATACATGTGTTGTAGCCACATAGCATGTTACTAAAATGCACTGTTTGTGAAACAAAAATAAACTCAAGTTGCTGTGACTATTATATGAATAATTAAAATGAGAAACATACTCCGACAAATTCGGAATATGAATAGAGAACTTTTTCTCCGAATGTTGAAGCTTCTGTCAGACATTGCGCGAATATTTTAAAATCCATTACCTAATTTTCGCTAAGAGAACTTAACAATAGCCGTCCTTATATGTGGTAACATTTCTCGAAATTATTTGAACAAAATAAATAAATAAAATACCCCGGTTATTTGAGAGCCTTTAAGGTCCGAGATCACGTTATTGCTGGTTCTATTGTTTCCTAGCGAAAGAAAGATCGCAAAAAAAAAAAAAAAAAATCTGAATATGAAGCGGGAGGGAAGTTATCCATTCTGCCTTCCAGAAGAATGGAGCCAGGAAATGGAAAAGGTTAATAAAGAATCACGTAAATCGATTTAACGGTTTTATTGAACTTCACCAAGCTGCAGTCAATAAAGTTCACTTGAGTCGGGTATACGAAACGGGCAATATTGCCACCACGTTATTGCCTTACATCGCCGCACATTGCGGTTCCTTGGCAAACAAGCGTTACAAGAGAAAGTATGGTATATGCGACAGATTAAGCGGGGACTTTTGTTTATTGTGGGATTGTTGCAGTGTTGAAAGTGGACTCTGGAACGGTTATTTAAACATAGGGTGGTGATGATTAATGATGTTTTGATGTTAGTTAATTAATGGCCACTGTCTGATAAACCAATTAGGAGATGTAGGAAAGATTTGGGAGATGGCGTCGTTGATTCAAGTCTTATATCTCCGGCGAATTCAATGCGGGCCGCTATTAATTGGGCCAGCAGTGTTAATGTTCCAAGGTAGGAATATTAATTATCTCAGGTTGATACGCAGGTTTTATTGATTCTAGGTCAATGAGAAGAAGAAAATGGAATCCTGGAGTAAATGAAGGCATGTCTAAGAATAGATATATACGCAATCTATTGATTAACTTTTCTTAAGTCCCTATGTGCCGCACCGTTCACCATGAAAAGGAAGAACGCGTGAATGCTGCACTAATTCCCTACCTAAATACTCTACACCAAATAGTTAAATCAAGTCAAAACTCACGACGAATCTTAGCACTTTTTACTGTTATCGGAATTTAAATTTACTTTTTACTTTCACTTCACAATTCCTGCGTCTTATCTTTGCAGAAATGAAATTTGCACTAACGCTGTCTACAAAAGATGAAAATAGACTTGAAATAACGCAGCCTGTCGTGATCGAAATTCAACTGAAAATACCGCGGTCTACATAAGACAAGTGACGCAGCCTACCGCCGTCGGAGCTGAGCTTAGAGGTCTGAGTGATACAGCCTACCGCTGTTGAAGTTAAAACTAGGGGTCGCTTATGGCTTCAACATGCCCATATATACTGGGACGCTCATGTCCCCCTATCTTGCTCAAGTTCAAACTCAGCTTTTTAACTGGCTACTCTAACATTTTATACGGCTGGTCTGATTCGTTCTTTAGTAGATCTTGCGTATGGCCTTCACCTATACGAGGCTATTTAAACTTTCTGACTGTTTGGGTTCTTTAGCGTTGTTATTCACTCCTATGCACACGTAACTTTCACAAATACGACACCTTTTCCTGTAACAGGTTCCTTTAACAGGACGGGCATTGGCATAGCTTCCTCGCTCATACAAAGAAAAACCTTGGCTTTACCCTCTTTCTTTCGTGAGAGGTTTTACAATGGTGTAACAGTATCTGACACTCCCATGTAACACAAGTCCTTTCTAGCTACAAATATACAGAAATATACACTTTACACTTTTCCACATATTCACATATTATACATATAAAGTCACTGTTACAATGGGGATAATCCAACAATAATACTGGGAATAATGAGGTTAATACATACAAATTCTACATGAATAGCAGTGTTAATTAATCATATTTGTTTATCTCAGAATGGTATACCTCAATAAATAACACGAGGGCTATTCAATAAAGAATTATCGAAACATTTTGACAACATACTTTTACTCACCTCACGAGGGCATTCTTCAATTTGGGGAAAAGAAAATGTCGCACTGGGCTAAACCTAGACTACAGGGACGGTGAGAAATATATTTAATATTGATTTTTGCGAGATATTCACTAACAATATTTCTGATGTGTGGCCGCGCATTATCGTGAAGTAGCATCATCCAGCTTGTTGCAATCAAATATGATCTTGCAGAGTTTTCAGGACATCTCTATAGTATTATTCAGTTACAGCTGTGTGTGTGTAAGTACGACATGCTAGTAAACCATTCCTTGAATATCCAAAAATGCGATGACATTAACTTTACCAATAAATGCTGCCACTTTCACTTTTTTCCCTCCTTTTTATTATGCAGATTTTCATACAGAGCTTTACAGGGTCAAAATGATGTAGCCCAGTTTTATAATCAGTAGTTTATCTTTGAAAGAAACGCCGTATATTTTTGTGACATCATCTTCAGCTGCATGTAAAACTGAACTGAACATCCCGTTCGGGAATCAGCAGTCTTAGAACCAACTGTACACAAACACCTCTCAGTTATCAACGTGAAGATGGCACCCAGTGAAAATTTCAGAGCTTCAGAAAAGTGTTCGGCGAACCTCTTTCATAATGACAGCAGTGGCGTTAATGTTTTCTTCCGCTAAAGCACAAACTGGAGCGTTGCTCCCCTCTTTAAGCATTATAAACCAAGTTCGAGTTGTCCTATAGGGAGGAAAAATCTCTCCATAGGCCTCAACCGGAGATTTGCTGAGACGAAAGGGGAATTTCAGAGCAACATACTGTTCGCCGCGTGTCACCTTCATTTTGCTGTAGGCGAAACTGAACACGTCTCAACTTGCACACCTCTCTCAGGCGTGAACGGGAAGCGACCGTAATGAAACTAATACCACGAGTATATTATGCATTAAGCTAACACAATTTCTACAGTTAATTTTTATTTCGAGAAATTAAGCCTGTAAAAATCATGAATATCAGTTGTTAAAGAGGCGTAAAGATGTTAAAAACTCCGCAACGATGCATTTGAGAAACGTTCTTAGTACTACATTTAGATTATACTTTACATCTGTGGAATATCAGGTATCATTTTCATTTCTTACATAAACCTTTGTTAAAAAGAGGAATATAACTCACCTCTATTTGAACCATATTTCAGAATAATCAATTTGGCGATTACATTTTACTTTACAAAATAGACAATATTTTAAGTACACATTTTTACGAAAAAGTTATTTCATTGTAATTATTTGATATTCCTCCTCCTTGGAATAACAGCAAATACTTTTCTCTTCCAAGGTATACGGTGCTCTAGAATAATAAAGAGCATTAAATTTGCAATTGATTCATTCAGAATTCCTTGGTTTTCCAATATCTTTCTACCTATATTGTATTTAAAGAGTTTAATAAATACTGTGTTCTCAAATAAGCAACAGTTACCCTTATAATATAAACTGATTATGTTTTTTAAGACCTGTTAATAAAGCGCTTTAAAAACAAATCGGCTTATGCTAAAAATATGGAAACTTTAAACTTTTGATTCTGTACTTAGAATCATGTTTGTAACATTTATGGTTTATGAGCTACAGGCCTAAACTGAAGCGATTTGGAATGGGAAAAGGGAATGGGAGAGCCCGGTATATTGCCTTAATGTTCTGCCATGGCAACACTTTATTGCAGAACTAAACTCGACATCGCTGAATATGAATTTCGTTTTTTTGCCTTTCACAAAAGCTATACAACGCAGTTGCAAATTTTATCTCGTTAATGTGAAACATAAAGAACGTCTAAAATGTGCTGCTTTAACGTAAGAAAGTGGAAAGTAATTAATAATTATTCATTTATTACTCCGTTATCTATTTTGAAATTTGAAAGTGTTAATGTTAATTGACTATTTATTATTTGCATGAAAATATATTCTGTTCAACTAAAGTAAAACTGCAAATTATGTTCAATTACTATTTATAAATTTTGTTACTGACACAACCAGAGGAGAAAAGGTAATTTCTTAAGTTATATAAATTTTCTGATTATAAGTAGCTTCTGAATTAAATATTTGCGCAGTGTTCCAATGTCTTCACTGTAGTATTAAAATCTATGCATACAGGTATAACATTTGCGGTGAAGGATTTAGTAGCCTGCATTTGCGATTAATTTATATTCAGTAACAGAACTGGCGAGTTGTTTAGTTATGACGTAGTCATGCTTAAGCTCACAAATAAAGTAATATACCAGAGAGAGATATGAGCAGTGCGTAATTTCTGTATTGTTTCTACAGTGCGTTTCATAAGTATGGATCCCAACTACTGAGCGGTCTTATAAAATTGCAGTAAAGTAAGTTGGTCAGAAAATGCAAATACACGAGTAATCCTCATTTTTTGCACATGTACTACAGTTATTTTTTTTTATTTCTTCAGCATGCCCCTTAGGTTTATATAATGTTACCTGTTTCCTTTACCAATTGTTAAATTCACACATACATATATATTATCCTTACACTATGTTTGTTCATCGTAAGTTTTCAGTGGATGTCAATAAAAGAATGTGGAGGAAATGGTTTTGATTGGCTGACCAGCCTCTTTAATCCCAAATTAGTTTAGAAATACTTTTATTATATATCAGATATTTTGATTTGCATTTCCGTTAATAAGTAACGTTTTTGTGAAAGAATACTAACTTAACAGACCATTAAATAGTAAAAATGAGGGCCGAGTTTAAGGAAAATTCGAGTGGCGGTAAATTCTAGAGCCAACAGCCACAAAGGGGAGGGGCAAAGCGGTAAACGTAGAGTAATATTTTACTATGAAGTTACATTATATTTTATGTTATATAAATTAAAATAATTCTGAAAAAGAGCTATTATTTATATGAACTTGTATAGGTACATTATTCATCATCATCGACTTCAAGGATTAGGCCTAAGGCCTTCTCTGAGTCCAGAGGCGCCCAATGAGTTTTAGATACATAACATCTAGACATGTCAGGACAGATGGTCAGCCCATCGCTTTAAGTTGCATCTAGTATAATGCTAAGATATTACTTGGACGTGAAATGGCTAATAATGTTGCCCATGAGGGTCTTTTTTCGGGTATAAAGTTTTTTAACGTGCCGTAAACCTACCGTTAAGTTCCTCCAGGAGGGCTTGCACTTTAGATTTTTTGTCTCTGGGATTCAGAGGACAAATTAACATTACTGCTTCTCATATATACTTTTTTGTACATCATCATCACATTGTCAAAACGTTTAATTCTTTTGGCATTCAGAGCTAACCATTTGATTTTTCAAATCTGTTATTCATACATTTTAAAAATCGGTTAAAATGAACATTTACAAGATCCTAGTTTGTTACTGATCATTTTTCTCCATTGTTTATTTCTTTTTAAGCATTTCTCTCTACTGGATATTAATATGCTTACAAGTTAATATTATAGTTGATAACCGATTTTCTTCACTTATATATATATATATATATATATATATATATATATATTGGTTCGTCCCTTGTGGGGAAAAAAAACTGAAGATATTGCTTGAAGAATAGAAAAATTAGTTTGGTGTTAGCCACAAAGGAGCAGAAAAAACACCACGCGAACTATGAAATTAAAATATATTGTCGTAGAATGCTTATATGGAATTGATTTCCTATGTCGCAACCCATAGAGGGGGGAAAACATTACTTGAAGAAAAAAGAAACGAAAATAAAATGTTAAGTTCAGTTAATCGCAGGAAATCAGGATTATAAAGATAGCAATTGAAAACAACATGTAAGATCATGCAAGTGCCAGACTAGTGAAATACTGCTTATCTTGTGTGGGCAAGTAATTAACAATATCCGAAGAAAAATAGTGTACTTAACTAAGCAAGATGGACTTAAAATGTAATTTTATCCTCCCCTCCACTACTGCGTAACGACCTCGCCACTTACCGAGGAAAAATAATGTTGCGAAATCAAAAGTCATATAGTATTTTTGCTTCTTTGATTATTTATTAATAGTAAATAGCAATAAATATTGAACTTAGTAGATGCCCTTAACTGCGAGACATGCATGAATCCTTTTGAAAAGATTTTCAGACATTTGCCGCAATTTATCCTCACGAATATTATAAACTGCTCCCAAGTGTTTTCTTTCAGTGCCTCCACGACTTTAATTCAGGTAGAGCAATACTTTTATATGAATGTAGATGCAGCAATTGAATGGCTTTATATGCACTGCTAACAGATATACCAACTTGCAGGAATAAATGAAGAAAAGTTTCTAATCAATAGTCTATTTCATCAAACTTCTCCTCTGTTAAAAGCCTGTTTTTTGATCTTGGCTTCTTGGTAATGAAAACCTCTTGCACTTTTCACATTGTTGCACCAATGTGAAAAGTGCACTTCCCGGAAATGTAGCGTGAAGTTCTCTACTACAGAACTTGTACTATTTCTTTTGCACATATCATAAATAAACATTATTTGTTCTGCGCACGTCTCACTCTCGGCATATTCCACAATATACAAACACACATTAGAAAGTTCAACATGCTCTTACGGACGTGATAAACACGACTGAGCAAGTTCCATTGCCTGCGTCAACGGAATGTAAACTCCAGGAATTGTGGGTCGCTGGAGGTTAACCGGTTTCCACTATTGCATACAATCTCCGATTGCCTAGCGGAATGACAGCACAGTGTAATCTCAATCTGTATCAGAAGTGATTTATTCAAAACAAACAGCTATTGCATTGCAGTAATTAATAAAGTTTCCAGGAAGCTTAAAAATAAAAGACACAAGACAAAAGTATATTTCGTTCTAACAACCACTTTAGTTACTAAATCGATATTTTCGTGAGAGATGCTGAATAATTGCAGTTTGCTTATAAAGCTGCATTTTAACAAAATAGCCTGGCTTTGGTTTTGGGTGTTACTGGCTTTAAGAATGTCCAGGAAAACTAAAAAAATACATATTTGTAATTAACTTCTACTGCATCAACACATTTCTAGAGATATTGGAAGGTTTCAATAACTGCGGGAAGTTCAATACAAGTAAGCAGGCATTCAGGCAGCTTTAATTCTATAAAACATACACCCATATGTTTTTCTTGCTTGTATTGAGAACAGGAAACCTATATTGGTATCAATTACTAAAAATAAATACCTTAATATAAAATATAAATAGCTTTGTAATATTGGGATTTGCCTTCCCTACTTCGATATATAAAGGAAATCTCTCCTACTCTTTCTTAATTCCCCTCCTGAATTTTAAACCCAAGATCGCATCTGGAGGGTAAAGAGCAGATTGATCAATAAACCGCATCTACCCTACCTGTTAAATGCGTGCAAAGAAACGCTTTATTAGCACTCATAAAATTTCTTGCAATTTCCAGACAGTTTTAAAATTCATAAATACTATTTCGAGTAGAATAAAAAAGAAAACGTTCCTTTTTTCCATAATCTCTCTTATTAATTTCGGATTAAGTGCGTGTAGGTGTGGCTACTAGGAGCATTGATGTCTGTTGATATATCGATAGTAGTGATAAATTACATTGAAATTGTAGTCAATCTCCAATAAATTTCCAAGAGCAGTGTTCATCGCATCTTATGCTTTGTCGATCCGAATCGTGGAGAATATCAGCAACTACTTTTGGAATGATCAAGGATTTTGCCCGAAAGTATGTAACATAGTTGGCATTCTGAATAGATCTGTTAATCGAATGTATTGTTTTACGTTTTATTTATACATCCCATCGAGTTATTTAAATGCTATTACATTTCAAAAGTGTCAGATTACATTACCATACAAGTTGACAAATGATGCAGAGTTGTCATGTTGATTGTACCACCTAAAAGCAGAATTTGTTATTTGACTGTCACGTTTCAAAT
Source organism: Metallyticus violacea (assembly GCA_030762175.1). Classification (NCBI taxonomy): domain Eukaryota; kingdom Metazoa; phylum Arthropoda; class Insecta; order Mantodea; family Metallyticidae; genus Metallyticus; species Metallyticus violacea. Next base: position 114,597,087 of record CM060831.1, read on the forward strand.
AAAGTAGAAAGTATTTCTATTTGTTAACCCTTGATGTAATAAATAGCACGCAGACAATTTCCAACAGACTGTTTGTCAGTAAGCTTGTCAGTAAGTCAGAGGTCTTGCATGCAAAATGGGCATAAAAACATACACCACTTCTTGGTTACACTTAAATTTCCTTCCTCGAAGGTCTTTCTTGAGTTTTAAGAAGAGCAAATAGTCACTGGGAGGTACAACCAGGCTGTAGGGTGGATGGTCGATCTCCTTGAAGTCACATTTCTTCACAGCTTCCTTTGCAACAAGAGTTGTGTGCACAGGCGTTGTCGTGAAGAAGGCGCACACCACTCAGCTTTCCCCGCCTTTTCTCTTTGATGGAAGCACGTACTCTGTGCAATAGGCCAGCATAGTACTCCCCATTTACTGTGGTATTCCTCTCTTCGAAGTCAATGAAGAGAATTCATTCACAGTCCCAAAAGATTGTGGCGATGATCTTCTTAGTTGACCGAGTGACCTTGGCTTTTAGAGACGATGCTTCGCCAGGTTTACGGCACTCCATTGTTTCTCTTTTGGACAAGGGATCATAGTAGAGGACCATAGTTTCATCTCCTGTAACAATGGTTTGCACAGCTTTTCTCTTGTTGCCAGGGCAGAGCTCCAAAAATATCTGACAACAGATGACTCTTGCTGCTTATGGACTGAGGAAAGAAGTCTAGGCACTAACCTTATTCATGTTTAAATGTTCATGAATAATTCGAAGGACTGTTGTTTTAGAACGGCCCAACCTTGCTGCTATTTCTGTAACTTTGAGCCGCCGAACTCTCATAATTTCTCCTTCCACAAGGGCGATGTTTTCAGAGTGAGTACCTCCCAGGGCCTACCTGCATACTCTTCGTCTTCAATGCTTTCTCAACCCATTTGAAAAAGTTTGGATGTTACCTCATATACACCGTTCTTTAAGTCACTCTAGTGTAGGATTTCCCAGATAATTATGGTTTAATAGTTGGTTGTTCCCATGTCGTAATCAAGCGGTAATTACAATTTTAATAAGTTTTGGGAAATCTCAAGTAGGCTCTACGGTGGTTGCGAAATTATTAACATTTTGCTTAAAATTGCGTTGAGAGGCAATAACGGCCCAAAATAAATATTTAATCAGGAAACATTTTGAACTTAATTTCATATGTGGAAGCAGAAGAAATTAATCTTACGAGTATTTGAGTCAACAAGAGATGTAATTATCCAGGAATTTTCCTCAACCCAATGAATCTACTAATCTCTTCTGGTTATACAATGGAAAATGTTCTTCATAATATGTGGAGGATATTGAAGGTCTAAAGAGCACTTCCTGGTTAAATGCAGTAACCAATAAAAAGATCTCTGAATGTCTGCCCATGAGCTCAGGGAGGGGGCAAAACTGCTCAATTTTATTATTACAAAATTCAAAGCATTTTATATTATTTTTAATATTTCATTCTTAATGCATTAACTTTGCAAACTTTCTACATAAAATAATGTCTTGAACATCACAAAATCCCAGGATACATTTCTAATATCCCATATCTGCTACAAGCCTAACAATAGTTGCATGCTGAGATTTTCCTGTTATATTTGTGTTTTCATTTACAGTGCCAGCAAAAATGGAGCATTGTTGATTTCTTTATCAATATTACACTGAAATTGTTCTTGGAAATATACGATCTTGAAACTGTTCGATTAACACGTTCTGAATTGATTTGGAAAGTCCTCTAAACAATTAATTTGCGTCCTTTTATTTTAAAATTTTATTTAATATCAAACCTGAAACTTCCAGAACTAATTGAACCGTCTGATTCCAGGGAAATTTTGCACAAGGTTTTTTTTTTTTTTTTTTTTGCTCGTTATGTCATATATTTTGAAAAGTTGTTTAAATAAAAGATAAGAAATAGTTTGCTATTTACTTACTTCATGTCTACTGACTGACCTGGAGTAGCGATTGTGATTATTGCACAAATGCATTGTTATATTTCTGTAGCAATGTATTTTTGGTGTGGGCAGTTCACGTCTTAACATTGCATCCTTTTCACAGTGCATTCTTTCTAAAAGGAAATCTCCAACTAGTTTATCTTCACTGTTAGATCCACTAGATTTGTCCTCTTTCATAAATAATGTGTGAAGATAAACGATAAAATTAACACACATACCACATTGAAAGTATCATTAAATCCACTGTTTATAAACAAATGCAAAGAATTTCCTGTACAAAGAACTCTCACTTTGCAGTCTGATTTCAAGGGCCTTGCCATGACTATAAGGAAATGTTTAGTGGAACTTGTTTAATGCAAACAGAAGTACCTATTCAGTTATCTTTTAATTGTTAGGTAATTAAAAAATATATTCTAAGAAATGTTTCTGCTTTAAAGTCATAAAATACTCCACATAATTATATTTAATTTTATTTGAACCATGATTGTGTTGAAAAAAAATTTTAATGAATAACTGTCATTATATAAATGTATTGAAAAAGCTAACATTAATAAGTAAAAAGATTTCAATTAAATTGATAAGGGTTTTATATGATTTAGAAAAAATGTAATTTGTTTCATTTTGTAATAAAACCTATTAACTTTAATGCTTACCGAGTGTTCTTTAAAAAAAAAAATTAATTTACAGCGATTTTTAAATTTTGCTTTACCCTCCCTTCCCCCACTCGTAATGTTCCGATTGCCCTGATTTCGGGCACTACTTTTATAAATTTGTTTTAAAGAAATATATCGGGTTTCGTTGAGAAAAAACCAAGTTCTTACATTTAGAAGGATTTTTAATTTTTTAAAAATGCTCACTTTAGATTAACCCCCACCCCTAATGTTCCAATGTTGCTGGTTAACGAACTTGACAAGTCGTTTGTTAATTGACGGTTATATGCGTAGTTTCTTTGAGAAAAAATAAAAATTGCGACTGCTAGAGCGTTGATATATATATATTTAATCATTAACATTTTCAGTACCTAATAGGATCAATGGAGCTTTGAAGAAATCTCTCAATAGCTTACACTTCTTCGCTAAAAACAAATCATCAAAGAGAAACGACATTATAGCAATGATCAACTATTACTTGACACGAAATGCACCAAACAGCCATACTTATTTCCATCGTTTTTGTATAGCATGAAGCCTTTATTAATCAGTGCAACAACTTTGAATTTTGAACGGCAGACCAAAAAATTCCACATTTAAATCACTTGCCAAAGTCCTCTTCAATCTCTGAAACGATTGCGGTATAGTATTTAACATCCTGTATATAAAATACCTTAAAATACAAACGCGCCTGCTTATACTAAAATCCGAAATAATATCAAAGGATTGCGTTACTATTATTTAGATAATAATAAATAGGTGTATCTGAAACATTTGTGTACAAAAATTCCTTGCGTTTTAGACTGAAGAATAAACAATTATTAACTTCCCATATTTCGCAGAGATTTCTACTTACTAAATCTGTTGAGTTGTGTAACGTTCCTGTATAGGAATGCCGCATCTGCCTTCAAAGCACGCAGCACGCCTGCAGAGACCTAACGTCTGAAGGGGAGAAACAAACGAAAGAGTGCTTGTGAAGTCTGTTAAGACAAGATACCACGCAGCATCGCACTCCATCATCCCAGTCAGGAAGTTCCGCAGACAGATGACAAGCAAGGAAGGTTTTCTGTTGGCCTTTTGGTTCGTGTTCATCCTCTTCCCAACCCCCAGCACGTAGCAACCTGAACAACGATCCCTGCAGCGAGTGACAGGAAGCTTGGCTTAGCTTCATCTTGCAGAGACACGAGGAATAATTCTGATTTTCATTGGTTGAGTTTCAACGCTTTTAACTTTCTGTAAGTCGATGGGAATTACCGTAGTGTGCTGGTCGCTTTTGTATTATGATGTGAAACTCTTTTAATTTATTCCTTTTTTGAAAATGTTGAACTTTCAATAACCGAGCGCTGAGAGGATATTTTTGATTTACTGAGCATGCGCGTATGAGATAAATGTTAAAAGTTTGTTTTTAACTATAGTACATTTAACACCTTATCAAGTATTCTGACAAAGTGTTACCAATTACACGTCACCTTCCAACAATGATTAAGGGGCAGGTATTTAACTTACTACCATCGTCTAGGAGGGAGAAGAGGACAAAAAATGGAACGAAACGTTTTAGAAGTCCGGTATAAGGTGGACAGATATAAAGACACGAGTAGCAAGCCATGTTAATGGAAGCAGATGATTGCAATTAAGGTGATGATGCATGGAAGAGCATAGAGAGAAAATATTGAACAGAATAACTTATATAAGAAAGCAGGGACACAATATGAGCCACCGGTGCCTGTTGGGAAGAGAATTCTGGACTTCAGGAATGTACATGTATTAGTATTTACATATATGTCATCTTTAGAGCATTATCTTCTTCTTCCAAAGCAAGATTTAGCAACCAATTTCCCCTTTCCGAAGCCTATCGTGGTTCATTACAGACTTGACAAATTAGGGCTGAGAAAGAAATAAATAACCACCATTTTTAAGAAGGGGGGAGATTTATGTTTACGTCGATGCTAGTAAAGTATTTCTTATCTTATTATTGCATAAATAATTTTATTTATTTAAAAATAAATAATATCAAAATATGATTTAAAAAACTGATTTACTACTATAATTATACAGTCTCTTTATATGAAATCGTTCTAGTCCGAGTAACCATTTATTTTATATAAATGCAATTTAAACAAAAAAGTTTAGATGTTAAAAGGGAAGTTTAAAGCCATTGTTGATTACATTTTAGGCTTCCACTTCTCACTCCCAGTCACTCTCACTCAAGAGAAAGTTGTTTCAAAATGCGTATATCTCACAAGAAAGAACAGTGTGTCAAAAGTTCTAAAACAGGTTTTATTAATTGTAATATAATTGTATTTTTACCCAAAGTTATTTTTCCATCGATGTATAACTGACTTATTTTTTATTCTGTACAAATTCCAGCAACAAACTATTCAAGTTGCCAGACAAGGTTGAAAACAAAAGACATAATAGTTCAATTCTCTGTAAAATGTAATTATCATAAGACTACATGAAAATTCAAATTGAAGGTTACTGAAATGAAACCTACCTGTAGTCACCTCACGTGGACAAACTAGCCTCCTGTGCACGTTTAATCATTGCTATATTAATAGCTATTAAACTGTATCTACATATTTGTTATAATCAAATTTATAACTGAAGCTTTCTAAATAATGGCTCAGCAAACCGTGTGTGTCCAGTGCATTATCAGCACTAAACGATAATGATGTTTTGTCAATGTATTTCACGCTACGTTATGTTTTGGTTTGGTTTGTAGTTTACTGTGCTGTCATAGATATAAACGCTACAGAGCGCAATTTGCACGACCACGAGGAAATTGTTTGGACTTTAATCTTTGCATATTATTGTCATATTTTGATAGTGACGTCGATCCGATTGTAACATCTATTTCCATTCTTCAGGTTTACATAAAGTTACTGACCTGTAGTTGTGAAACGCAAATATTATTGTTTTTAATCTCTGCACTCACAGTATATAAGCATGCCAAAACAAAAAAGTAGTTTTAATAGGAATATAAAAAGTCCCTCATCATCAGAAAGTGAATAAGTGTAGAATTTATGCTATGCAAATAAAATCTCTTTTGGCACAGTGAATTACTTGAAGATGAAAAAACAGTGCATGAATGTTCAGCGACAAATTGCAAATAAAGCATTATTATTTCTAATATAAAATATTTACTGACAAATTTGATAAGAATATGCCGCTGACAGCACAAGAATGAACTTTCGTAGCCCGGCAGCACACAATCATAGTTTCACAACAATGGATTACAATACATCTGTTGTAAAAAAAATAATAATAAATTAATGTATCTCAACACAAAATGTAAAATAATCCTTTCTAATCTTAATGCAACATTTCTACAGCTAATTATCATCTAGATTTGAAGTTGTTTCCTCCCTTGTCAAGACATCTTCATCCCCATAAAGGGTATCACATTGAAAGTGCCCAAATTAGTTCATTTGTGTCCATAAAGTTCAAAATTACTTCAGAGTTATATGTTGGAAGTTGAAGAAATGTGAAAGTAAGGAAGTTGTCTTTCCAATTTCTGTATATAACATCATTTAAAAAATTTGGGAGGAAATAGAAAAAAAGGGGAACATTTTTCTGTAAATTTCACAAAGTAAGCGCCACTGATAGCTATGCACCATCACAATTCTTTACAAATTGACCTAGATTATTGCAGTGAATTATAAAGAAAAAACTATCATTAATTCCATACACATACAATAATTGTTGAATTTACTAATTTTATTTGAAATTTAAATGAAACGAAATATAATACTATACGGTCAAAGAAAGTCAAATGATTATTCCATATTCCTTAATACGTGTGCTGTTACTCTACATAACTTCTTTGAAACTGCTTTATTACTATTAAACCTTTTCTCATTAGTTAAAAAAAATTGCAATAATCAAATATCTTTAAAGTCTACAAACGTTACATTGCAGGAAGTTTGAGAGATATCTCATTTCTGTTGTATTAGCATTAATGGACAAAGTGGGGGAATCACCTTACAGTTATGCTGAATTTTTCAATGATTTCATATCGGTACTTGTGATCGATTTTGCAATTATGGTTTTGTTTAAACTTACATATTTTAAGGTTGGTTTTGGATGAATAGGAGCTGTTTGATAAATTTGAATATTTTTAAAATTATTTAGGAACTATATAAAAGATAGCTTTGAAGTTGAAAAATTTATATAAAGTTATGCAAATTTTTTAACTTATTTTTTTTTCAATTGATCAAATGTTGTGTGGAACTGTCTAACTGGATGGTCTATGCAATTAAAGTTGAAACTGTCAAGGCCTTGCTCATTGTTAAAACTTACTTTAATGGGGTGTCAAATGCTAATTTTATGAAGAACCTAAACTTTTTGATCAAATCTCAAATCAGAAATACACTGCAACAAAAGAATCTACCTCTAGGGAATAGACAAACAAAATTCTCGTTTAAATGCACAGTACAAAATTTACAGCAATTTATCAGCAACTTCTGAATTTTGTTAATCAGACTACTATTTCAAAATATATCAGGGTTTTTCTTAAAATAACATATTAGCCCTGGAAGTCAGTTTCCCTAATCACTCATACCCATTAATTCATTGTCATAAACATCATTGTAATCAGTCCTTGGCATTAGAAAATGGAGAGCGGCCATATATCGGCTAGCACATAACTTCAATGTAGGATAATATTAATCAATTCCTGTTATGTACCACACGCAATGGGACCATCGGAAGATATACGACCAAATGATGACGTAGCTCCTTCACTAACGAATATTAATGCATTTCATGAACATTTTTGCGATCTCTGACACTGGCAGCGGGTTTTTTCTCCACTTTGTCGTTTTCAGAGTGGCCGAGATTGATTCAACCTGTTATTCAAATGGAACCCTTCTATAAATCTCACCTCGGAGGTTAGGAACTTACTGTTGATTTAAGTGTACTATGTTTAATATCGCTTGTCTCAAGGGCTACCAATGCCACCCAGGTTCTTAACCTAACCTTTATTTTACTATTTCATACACAAGAATCTTAGCGAACCTGGTATAGATATTACAAAATTAAAAGTTATCAAGTATGTTTTAGCAGTTTCTATCGTTTAAAGCCTTCAGATTGTAAATCAATGTGGGTATTAAAGGGAATGCATTTTCTGCCAAATACGGTATCTATAATAGCAAAAATCTCTCATAGTTTTCCATATATAGTAGTTATTTTTTTTCTATTTAATATTTTTACTATGAAGTGGTTTTGGTGTGAATGCGATAGTTAATTCAATGACTGATGCCAAGTTCATAGGTTTAATGAATGTTTGTATAAGTAATTTTAAGATTTAAAGTTATTGTGCATTGAGGAATACCTTTCTTACAAACTGATAGATGCACTTGTGAATACGGTTCTTTTCTAATTTCTGTAAGTATTGTGTAAAATAAAGGTTCGTCCGATTCAAGTGTTACATAGTTTTGAAATAATACTTTTTTATTCTTACTTATTATTAATTACACGTGATTATATGATAATTGCGAATAGAATTCACTATCAGAATTCAAAGTTTTATGTAATATTATTCTACAAATAAGAATGAGGGCTATTTTTTCAACCTGAGATTGCTCTGCTACGTGACCAGACAAGTTTAAGAAGGCGGATTTGCGTTACTACCCCATCTTAACGTCCAAAAAGGACAAGTTCAATACATTTGTTGGAGCTGAGATACAGGCATTTCAACATGGCCGGCATGCTTGATTCTCCAGCCAAGTGCGAGTTGCGAAGCGCCATTCGTTTTCTATAGGCAGAAGGGAATGGTGCAGCGAAATTCGTCACAAAATGAGCCGTGTTTATGGTGCAAACTGTATGAGTGGGTGTGTTGTGCGTGAATAGTGTAGGATATTTAAAGAAGGCCGAACTGATGTTCATAATGAAGGTGGACAGGGATGCAAATGTTTCGCTAGTGAACACCTTGTTCGGCGAGTTGATCAAGTGGTTCGGGAGAGACGGAGGTTTACCATCAGTGATATGTCTGTGAATTACCGGACATTTCAAGGTCAGCTCTGTATAAGATGTTACAGAACACCTAGGCTATCGAAAACTTTGCGCCCGTAGTTCCCAAAAATGACCTATCTCCCCATACGCTGGCGACAACCTAATATGAAGAGGGTATAGGAAAGCTCGTCTATCGATATGACAGATATTTTATCTTCGCGGTGAGTATGTGGAAAAGTAACTATGACTACTTGATTCCTGGTAATAAAACCATTTTGTGATTCACATTTGTCTTTTTGCTATTTCCCATCGGAGGTTGAAAAAAAAAAATAACTCTATAACAAAAACCTCAAAACATGTATTAAATATTTAATATCAGAATTGCAGAGAGATTTGGAAATTATTCCAAAATAGTTTTATTTAATGCAAATACTTTCAAAGCCTTAAAAATGTAGGCTATTGAGACAAAGACTGTTTCTAAAATTGTGCATAGCCCCTGGCCCGTCATTAACGAATGTGACAACTGTTATTTGATCTGTAAGTTCTAGAACTCTGCTGAGCAATGACTTGCCGCAGTACCTATTGAGAAAATCACGGTATTTGAACCTGCAATCCCTTAGCTGCGGCATTGCTTCACACGTGTGTATGAAACCCCTTGCGAGAGAAATCTGCATCACTGCGTTAACAAGTCTGCTGTTTAAATGAAGTGTGTTTTGTTGTGAAGCGCTGCTCCAATCGAGATTTCACAGTGTAGCCTACCTTCTTGACACACACTTAAAACATTATTCATAATTATACAAAATAATAGCTTTGCGACTAAAGAACAAGCAACTTGTCCTGTTAAACATTCACAGCTCTTCACCTGATATGGTAACTACAAAACTGAATTATGCCAAATAGGAGCATGGTATATGTGATTGTGTCATAACAAGGGTATTCCCGTTAATATTTGAATAAAAACTAAAAATAGTGCGCAATATAGCAAAACATGCCTGCTTCGCTTGTAAGAAATATCCCAGATACAGTCACTTCCACTTTATTGTAAACACCAGCTAACAAAATTTAACTACGAAAGTTAAGCAGTGGATTAATGTTGTTAAATAATAATAACAACATTCTTTAGCAGCTATAGTTGTCCAATTCAGGGTCCAATTCTTACTCGAGGCCTCTTCTTTCAGCCCTGAAGCATTTTATGTGCCGTAAATCTACTTTACTTTCCTTGCGAATGGCCATACTTAGGATTTTTATGCCGAAAACCCATCCATCCTGGCCGGGATTGAATCCGAGACATTGGGTCTACGAGGCAAGTTAGGTTACTACTAGATCATTAGGACCAACATCTGGCGGTAAAGTAATATCTCATTATGCAGCTAGATCTAGCTAGGGTTTACCAGGTTAAGAAGGAAATGCAAGATGAGAGGTTAAGTAGGAAATTGCAAGGTTATACTTGGGTAGTTTATCGTGAAAGCTTAAAAAAAAAAAAGCGCGCACACACACACACACACACACACACACACACACACACACACACATATATATATATCACTGCATATCAACAACTTTCAGCTTAAACTCATAACCTAAAATATACTTTATAAGTTCCTATAATTCAATGTGTTTAACTCAACAGCGTTTGGAAAGAATGTATGTATAAAATTATAATTTCTTAATATATTTGGAAATGTGTAAAAATACACAGCATTAAAAGCAAACAGAATGGTCCTAGCACCCTAATTTGCCCGCATTTTAAATTTTCAAACAGATAAATATAAGCGAAAAATATTTAATTATGTAAAAACCTGATTCTGCAACAAATTCAAAAGTTACTCAGCATTTTCGCCAAAGAGGTTCATAATTTCTAATAGGATATTCAGAACAGAGGGGGCTAACTATTTAAATCAAGGGTCTAATTTAGTTAACACAGTTCGGACAGCAACTTACAGCCCGCTGGATGTTCGCAGTTTACCTATGAGATTATTGTTTTAGCAATTATTACGGTTCAGTTAACATTCGCGGTCTTTCTCCTCACGGGAATTTCCCCTGCGATATAATTGTTTACCTCTTATTCCCATGCACAACATCTCCAACTGGTGATATTGATTTGCCGGATGAAATGAAGCCAGCCAAAGTTTGACAGTTAGTTATACCAAATCTCTACCCAATAATATGAGTAAGAGACTAGGCTGGTTACAGAAAGCTGGTTCATCTTTTATCTCCACAAAAATGTTTCACCTAGTTAAAAATAATGTTGTAGGCTTTATTTCCTGATTATGAACTTATGAAAAATGAAATTATGTGACTATATTATGCAATGAATTGGATTGTTTGGAGCAAAAGACGATAGTTCAGAACTTCAGCATTACTCGTCGACTGGCAGTTTGTGCCTACGCCCTCAATAGGAGCTCGTACAGGAGGAAGGAATGAGGTGAGAAGAGACACTGGGCAACCAGGTCAATCATTATACCAAACACCGGGGTAGAATGCTTTCTAAAAGGCAAGCCACAGTCACAACGCACCCGCCCACCTTGCCCTAGAACTAACGAAATGAAATAGAAGAGCGAAAAACTCGTAGAAAATAAAGATACAATTCAGTATTCGGCTAAGCGACCTGGGGAAAACAGGAAAAATCCCAAGGTCAGAATAGACGGTCCCCAAGTATTTGCACCCGTGATGTCGCGAAAAGTCTCAAGAATTACCACCTGAGATACCCTACTTTGTCCATTATGCATTACCGTAAAGAAAATGTAAAAATATTTTTTTTAAACGATGAATTGAAAAATAGAGACAGAGGCTAGAAGTTGCCATCCCGATTACTCGGATGGTTAGAGTGTTTCATTGCTAACAAATTTAATTCATTTCTGTTCTGTTTACGGCAGGCAGATGGAACTTGTGGCACCGTAGGTTTAAGTGATAGCATTACGCAGAGCGTAACCGTGTTACTTTAAGAACTGCTCCCAGTTCTTCTCTTTTCACTCATTCTTATACTTCTAACAAGGTTATTTTCCGGGTAACAGTTTAAACTAACCTAACATTTTGCAATTAAATAGAAACAAAACTCCCAAAATGCTGCAATTTCCCAGAAAATCTTTTATAAAAGGTTGTCATACAACAGACATCTTAACCATGAGTAAGTCTTAACTAAAATAAATACTAGTATTTTTAAAGGATGCCCTTATTAGGGTGTAACAAATGAAACTATGTGTGGTCACAACTTGGTTAACTGAAAATGAGCCAGGAAAACTGAAATTTATTACCTGCAAAGGTTTCTGTACGGTGCTCTGAAATTACCGCGATTAAAAAGATTAAAAAATAGAATGTTCAAGCTCTGCTTTCAGTTGCAACATGTGCTTCGGCTTTGAAAGTATTTTATCCCCATTTTATTCATACTATTTATATTGTGCGCGAACTTAACAGAGCACAAGGAGCAGAGAAAGTTTTCCAGATACAAGCACTTTAATCTCCTAATACCATGTAGTATTCGTAAAAGCTTCACTTCAAGTTAACGTTTATAAAGAAAAGTTTTTGAAACTTTTACGCAAGTTAGGGCACTTTTTTTTCAGAGCAGTTAACAAAGTTACTGGAACCCTAAATGTAAGTTATGATTCCTTAATTCAATATTTTTAGAACATCTCAAGAGAGGATTGGCTTAAGCAAGGAACATGTTGCAAGATTGTATCTCAAACAATAGATGTGGTTTCCCCTTAATATACCGAGGAAGTCAAAAAAATATATACACATTTTCACAGCAGATATCTATTTAATATATTTTAAAGTTGGACCGAAAAACAAAAGTAATGTGAGGTATGATGTTCTGTAAACAGATGTGAGTCACATACATTATGGCAGCGTTGCTACCTGACAGGTAAATAAAAAATGAACAAATGAAGCCAAGATTATCGTAAATCAACAATGAAGAAATGAAATCAACATTATCTATGATGTTCTGTAAACAGATGTGACTCACATTATGTTATGCTAGCGTTGCTGCAACAAAATGGAGCCAAGATTATCGTTTGAACAGTGCAGAGCAATTTTGAAGTGGTAATGGAAAACCGAGAATGTTGAAGTTCAAAGGCAATGGAGACGTGTGTACAGAACAGAACCGCCAATGTGAGTAACAATTCCGCCTTACCCGCCATTTGTACACTCTATGGAAATGGGGAATTTTACTTCCAACAGGTTGGTGCATCACCACATTACCACCGAGATGTACGTGCGTACCTTGATGACAATCTACCAAGGCACTGGATAGAACGAAGATGTCCGATTGAGTTACCACCGCGTTCTGCTGATCTAATTCCGTTAGACTTCTACTTATTGGGAACTCTGAAGGATGCTGTGTACCGTAGAAGCCAGCCAGCTACATTGATACTACTTCGAGAAGAAACTGAAACGGCATGTGCTGCAATCGCTTAGCACACTTTCGCAAACATTGCTCAATTAGTAGTTCAACGTACTCAGAAGTGTATCAATGCCGATTGTGCGCATTTTGAAGTGGGTATGCCTTTTTTGGCACCCTCTGTATAACTGTAAGAATATTTCACTACCTGCTTGAAATCATATCAAAAAAGTGATTGACTTATGCAGAGTTGTACAATGAATCTGACTTAAAAATATTTTGTTCTGTGGATTTAATCAAGCGAACCAATTAAGTTTAAGCGCAAGGAGAAGTTTCCAATTATCGGTGGGCACGGAAGCATACGCCGATATATCATCATGTCGGTGATTCGACAGTTAAAAAATCTTAAAATATTGCATGAGCACCTAAGAAGCAATTAATCCGGCCTCATTAAGGAAAGAAACCTGAAACTGTTGTTTGTTTTCTTAAAAAATGTTGTCACTTGTTTTAGAGATCGCTATCATCAGGGCTAGGATTTCTATGTAATAAATATGGTTACATATATGTACATAAGCATGGACTAAAAACTACTAAAATATGAAGTAAAATATGGACTGAAATGTTTATAAAAAAATGCAAACTAGTGCAAAAATATCTGTCATTTATCCACAATTCATGCTATGAAAATGTTCAGTTAAGGGTGTTATTATTTAACAACAAAACAAAATTTAGCCTTGTTGGTATTATAATTAAAAAGTTTGATATGGTTGTACTATAACAAGTTGATTCGTTTTAATCTTTCTATGACAATTGTATGTTTATGAAACAGTGCGTTACAAAATGTTTTACTTTTTCTAATGTAATTCTTGTATATGTTCCTGACCTCCAATCAGTTACAGGATAATTGATGTAATTAACATGCGTAACATCAAACCAGTAATTATGTGATTATTGGAAGGTATATTTTGCCTTTTTCATTGAAGAAATTTCAGTGACTCAGTCATTATGTATAGAATTACGATTTTATAGTGTGTAAAAATAATCAGGGTATATAATATTTTATTTCGGTTAAATATAAGTAATAGGTTGTAATATTGTAGCAATGTTAGGGAAAAACTCGAGTCTCTCTTGGGTTGCAGTAAGGCGAGCAGTTTGGAAATCAAAAAAATACATGCTAAATCTTCTCCTGAGTGCAAGCTTAAAAGGGGATGGTTAACCCTCAGGCATGGAAGCCAGTTAGGTTTGGCGTGTCAAAGTGTCTGGTGTACAGTTAGGGGCATTGGCTTTAACGGATGGTCCGTTCGAAGTCAAACTTTGAACGAATATTGAAGTTTGTAGCTTCAGCAATATGTGTAGCGAGTAGGATGAAAGATCAATGAAGCAACTGCCTATGAGTAAAGCTGACACAATAAAGGTGCGTAAAATAGCGTCAGTTTTCCGTATTAGCGTCAGTTTTCCGTATTAGCGTCAGTTCTGTATCGACTATTTAAGGAACAGGCACATCCAAAAAATCGGGCAATCTTAGAACCTCCAGTGCCCCATCCCCGTGCAGTTGTTACGTCGGCCGGCAGTCTAAGAAAGAATGGCTTAAGTCCAGCATTGGAGAGACTCGACCATCAATTATCACGAGAGTCACTTGATTGAACTCTTGTATTGCGTTAAAATATCACCACAGCAGCATTTTCTTTATGTTCAGTCCATTTGGCGAAAACATACTCTACCGACGTGAGACGAGAGAATGCCCAGGTACTCATGTTAGAGCGAATAACGATGCGCTATTTATTGTAGTCTTCCACATTTAATTCTCTAACTTAGTCCTGGCAAACTATCAGGTTCTAAATTCGGCGAAATACTCTGGAGATCATTTACACGAGTATGCAGCAACTGCTTCGAGAACTGCGGTTGGCCGCCAGAATTTAATCAATCATTCCAATAGAGCTTGATTCCAGACCCCAAACACAATTTCTATCCCCCACCATCACTCTAATTTCTAACTGCATCTATTTTCTCTTCAAATTGCTTTGTACACTCTTAACCACTCAACGTATTGGAAAGCAATTCTAAACTTAACAATTCTTATAGAATTAAATGGATCTAATGTCAACGTAAACCCAAGATCGCGGGTTTAATCCCGACCAGAGTCGATGGATTTTTTTCGGGCGTCAAAATCTTAAGTATGGCTTCCTTGGGAAGGGAAAGCCGTGGGTCTCATGACGTTGATTTAGGGCACATAAAAGAATCTCAAGCCTGAAAGAAGAGGCCTCTGAGCAAAATTTATCAGTCAGTTTACGCCCTGCATTGAATGGAAAGCTGATAACCTGAGGTGTTAAACAGGGTGCGTAAATAAAGGAAATAAATGAATAAAATAGTTCCACATTTGTTTCACCACTTAGAATGACACTGATGTTGTACAACTCCACTATAGCCGGGATTCTTGACTAGCATGTTGTTCCACTTCACTTTCGCTACTTTTACGACTTTCCCACTGGAACAACTGAAACATCGTCATTTTTCTCGGAGTGTTGAGACTTTTGGACGGAGAGGTTTGTAGCTTTTTGAGACCGCTTAGGGAAGTTGTGATGTATGAATAGTTTGCTCGGGTGTATACAAATAATTGTTACTATTTTATTACAAAAAACGCATTTTGTACATCGAATTGAAGCTGCACTGTCAGAGTATAAAACTCTCAACACATTTCTAAATACTTCAATGTTAACTGCACAGGATTCTACTGCCTGTAACCAGTAGCTATCGTTGGTTTCCTGTGTTCCAATTTTCATGAAAAACCAGAACCAGGTTTGAAATAATGATACTAGTAAATTAAATTTTAAATTATCTGACAAGAATAATTTCTAAACTATAAAATTTGGATAATATTTAAAATGAAATGTTGAAATAGGAAAACACTAGAGTGTTTCTCAAATATGTAAAAATATTTATTAAACCTTAAAATAAAGACAAATATTGAGAGTAAAATATGTTTTAAATATCGATCATGACACCAACAATATTTACAATGATCAATAAAAATATATCGAGCCAGTTTAAATTCACGTAATTCAGGTATAACTTACATACTGCTTAATAGGTTTACTCAGCCCGAGAGAGCATTGTGTGAGCTTATGGATTGACAGCAATCGCATTTATAATTGTTATCTACTCTTATTTTTTACATCTCATTTAGGGATCTTTAAAAAACTATCGCGGGCCCATATCTGTCAGCTCACCTATTGTACAGATTTGGTTTCTCTCTACGTGTGCCTTTCCATCGTTGAAAGAAAGGAGATTTCGGACCGTGGACAAGATTAAGGAGAAGCCAAGAAGAAGTTGATGGTAATCCCGAAAGAGAACTTTGCAACCTGTTTTGTACGTGCAAGAGACGCCAGGATAAGAGATTTCACGAAAGGGATTTACATACGGGTTGCCCAAATAAGATTTTTGCAGTAGCATAGTTGCTCCAATACACAGAGCTTTGCATTTGCTCTATTAGATAGCATTCTGTGTTAAGAAGAATTTGACATTGTCTGAATGTGTGTACCGTTTTCTTATGCAGAAGCGAATTGAATTGATACGGTTACCAACATAGATAGATGTTCACAAATACCCAACTAGCACCTGTTGTATTTTTTAAGCCAGAAGGTATTAATAGAGCCAACAAATGAAAAATGTGTTTGTGGAATTTAATATCTGCTACGCAATACCCCCAGCGTTAACCAACAATACTGAGTTCCGTGACGCCCTTGAAGATAGGTTCCATAGACAACAGAAACTTCGCTTAGATCATTCATGATATAGTGGCTTGCTTGAACAATAGGGCTACTATGTGCAGCGGATATGTAACCTAAGTTTTACTATTTCTTCCTCATGTCCACACCAATAAACCATCATTAAAAAAATCGAAGAATCTCACTTTTATTTTGGGCAATCTTTATACTTCGCATATGTAATTTTCTAAAACGCATGACATATTCCAAAACAGTGGGCGGCTATTGGCCACCGAAGGACTGATGTATATAATATGACTTTTATTTGGAGCGAGTGATGTTATTTAGCGATACGTGAGAAAGAAAAATTTGAGACACGATTTGGCGGGTAGTGCGGCAGCCGAGGCAACTCGAGAATCAGAAGCGATATAGCATTTGCAGTGGTGTCAAACTATTCGCAACGAACCATGCTAAAATCTCAATTGTATAACAATTAGGAAGGACAAGTAAAAGAGCGAAAATTCGCGACTGAGTTCACAATGTCGAGGCATATGCAGTACAAATGGGTAGCGAATGATATGAGCATGATGGTTACTAAGGACTACGGTCGACTATGATGGACAATCGTCAATATTAACTGATTGGATATGTTTTCAGCTTCAAATTTTGTATATTATTAATATGAATTTATTCAAAAAGCAATTCTAATATTCATGGTACCAATGAACTAATTTATTATAGGCCACAGGTACTCCACTTGCTCTCAGAACTGCGTGTTTGAGAGTTTGTCCTCTACTGAATAACATTTTCTTGAAACTCTTATTTTCCATTCCTTTCAATCATTACACTAATTAAATTACAATAATGCAATTTTGATTGTATTTTGTATTAATGTAGTGTTTGAGATTATTTTTCACTGTTTCTTGATTGAAGATCTTTGTTTTGTTAAGTTAATTTAATAAAACTTTGAAATGTTTGTTCCTTTTATCCGCATATTACATATTTCCTTATATTATGATATACAGAGCAAAGACTGCAAGAGATTAATCTAAGTGTAGTTCGTTGAAACAATTAAAATTTTTTTTTCTCTAACTGCTACCGCCTTTACTCTTGTCGATGTATTTCCACACTCAGCCTTGAAAATATAAGACCACCTCTGCTTCTGTGTTCTTATGTGGGGTTATATGTTGTTGCAGCGTATGTTCCTCTGTTTGATGCAGTTCAGCCTCTTGACAACCCCATCTTCTCTTTGGCTACAGTGCAGTGCTTGCTATGCCTGTTAAACCGCTATTCCTTCCAATTTCTGAATTTCTTATCCTGTCCCTGAGTTGAATATTCAGGATTTTCCTTTCGACCTTCCGCTGGCAGACATTTATGAACTTAATTAATCTGTGTGGTGTTCCTCAGGAATATAAAAATGTCTAAGAGGTGAAATTTCAATTTTCAATTTTTAAAATGTAAAGACTGCAGAATTTTCTCCAGGCTAAACGAGTTCTCTAATTTATTCTATGTTTATATTGTATTTTTTTAAAAACATATAACATTGTTACTCAGGTGTGAAAACGAAAAAAAAAATGCCTTCTTGGATGTCAAAATACTTCGTTTCAAACTTAACTGGTGGTACTTTTTTGTTCATGTAATTTGACGGAGTTTTCAAAATGGCTGGCATACCTGGCATAAACCAGACTGTCTCGCTAAGTTCCGAACTTCCTTTTAGAGCTCATTGTTTGACAAGCTCCCATAATTCAAGTACGGAGAGTGATCAATAAGAAAACAAGTTAAGATCTTTGATCAGGTAGACGGCAGCCCTTGGTCTTTGTAACAAGTGATTCATAATGTAGCATTTCCAGACCCAAGATAATATGTGTTTCATCTCTACATAGAAAAAAATATATTTCTATAATTTTGTTCTGTGTTTCCAAACAGTCGATATAATATTATAGCCATCCCCTGTTTCATTTTATTTTATGTTTTGCTATTACCACTTTAAAATATTTGGTAATGAAGTGGAACATTTACACCCGGTATTACACACATACTGTCGCACAATTAACGTGATATCCCAGATTCCCTTTATGATGCTGGTGGCATGCTGAAGTTCAAATATTGGAGTGCCTCTGAACTGAAAGAGTTTAAGAATACATGATAAAGTTGTATGTTCGTCGCGCATAAAAGCACCCTGGCTAATAATTCAGCTAGCGTGCAGCGATAAGGCTATAACTGTACTTTAGGTAAACCTCGTTCCATGAGCGTTCGTGAATGCCGTTCACAGAATTTGTTAACGAGGAGCTCACTGCGTTAGACCAAATTCGTTGCATATATCTGTGAGTAGCTGTTACAAGTACGTTCAACAAATGGCTGAAACCGAAAGGTTTACATTCAAAGAGGTAGCTGTACATTGCAGGAAATTTGTATTATTTATTTGTCTCTAATATTCTTTTGTACAATGTTAATGCATATTGGCAGATAACGTACTGTTCTACTTTGTGCCTAATAAATATTGTAAAAATAGATTTTCATATCTTCGGTACAAAAGCTGCAGAACTCAAGCATATTTACTCTGAAAATAGTTGTAGGTATGTAAGTTTTCTATTAAATCTACTTCAAAATATATACTGATGAAAAATTAAACGTTTATTTTTTTAGATTGAGGCTATGCTATTTATGAGGAATTCTCTGATCTGTCCACCTACAGCATTACAGTATTGATACAGAGTCATTAAAATATATGGCTGCCACATAAACGACATATGAACCCTGGAGGAAAGCCAATGCATTAGCCGGCACTCTCGATACGTGTTCTTTCTTACTCCCGTGGAACTTTAAATCGTCCGTAATCTTAGAATCGTACAATAACAATTTACTCACACCGCATGCACAGTACCTATTCATGGTAGTAAAGTTGTTCCAGTGGCTACATGTTTGTTTTTAAAATTGTGTGGAATTTGACTCGGAAAGAACAAACTTATCTTTATAAACGTTATTTTAAAAACAGTTTTACTCCCTTACTCTCCAAGAACGTTTATTGAAAGTTTTCCCAATGCAGTGTCCCCTTCAAAAAGCGATATAACAAGAATAGTGAATGCATTTGAAGCCACAGGTACGGTGTTGAACAAAACACGCTGTCGAAAGCGAACGGATTTAACCCAGGAAAATTTAGAATAAATGTGAGTCAAACTGGAGCGCTCGCTACAAAAATCAGTGGCTAAACTTATATAACAGACAACTTCTGCAACAAATGCAACATAGACACGCACGGTTTCCATGGATTGCGTGAACGTGATCCTGTGCAAAGAGCGAATTATCGTTGAATTATCATGAAATAAGCAGAAATTAATTTTAGGTAACGAGCTTAGACCAGTCAGTAACATAATATTCTCGTATTATGGAACTTGTATAGGAGAGAAAGGACTCTTTCAACATTTTCTGCAATGTAAAGTTCATAATCCAGGTGTATTTCCGACGTTGTAGAGAGCATTTTACCGGCTGATACTCGATCTGTAGCCCTAGAGCCAGATTTTTTTTAACAGTGTTTAACGCCCGCTTTAAATACTGAGGCACCATAGGCGGTGGACACTGATGATGCAAGAGATGAAATGATAAATTGGGAAATTATTTTTTTTAAAAGAAAGAAGCTTTCCAGGCATTATTTTACGGCACATCCCCGATATTTCAATGAGGACTGAGGGAAACTTGGAAAAATCTTAGTCAGGTAGAACAGTCCTGAAGGGAATCGAATATCAGACCTCCCGCTCACGAGTCCGCCCTTAACGTCCTCGACCACCTGTGGCGGTACTGGAGACAGATCCCTTAGTATAGCTGCTATATCCATAAACGAGAGTATGTCATTAAGTATGTTACAAATGAATATACCAAAAAATCTTAAACAACTAAAGATACTGACTTGCAAAATACTTTTATTTCTTAGATAATTTCCATATATAATTGAGTTATTGTTCCATCATTTCCTGAAATCCATTAGCATGAATTCTTTGGGTTGCTGTCGGGACCAGCCGGTAACTTCGCTTTCCACAACTTCATCGTTGGGAAAATGTTCAACCGAAAATGTTTAAGACGGCCGAATTAATGGAATCTGCTTGGAGCAAAGTCGGGGCTACATGGAGGATGCTCGAGGTCTTCCATTTGAAAGTTCGCAGCGTCTTATTTGTCTTGTTAACAGTATGAGGGTTCGCGTTGTCATGCAAATGCAAGAGCAACGCGTCTTTGGTGTAGTATTAGCCGCTGCCGTTTGAATGGCCTAATGAAGTTTTCTGAGGATGTTACAGTAGAAGTTCGCATCTAAGATTTGTGCTTGAGGCTGGAATGCGGTGAGCAATATGCCTTCGTGATCCCATAAGACTGTGGATATCACTTTAATTATTTTTTATTCATTTATTTTTCCGCGGGATATGCAGGATCTTTCCCCTCCATTGACGCAAACTTTGTCTCGGGGTAATATATTCTGATTAAGTTATTTTGAAGTGCAGGGGCTGAATGTCTAGCATGTAAGGAGAATCTCGCCTAAGCACATCAAACAAACGATAAAAATTTCACAAAAGTGAATGTTTTGGGGATATTTTGCTATCACAGACACTAAATGTTTGATTCCTGGTGCGGAATGAACAGCGATAAAGTACAATGGAATTTTAGAAAAGAGCCTTCCCAAAATTGAAGAGATTGGCAGAAGAACTGAACATTTAAAAGGCGATATTCCAGCAAGACCTGGCCCTATGTCATGCACCGAAGAAAATTCAATACTTCATGGCGAAAAATAGTTTTCAGTGTTTAGACTGGCCTGAAAAATTCACTGGGTCTCAACCATATAGAGAATCTTTGGGCTACAGATGAGAAAAATAAACCACACCACCAAAGAAAATATGATTTGTTCTGTGATGAAAGTGTTTTTATTACCTAGGAGTAACTGAAACATATAAGAAATCCATTGACTCTATGCCCAAGCAAGTGAAATTTGTAATTAAGGACAAGGGTAGACACATTAAGGACTAAACACACTGTTTAGTAAAAAGTAATGTTGAAATTTTGTGAAATAATTAAAATAATAGAATAATATCTTTGTTCGCATTAATTTGCACAAGGGCGTATGTAGTTAAGATAAATGCACACCATTAGCTACTCAAAAAAGTGAAGTAAACACTTTTTGCTTATGTCATTAATACTTTCCGCATTTTTTAGATTACATAATATATTCTTCTAATATTAATACTATAAAGCCAATCAATTTTAAATGGGCCCTGCTATTCTTATAATAATCAAATAATTAAAACACAAGTAATATAGTAATTCATTATAATTACTGTTTACTGACATCGTTCAATTCCAGTTGAAGACTTGAAAGTGGCATTGATGAGAGTGGATTTCTTTGTGATGTCCACACAAGATGAACTAGATGTTGGTGCATGCAGAACTGATTCTCGTTGCAGCTATGAAAATTCTGGGCGATACTTGCAATTAAATGCGATATGTGGCAAATACAAGACATGGACCAACACGAAATCTATTACAACGTTTGTCATAAATTAAACTCAACAAATGAAGAAATTCTCACGCTCTTTGGCTCAGCGCACACGAAGGGTACACTAATAAATTGAAACAGAACAACAGCAAATGTCTGTAGTACGAGTATATTGTTTCCCACTGAGCAGAGAAATGAAATACTAGATCCTGGTGGTGTAGTGTTGCCTCCTAAACCCAAGATCGCGGGTTCAATCCCGATCAGGATCGATGGATTTTTTCGGGAGTAAATATTCTAAGTATGGCTTCCGTCTGAAGGGGAAAGCCGTGGGTCCCGTGTCGTACATTTACGGCACGTGAAAGAACCTCGAGCATGAAAAAAGAGGCCTCTGAGCAAAATTTATTGGCCTTTCAGCTCAGAATTGAATGGGACGCTGATGACCTCAGATGTTAAAGAGGGATGAAATAAGCTAAATATGTAGACATTAACGAAAGACAATTTAATACGTTCGGTGAAATTGAGCTCAAGTTTTTGGAAATTGTTTTATAAATATTTATAAGTGTGATTATTTAAAAATATGCACATTTTAATACGATTTGAAACTTTTGGATGAACAGTCCATACGTAAATGTAAAATATTCGAGTGATGAAATAAGAAGTATGCAGATAAGAGGAGAGGAATTTCACTAACAATTTAATAATAATAATAATAATAGAATTGAGCTCATGTTTCTGAAAAGTGCTTCAAAAATATAAATATTTATAAATATAGTTATTTAAAAATATGCAATACGGAAAATGCCTACTATTTGAAAGTTCTGCATGAAAATTCCTTACGTACAGAATCTGGTAAATGTACCTAGGAGTGAGTAAAATCCCTATAATTGCCAACACATGCTAATGACAGTGCTGCTGCTAGTTTGCAGTTTCATCACCGTCCCTTATCTTCAGTAGGGAAGTAATCTCACTTTCTGTTCTATTCATTATGTTGTACGTTTAAGGTAGAAATGTAAAGAACGGGTTATGATAATTTTTAAGCAAGAATCATTTGTTTACTTTAGTTCACTTACCCTAATACTTTCTAGATATCCTATCCACAACTAGATTTCCTCCCTTTGCATCTCTTTTAATTCTTTTTCTTCGTATTCTTGTTTTCTCGTGTGACTATGAGTCTCTATTTTGTTCTGTTCTCATTTCTGCCCAGGGTTCCAGCTTTCTTCCACTTATTTTTTATAGAAGCCTTTTATCTCTCTAAATTTGTCCTGTTTCTCAGAGTAAATGCGTGTTCCCAACGTATTTTCCTGCAGTTTCTTGTTCCTGAATGTCGATTTCATTAGTGCTTGTATATAGTTCCAGAGCTGCACATGTGATTTGCAGAGGGCTTTCTCGGAGTATTTGTTCAAAAGCAATTCGGCACTGCTTGATGCTGCATGTCTTGGCTTCCTAAATGTGAACTACAGGTAGAGTTTTTTTTTATCAAGACCTACTGCTCATTAACCTCAAAGAGAACTTATATTTTCTCCAGAACTGTTCACTGAACCTGCTGAGTAACCACACAGCTCTGAAGTCTAGGTTGCCTGTTTCTTACTGCATATTTTCATGTCTTTCTTAATCGAAAATTGATCTGCTGATTTGCATTTGTTATTTGATGTTATATTTGTGGTCCATTGTTGACGTGAATACGCATGTCATACATTATCTGTTAAGCAAATAATGGCAGCTGTAACTTCCGCTCCGCTGTGTTCAGTTGTTCAGATATAATTGTATAAAGAAGGCTATGTGTAGGAGATTGTGACATGTTCAAAATGAAGTATTGAGCTGTTATTAAGTTCTTCACAACAGAAGCACTTACTCCAAATGAAATTAAGCAGCGATTGGATGGTATATATGGGGAAGCACCCCCCTCATATTCTACCGTAAAAGAATAGGCCAAACTTTTTTGAATGGGACGAGAAAGCATTGAAGACGAAGAGCGTGCAGGTCGGCCCTTGGAAGTGCTCACCTCCTGAAAACATCGCTCTTGTGGAAGAAGAAATTATGGAAGACCGGCGGCTCAAAGTTACGGAAATATCAGCAAGGTTGAGCTTTTCTAAAACAACAGTTCTTCGAATTATTTATGAACATTTATTACACATGAATAAGGTTAGTGCCTAGGCTTCTTTCTTCAGTTCAAAAGCAGCAATGAGTAATCTGTTGTCAGGAATTTTTGAGCTCTGCCGTGGCAACGAGAAAGAAGTTCTGCAAACCATTGTTACAGGAGATGAAATTATGGTCCTCTACTATGATCCCTTGTCCAAAAGAGAATCAATGGAATGGCACCGCCTCTAAAGGCCAGGGTCACTTAGTCAATTAAGAATATCATGGCTACAATATTTTGGCCCTTGAAGGAATACCCTTCATTGACTTCAAGGAGAGGAATAGCACAGTAAATCGGGAGTACTTTGCTGGCCTACTGCACAGACTACGTGCTTCCATCAAAGAGAAAAGGCGAGGAACGAGGAGTGGTGGTGTGCGCCTTCTTCACGACAACGCACCTGTGCACACAGTTCTTGTTGCAAAGTAAATGTGAAGAAATGTTGACCATCCACCCTACAGCCCAGATCTAGCTCTCAGTGACTATTAACTCTTCTCAAAGCTCAAGAAAAACCTTCGAGAAAGGAAATTCAAGTGTGACAAAGAATTATGAATGCTGTTTATGCCCATTTTGCAGACAAAACTGCTGACTATTTGGGGGGGGGGGTTAGGCCGGAATGGATCTACCCTCGGAAGTACTGTCAAGTAAGGCCAGATTTGTCGCGTATAGTTTTTAAACTTCACAATATATTCCAATGAAGTAAAAAACTACCAACAGATGAAGGATCAATGTATACAACGTGGTTGGTCTTGAGTGACGCTACCTAGCGATATGCGGGAGGGGGAAGTTGGGGCGGGTTGCGCGGTAGCGGAAAATGCGAAACGATAGGGTGTTCCCAGTGATATGAAACTATTCGTACGTAACTTAATTGAGAAGCAATCAGCGGTCGATCAGTTGAACTGGAAAGAGAACAGACCTCTCATTGGGTTCTAACTCAACAGCATCACGGAGTACTTTAGGGAAATACTTGTATTAAATTAAATTTCCAGGATCACTGAGGTCATGCCAATTGTACCGTTCTAAAAAGTATATTTGACTGCTAAACTGAATGTATTTCTTCATCCTTACACCGTGCATCCCAACATCCCTTTACAAGAGACCACGCATAAAATGTCTGGCTTTTTTCCTACGCCTACCTCGACTTTTTCTCTTACCTTTTTGGTAGCACAAGTTTTCTCGTTCTCCAAAATATATTTATATTTATTTGCAACTTTAGCAGGTCTTCTAAACTGAAAAAGGTATTTCTTCGTTTACTGACACTCATTACTATAAAAAAGTATACATAAAATAAATAAAGGGTAATAGAGCAAAAAACAAAAGACTATTTTCAGTAACACCATTAGTACTGATAATTTTTCGGTAATTTAATTCAGGTTAGGAATGTTTGTTGTTATGATGACTACAAGCAGGAGTTTGAAAGCTCAATTAAATTACCAAAGGAAAATTATAAGCAAGAGGGGGATTCGGTACGACTATTGCAATGCGCAAACAGGTCATTTTTTTTTAACTTTTAGTGTAATCATTGAAGTGATTTGGTTTACCTGTTTAATCTTTCTGAAAACATAGACTAATTTTATTAGCTTCTATTTCAAGCAGAACCGCGTGGAGAGCTAAATTAAATAACATACAATTGAACACTATTATAAACATTGGAATAAAAATTAAGATAAGAAAAAACTATCAGTTATTAGTTATTAGTTTTTTAACACAATGCTTTAAAAATATCGATTAAGTTTCGTTCTGATTGGTGAATAAGGTATCTATGAGACCGTACATTGACTCAAAGGTGCTCGCGTACAATTATATAAATAATGCCAACTTTATTTCCAATCACATTAACAATGGAATAATCATCTCTGTAATAAATGTACGTCACATAACTTGAAATTGGCAACTTCAGGTTCAAACTAATGTCGTGGGAAAATGTGCGCAGTTTAAACGGTAAATATTTTACGTGCACGGGGCTTTCATTTCAAAACTTCCCAGTCTGAATAACTAACCTATTTCACATCAATTTAATTTAAACCAAAAACACGTTAATTTAGATAATTAGAAAGTTTAAAACCAATATATTAAGTTTCATCATCACCCTCAATCCCTTTCAGTTTGAAATTATAATAGCAACCGTATTTTTTTTTTACTTAAATTTTTAAAGAAAATGGAATAGTGTTTTATCTATTTATTTTGTCGTTTCCTGGCAACCTGACAGTTATTGTTTGATTTAGGACAACATACTGCTATAAAAACTACCAATCATTTAATGTTATGAACGTTTGGTAATATATTTTTTAATTCGTGTAGAGTACAAGAAAGAACCGAGTGTAAGCCCATAAGTCAGGAACTACGAAATATTAATAATTGTAATTTTATCCAAAATAAATGTTTTGTTCATTCTAAAAGTGACAAAAGGTTACTCTCTTCAGTTTAAACAATAGCAAAAATTGAGAAACGATAGAAAACAAAAGATTAAAATTTAAGCATCGGTAGGTATACCTTTTGAACTTTCAACATAGGAGTGGCCAGGGGGGGAACTAAATCTAAACATTTAATCATCATTTAATTTTAATTTGTGTCAATATTTTAAATGGTATTTTTATTTATGTTAAATAATAGTTATTCAGACTCAGTGTTTTGAAATAATACGCCCTGTATACATCATATTCATGATTTCGTGGTTATTCCTATCTTCTCTTTATCTCCTACTATGTATGTGATTACATGCTCTTGCTGAACGACACCTCTTCCTCGAGATAAAGGTGGATTTTGTGAAAGAGTTTTTTGCTTCGTGGAGGTGAAAACAGTCCCTTGCGTTTTCTTTTTGTTCCTTCTTCCCTGTTTTGTTGCTGCTGTCATCACTTACTTCCCTTTGCCTGTTTTTGTGATGGTGTCTCAGCAGCAGTTTTACAGGGTTGAAGCTACGTCAGTGGTATAAATTCAGAATCTCACAGGTTAAATGCCAGAGACGTAAAAGGTGCCGGCATTTACTTCTCTGCCATACTTTTTGTTGAGAGAAGTGAAAATATGTGTTTAGTTGATTCTATCACCTTCGCATGCTTCTTGTGAGTCGAAAAATACCACGTATGGTGTCTATAGCAACGATGGTATTTTCTGAGCAATTTTCTTGTGGTATTTAGAATGCCCATAGCATTTAGGAGTATTTCATAATAATCAATGACTTATACTGGGGGTTACCAAAGACACCACAATAGCCCATGTCTAAAATATACAAGAAAAAGCATAAAATAGTGTTTAAGAAGTTGTTAACTCTTCCCCGTTAGAATGCGTTGGAGAGTAACGTGTCGACTTCCTGTCAGGGCAAAGCTTCGGCAGCAGATATTGCAGTCTAGGTGCTAAGGCATTTAGGATAAGAAGGGAGCGGAGAGTTGCGGGGAACAGCACTACAAGGTTTCGCCACCTGATTGTGTCGAACTGAAGCGCTTGGCTTTGCAGGGCATTAGATAGGCACCATGTTGTAAAAGTAAATGCAGCGAGATTGGTATTATATTATATAGCAAAGTGTTGGTGTGCCAGATGTATTGCTATTTTGAGATGCAGAGCTGGTACCAGTTTGCAATGACAAAGTGTAAAGTAATTGGTAAGAATTAAGTTAAGTGAGCCCAAAGAAGAGAAGTAATGTGTTGTGTCGTATGTTCTTTCCACTCCACCTACAAGAATAATTGCGTCGTCTTTCGCGAGACAGATGTGACTGTGTATGTATCTCTTCCTTAAGCAAAACTGATCATTACTACGACATTTTTAATGTTTTCAAAAGTATAACAATATTCAGTATTAATTTAACTTTAAGACTCTCGCGTATTTATTCCCTAATACTTTCACGCAGTTTCAAGACGTATTCTTTTTCCATTTAATTATACTCGCGTATTCATTCAAAAGAGGTAATTATGTATGCGAACTGAACTCGAACTCGCGTCTTCCAAGAATCGACGACAGATTTCCTACGCGAACTGCTTTCCATGGAGATGTTTAACTGCGTGTGTAAAATTCATTAATGTAACTCGCGTTTCGTTCCAGACAGCATTATTGACGTTATTAGGCGTTTGCCATTGTCTCTTTTCTTAACTTTACTTTGCTTCTATCTTCGATTGGTCTATTCATGATTTTAGGGTTGTGTGTGTGTGTCCTGAAAGAAATCATTACATTTAAACAACAAACAAGTTTTTAAGTACACATTGTAGGAATTCGTATGACTTTCAAACATATATGAATCCAATATAATTAAAATTAATATTAATTATGGGCTTCCGGGATTTGAACCGTGAAATTTCAATTTCAGCTTGGACTGTCTTGAGTATGCAATGCATATCGATGGAAGTGGAAAGAATACTGATTTCAATAGCGCATTGTTTTAATGATTTATTGTTATTTTGTCCCTACAATATTGTGTGTATGTGTGTGCGTGCGTGTGCGTGTGCGCGCGCGTATGTGTAACATTTTTGTGAAAAGTTTGTGTAAGGTTGATTAGTATTTAAGTTTTCTTTAGTTCCTTATTGTGCAATAAAATGGTCGTACTATTTTCCCTCTTCTGTGCTATTTCCTATGAATCCATTGTTTTTTAAGGATGCTGTAATCAGACTGATAGTTAGCTCCGTTCCTTCTCTGAGATACTCGTTGCAGATAAGAGTCTTTCCCTGAATTCTTTTAAATCACATAATGCCGCATTCACTTCATTCCTCAAAAGTCAGAAAGTTTATTAATACATGTACCAGCATACTGTAATTCTTGAATTTGCAACATTGAACAATTTATTTTAAAAAATGATTGAACACGTTAAACAATTTTTTTCTCCCTTGAAATTGCATATTTTTGAGAATTTTTAATTAAGGTGTAATTACTTCAAGCCTTTCTGAGCAGTAACTGCTTACTCAGTCAACTAGAACTTTTGAGAAAATAGCTGCCATTGACGTGGAGAGAAAATTAGTCTGCAATCCCTCAATGCGGAGGAGGAAAAAAAGGGGGGGGGTAGATTGATGAACTTATATATGAATGCAACACCAGATATCATTACTGTTCAACACTGGATATAGTGTTGCGACGAAACTAATTGACAATTCATCCTCGTTGACTGACGCAAACTAGTATAGCCACCGCACACTGTTGTGTACGAGGGTAGGTCATAAGCTTCCAGCCTAACCATTTTCTAGGTATGATAAAGACAAAGTATTTCACTTTTCAATGTAGTTACCCTTTATTGCAATACACTTCTCACATCTTTAGATTAACATTTCAATCCCACCCCCCAAATAGTCAGAAGTCTTGTCTGCAAAATGGGCATAAACAGTATCCATCACTTGTTCGTCACACTTAAATTTCTTTCCTCGAAATCATTCTTGAGTTCTGAGAAGAAGAAATAGTCCCTGGGAGATAGATCTGGGCTATATGGTGGATGGTCGATCTCCTTGAAGCCACATTTCTTAACAGCTTCTTTTGCAACAAGAGCTGTGCGCACAGGCGCGTTGTCATGGAGAATGCGCACATTCCCACTCAGCTTTCCTCGCCTTTTCTCTTTGATGGAAGTCCGTAGTCTGCGCAGTAAGCCACCATAGTGCTCTCCATTTACTGTGGTGTTCCTCTCCTTTAAGTCAATAAAGAGTATTCCTTCACAGAGCGAAAAGATTGTGGCCATGGTCTTCTTGGTTGACTAAGTGACCTTGGCCTTTAGAGGCGGTGCGTCGCCAGGTCTACGTCATTCCATTGATTCTCTTTTGGACAAGGGATCATAGTAGAGGACCATAGTTTCATCTGCTGTAACAATGGTTCGCAGAACTCTGTCCTTGCCATGGCAGGGCTCCAAAAATGCCTGACAACAGGTGACTCGTTGCTGCTTTTGGACTGAGGAAAGAAGTCTGCCTAGACCTTATTCATGTTTAAATGTTCATGAATAATTATAAGGACTATTGTTTTAGAAAGACCAACCTTGCTGCTATTTCTGTAACTTTGAGCCGCCGGTCTTCCATAATTTTTACTTTCAAAAGAGAGCGATGTTTTCAGGAGTGAGCACCTCGAAGGGTCGTCCTGTATGCTCTTCGTCTTCAATACTTTTTCGATCCATTCGAAAAAGTTTGGCCCATTCTTTTATGGTAGAATATGAAGGGAATGCTTCACCATATACACCGTCCAATCGCTGTTTAATTTCATTTGGAATAAGTGCTTCTTTTGTGAAGAACTTAATAACAGCTCGAAGCTACACTATGAACATGTCACAATCTTCAGCCTTCTTTGTGCAACTAAATCTAAACAACTGAACACGGTGGTGCGGAGGTTACAGCTGCAATTATTTTCTTAGAAGATAAGGTATGACACCAGATATGGGTTTTGTGAAGGCGATAATCCTTATCAGCGAGGCCGGAAACTTATGGACCTACCTAAGTGCCAAGGAAATTCGTTCGACTTTTCCGTAGCAAAATGCCATCTGATCATATCTACAATAATCCGACACGGCCATCTTAAGAGATGAATTAACAATTACAGTTATGTTATTTCCAGAACAAAATAATTTCAAATTTGTATCCTTAGTGGGATTAAGTCAATAACAAAAATCATATATAGATGTATTTGGAGTTTAAGGCTTCATACTCGGAACTAAAGCGACCAGTCTAGCTTGAAAGTCTTTCGTGAAGACCCAGTATGACTCAAAAAAATTAAATGCCGGGATGAATCACTACAGAACTCTCTTAGCATCGAAGTAATGACCGCAATCTGAAGATGTCAAGAAAATGTGGAAAGAATCCATGTCAGTGATTAAGGAATGCTCACCCCTGTGAGGAAAAGAAAGAGTGTACACTGTACAAGATTTGAAAATGAGTTCCGTACAAACTAACCGTTACAAAGAGCAGCGATGGGCATTTGTGTTTCAATCCTCAGTAGTCATCGCTGAAAAGTTGAACTTGAAATAGATTTATACAATCCAAAACGTCTAACTGTTGGTCGTCTCCTGGAGGAGCAGAACTACATCCAACGGTAAACTAAGCATTTTGCGGGGGGTTTGGATCCGCAAGACCTTTTACCAATGGATTATCATCTGGACAAGCAACATGTAAGAAAGCAGGATGTGCACAGAGTTCTATGACATTTCATCCTATCCAGAGATATACATCTTTCAAAAATGTCGTTTGTAAGCTGGTTCACATTAGAGGTGCACTTATTTACTTGAATACTATTTTTTCTCAGTAAAGTTACTTTGTTGTACTTGTTTAGGTCTCTTTTCTGGTTAAAAGATAAAGATAAGCTAGCCTATTGTGTCCCTTAAGGGCAAAGGCCTCCTAACAAGTAGGGAGAGCTCGCTTTTTCCTAATGTGGTGAGCTATTTCTCGCTAGTTGTTCGTTTGCTGTTTAGGACACTGACTGATTTGTTCTTTGGTTACTCCATTTCTCACTGTACTAGTTGCTTCTCGAGAGATTTCCATTTTTCTCTTCCTCTTGCTACTCTTGATCAATCTGGACCTGCATGTTCATTGATGTGTTCTTTTCCCTATCTGGGGGTCCCATATGGAGATTTTGTAGGTTCATTTATGATCCTGCATTCTTGCGACGTGACCGCCCCACTGCCATTTGCTTCTGGTAGCTACTTGTGCGTTGTCTGTTGTCTGAGTATATTAATACTATAATTATTTTATCCTTCAGAGTTATTTTCAGTATCTTGCATTGCATGTTTCTTTAGCATACTTGAATTGTGTTCTTTTGTTTTTCTGTTAGTGGCATGTCTGGCACCCATATACACCGTTACCTGACATTAAATACCTGACTGCGTAATTCAAAGTATGTTCATGCATACAAAATTCTAACTGATAAGGATAAACAGGCAAACGAAAAATCAACATTACGATATGAAAGGAGGCAGGAGAATAGTTTTATCGAATAATCTGATAAATGATGGGACTTGGATTCATTTCCGTGAACCCGAATCCTGAAGACAATCAACGAAATGGCACCGCCCGACACCAACTTTAAGAAAGAAAAAAGTTTAAACGTGCACCATTCTCCGACGAAAGTAATGGCGAACATCTTTTGAGACAAGAAGGACGTGCTTCCCCAATTCGTGGAGCTTACACGGACAGCTAGAGATTCTGATTGATACATTGAAACCCTGAAGAAGCTTAGAAATAGTTTTCGGCGTGTTCGTCCATAAAATCCTGCAGAGTTTATTTGTTCAACCACCAAATAGATTGAAAAAAAATTCTTACAATCTTTTCACGTCTACCATACAGTTAAAATATTTTCGTAGGCGTCAATAGGAACAATGAGGCTTTGGAAAGCCCTGAGGCTGTGGAAAAACAATAATTTTTGTCCCGCAGGTACACGTGTCCTTGTGAAAAACAATTCATAATGACCGAAATTACTCAAAATAGTTATTAAGGTTGTAAAAGTTCATTGTTGTTTTAGTGGTTACAATTTATTTTACTTCATAAACGATTTAATTTATAAAATTAAACGAATTTTAAATACAGACCTCAGGTACATTATTCCAGATTTCTATTTTTTTTTTCTTTGAATTACAAACCAGCATCTACATCACAAAATATTCCCGTTATGTTTTCTGTTATATTTCTATAAGCAATTAGAAGTATCAAATCCCAATTCGCGTTCGTGATCTCAGATTTTTCCCATCCAATTTTTAAACCTTAACCGCGAGTTCAGCGTGAAAAAGCATATAAAAATATTTCCCAGTCACTTTAATTATTCAGTGATAAATTTGCTAGTTAGTTTCCCTCGTTGTCCTTTTCATGTAATACGGGCTATATTTTTAGAACTAATAATTATATTAACAAAATTCTAGCGAGAGCTATTTTGCCTGCATCCACAGCTGAGCGCAGCGCGCGCTGGTTCAAGATCACTCCAGTCGTCTGTTATAACATACAGTTCACGTGCCAATGGCCGCACATGAGTCAGTCGTAGTTGATTGTTACAAGAACATGCATTATTTCTGCCGTTGTATTGTTATTTCCTGAAAGTTAGGCAAAATGCCTTCTCTATCTGGGTGGATATATTTTAGGATCAGATGGAAATGAACATTTTTCCGCACATTTGAACCCCGTTATTTTCCTCCCCCCTATTTTGGGTTTCTTTTGCGTATTTTAAGGTTTAAAACTTTTGTTTTGTCTTTTTTGGATTGTTATAGATTTTTTCTACAATTATTTACGCATTTTAAAAAGCAGATAACGAATTACAATGCATCAAAGGGAAAAAAATTATAAAAATTAAATGGCCTTACAAAAATATCTATTGAGAATGTTGTAATACATTTATATATTTTCAAGCACTCAAATACTTTCTCCTTAAATCATTAACTTAAGTTCTTTAAATAGCAGAATCTTCATTAGTGAAAGGAATGCAAGGGCATACTAATACCACAAAAAAGAGTGAATGAGGGAAGTACGGCAATTTTGAATAGTCTTGGCGAATGACCTTGTATAGATCTGCGCGAGGCAATTCTAAGAATTGTGTGGTGCGGGTAACTTCTCAGCTGCATAAATGTAACAAACAATTGCAAGCGAGAAGATGAGAGCAGTACACCTGTGCAATAAACCGTCACTACAATGTGTTTAGTGCGGAAGTAAGAGAGATACTAACCTGATTCCCCTATACACCTATAAACAGAAAATGTACTCAATCAGAAATCACAGCGCATTTTTTGTTCGTGTGTCAGAACTATTCAAAACTGCTTTACTTTGTGTTGATCAACATTTTCATGATGTCCTAAACGGTGAATGTTCTGTTGTAACTGGTATGAGTACTTCGAAATAGCTTGTTTTAAATAGGCTCCAATCACTTCAGTGGAAGTAGAACGTTCTTTTTCCACGATGAAAAGTGTACTCTATGAAAAGCGGCTGTGATAGTCGATACCTTGAAAAAACATATGTTTGTTCTTTTAACCAAGAAAAGTATACTTAAGTACTTTATTTGTGTGGGCAAGAAATTATTAAGTGCCTTAAATATATATTTTCATTAATAATGAATGATATTACTCTCTGTTTTCACTTTTAATAAATGCCGATTTTAATTATACTACTGCCTTATTTTAAGTATATTTTTCTGC
Source organism: Metallyticus violacea (assembly GCA_030762175.1). Classification (NCBI taxonomy): domain Eukaryota; kingdom Metazoa; phylum Arthropoda; class Insecta; order Mantodea; family Metallyticidae; genus Metallyticus; species Metallyticus violacea. The sequence continues at coordinate 114,631,334 of CM060831.1, forward strand.
CATTTTAACGAACATTAATGCCTGAACTTTCGGAATCACATGCTATGTGGCTCTGTACCATTTGCAGCGCAGACTATAGCCTTTAATTCGTGCAATTATAAGAATACCATGATATGTCAGAAATCGTAAAATTATTTGTTGTAAATACAGAAATTCAGATAGGAAATGTAATAGATTAATGTGTTGCTCATGGTACATAGAGCAATTAATATATCTCCCTTAATTTATCTAATGTACACAATACGTGCATGCGAGTTGAAAGCTATACCTTTGGCATTATAATACACATAGTCCAAATGAAACATACATACAGTGAACACTACAAGAGAACCATATTTGTGGAACTTCTATGAAACAAGTTGTACAAACGTGTACTCTCAGAGTCACTATGCGAATTTAAAGAAGGTCAGCTTAGAAATTCATTCCTTGGTATCTTATGATGCAGTAAAAACAGTGACCTGAATTTAAATGAGATATAGCACCGTGCAAAGACAGAAATAGCGGTGACCCTTGAAAAAGTTTCACAACAAAAGAAAACATTCTGAGAGGTACATGATTTAATGCTGCAAGATTGAATAGTATCAGAGATATAAGAGAAGAAATAGGCATCTTATATCATACAATAGTATATAACGCATATAGCATTTAACTGAATAATTAGATATGAAAAAAGTAGCTACAGGATGAACGTCTATCACAAAACGATTGAGAAACAACGTCTGTAAGCAACATGTGATATATGTTTGGACATTTCATGACAAATGAGCTAAAAATAAGGGCTCTCCTCCCTATAATAAACCTAGGATGCCCTTATACTATAATAGCGGTCATTATTTGCCAAATTTAATTTCAAAATTATGAGATGCAATCAAGGAGAACATTTGAAAAGAGCTGCGTTATTTCTTCAGAACAATATTTTAAGCCTGTTCCTTCAGTGCTGAAATGGCTGCAAATGATGAAACACGGTTTGGATTGTCGGAACATTTTCCATACTCTCCATATCTAATTCCCAGAGGTTTCAAACTGAAAGAAAGTCTTTCAAAGGAGGAAATTTGCATCCAATTATAAAGTCATGCATACTCTAAGCCTGTAGATGGCAAAGGTTGGACACCTCTACTTCCAGGAAATACAGAAGTATTAAAGAGAAGAGCATTAATCTTAAGGGTAAAGCCAGGTAAAAATTACATATTATTATAATTCATAAATGGTCAGGTGGAGCATATCTTACTGGATATTCATATTTATTCCATCTTCACCGCGAGTCAGTTTGAATGGAGGACGCAATTGCTATAGTCAATGCACTTTGCCTTTAAGGGGGTCGGCTTCGATAGTACGATAATGTGGAATCTAGCAAGTTGTTAAAGAACTAACAGGACCACATTTTGTATACAAACTTACTTATAACTACGACGTGCAATAGACTTTCTCTTTCCCTTTCCAAGGCTCAATTCCGCTCTCCACAGTCAATTTTCAGAACGATATGAATTGATTGTACTGATAAGCTGTCCCCACAATAGTTACGTCATTAATTTCAAATGACTTGCTGTAAAGTTGGAATAAATTTGATTACCAGTACAATAGCCTCTTTTTAAACATTTCGCATTAGAGCTCAAATATGTAAGAATAATTTGGTATAAATATTTCGTGATTGTTTACTACAATTGTTGTCCTAATTGCATTATGATAAGAAAGTACTCCTAAAATGTTAGAAGCAATACATAGCGGCATTTCGGCAAAACACTTTATCCTTCAGTTGATTATTTCATTTTACAATCTCTCAAGCAAAGCATGACGTAGCTAGAAATGAGGGACGAATGCGATCAGTGAAGAGCAGGACCATGATTTGTTACATGTTACTTTTAACAAAAAAGATATATTTGAAACTAAAGAATACCTTACCAACAGAAATACCTAATCTCAGCTATTTCCGTGGTTTCCACTCTTGCCCAGAACTAAAAGAAAATTAAATTTCGTGCTCATCGAATTTGTGCTAAACTTTGTACCTGGTAGGCAAACTCCAACTACAACCACAGCAACCCCATCTCTTGCCTGGCGTCTGCATCAAAAGAACCGAGCACTCCCTTTAATAAAGACTTTGTTGGGGGTGACTTTTGACAGTTATTTTAGCTGTCTGCACTTCAGGCCATGAATATAAAAGTTTAAATATAATAAAAAAGTATTAGGCGCGGCAAGAGCAGCAAAAATGTTTGACAAAATGAAAAATTAATATTAATCATGTAGTCAGAATTCTTGTTTTAAAAACAGGAATTTGAAATTCAGGAATAAATCTTAAATAATTAAATCGGTTCATATAAACGCAAAAACAATATCGCTTAGTTGTTTAGTTGTAGTAATTCTCATATACAATTAGTTCTAGAGGAACAGCTCAAAACGCCACTATGAGCTCTAAATACAGTTTTCCAAGCATAGCAGCATGAATTACCTTACTCTTTTCCACACTGCAGATGTCTGTCGCCGCTGGCATCCTAGTTTCAATACCAAGTGAAGAACTTGTGTGTTGTCAACAGGTTTGGAATACACAGTGACATTTATATTACCATACGTGTAGAAAACCAATAAATTAGGCTATCTACTTGTTGGAGAATTCCTGACTTAGAATTACTTTAGCAGCAAGAGCAAAATGAGGTGGAGCTTCATCATGCATGAAGTACATGTGGCATTTAGTTTAGTATGCCTTCCAACAAAACATTTAAATAAATAGTTAAAAAGTCAGTGCCAATGTTCCAGAAAAAATATAAGGACACAGTGTGGCCATTAATCCAACCCATACATTAATGTCGAGGACGCTCTTTAACATTTCGGGTAATCAGCGTCCCATTCAATTCAGGGCGTGAAACAGCCGACATATTTTGCACAGAGGCCTCTTCTTTCAGGCTTCAGGTTCTTTTTCGTGTCGTAAATGTACGTCATGGGACCCACGGCTTTACTTCCCTTCCGAAGGAAGCCATACTTAGGATTTTTACGCCCCGAAAAAATCCATCGATCCTGGCCGGGAAACCCGCGATCTTGGGTTTAGAACGCAAGTATGGTTACAACTACACCATCAGGACCGACATTAATGTCGAATTGCTATTGGTGGCAACTGTGGTAGATACAAATGCTTTGTCTACAAACCAATGCATCCATTTGTAAGTTACCTGTGTCTTGTATATCAGTATAAAAAAAATAAAAGTTAACTAAAAGCTACCGAAATTAACCATATGTTTATATGAACCTTTTCCATTGTTTTTGAATCCTCCAACAATCCCCATACTTTTGTGAATACACTTTTATAGTGAGAACAATATTCGTGTTTTGTTATATATAGGACACGAAAATGCCATCCAAGAACCAAAAGTGAGAAAGCTAACCCGTAACAAAATTGTACGTGTTTTCCTACTAGAACATTATTAACATGCGCACGTAAATTAAGAGTTTTCAAAAATTTGGAAGTCATTACTGGGCTGCGAATCGCGTGTTAAGATGTAGCATTGCCAATTCTACATATAGTTAGCTTTGCTCGAGATATGCTTGTAGTTTGATTACTGTTGCCTTTATTGTCAATTTCTGTAGTTCTTTGGCAAAGCTATTCCCATTAAGAGGCAAACCCCTTTGATATTTTCATGTTATTAATTTATTCAGGTCTCCAAAATACAAAGGACGTTAATAACCTCATCAGCGTGGCTATCTGAAAGTTATTATTTATAACATACATGACATGTATGTCATAGAGTCGCTTTTTAGGTTCAGTAAGAGAAAAAAGCTATCACACTTTTTGGACTGCCAACAAAACCTCCACTGATTTTCATTATTAGCATTCTGACGTGTCTTCTTGAGAACTTTTACCTACAGACCATAAGGTTATACGCATATTTTTTATGCCGCAATTCCTTGGTTACGTTTTCTTTCCTGTAAAATTCACTCCTTCAGTATTTTTCTACCTCTGAAACATTTCCGGATGGCAGATAACATCTTCCGCATGTCTGTGCAAATAAACTACAACAATACCTCCATTTCGATAGCCTTTATCCTTCATACAAACAAAGATCCATTCGTCTTTCTGTGTCCGAGGCGATCCTATATGCAATAAGTTTCATCTTTGGGTTCCAATATACATAACTTTTCACAAAGGCTCCAAGACAGGCAATACCATGCCTTCCCGTTATTTTCGTTCCCGCATCTCATCGCTCAAAAAATTCGATGCCAGACATGAAACATTCGATAAGAATGAGTACCTTCCAGGAATTGAAAACACCAGCAATTTATTGGAAGCTCTCCATAACACTTTACCCATACACTCATTCTTGACCATTTTCGTGCAGTTTATACCTTCAAACCATCTCCCAAATAATGAAATACAGAGGGTGCAAAAAATGTATACACACTTCCAACAAAAAAGAAACTGTGTTAACATAATAAAACTGAACTCACACAAACAGAAAACGATGAGCACTAATCATCTTAGACTTTTGCAGTTACAACAGTTGTTCAGAATGCCCACCATCGGCGTCGATACACTTCTGAGTACGTTGAACTACTGATTGAGCAACGTTTGCAAAAGTGTCCTCAGCGATTGCAGCACACGCCGTTTCAATTTCTTCCCGAAGTGCTGCCAGTGTGGCTGGTTTTCCACGGTAAGAGCTCCCTATAGTTAGAAGTTCAATGAAGTTAGTTCCGGAGAACGCGGTGGGAACTCAATCGGACCTCTACGTCCTATCCAGTGCCTTGGAAAAATTGTCATCAAAATACGCCCGTACATCTCGGTGATAATGTGATGATCTGCCTGATCTGCCCTTGTGAACATCGCATACGATACCATGAGTCTCAAATTTGCCTCGAATACGTGCAATTATTACTCGCATTTGCGGTTCTGTTTTGTACACACGTCGCCATTGCCTTTGAACTTCAACAACATTCTTGGTTTTCCAGTACCACTTCAAAATTTCTTTCCGCTGTTCAAACGATAATCTTGGCTTCATTTTGTTGTAGCAACGCTAGCATGACGTAATGTGAGTCACGTCTATTTACAGAACATCATACAATAATTTTGTCTTCATTTATTCATTGTTGATTTACCTGTCACGTAGCAACTCTATCATAATGTATGTAAGTCACATTTGTTTACAGAACATCAAACTACACATTACTGTTGTTTTTCGGTTCAACTTTGAAATATATTAAATGGATATCTACTGTGAAAATGTGTATACATTTTTGGCCCCCTCTGTATATTCTGCAACAACGGGTTTTCCTCCTCGTCGCCCCCAAACAACGCCCTATTGCAAAACTTGTGTACTAATTATTCCAAGCCACTCATACTACAGCCTACACTTAAGTCAATACCGCCCATTCACTACTCCCAAGAAGGTTGTGTGCATACTTCCTGTAATTTCTGTAAAGAGTCCTGTACGGTGTTAATCTCTGCAAAAGTTTCACTCAGAAGAACAAGCATTAAAGAGTAAAAAGTTAAAATCTCCACTTGTAATCCAAAAAAATACATTGATGAATTTTATTCTTACTGGTACTTGACTGACCCAAACTGCATACATTCAAAGAGAAGGCTGCAAGCTACAATTTTAACGCAAATGTGCTACATCACAGATCTAATTTTTCTAATATAGAGCTCTGGCACAATTCTCCATCCATGTTATATACATATGACCTTTCTAGTACTTTTTTCATCTATTTCATGTTAAGTTTTCTTTTTCTCTTTACTACATCTAGTACGGTCAGATTTACTCCCTCACAAACCGTGAAATGTCCTCCTGTGAAACAAAGTCTGGTCTTGACAAGACAGGTAGATAGAAATGTCGGTATTTTTTTTTTTTTTTTTTTTTTTACAAAGAAGTGACAGAAGAAAGAAAGCGAAACAAACATTCGTATAGTAAAAAGGGATTTCTACAAAGGACTCAAACCCTTTCCCTGTGACACAGAGACATTAATATCATCTGTGTACTACACAGCAACCCAATAAAGAACCAACTTGAGGTGTTTTGCTTATAAGCAACAGCGGCTCTGACTGCCGTCTGCGGGTATCGCAGATTGGCTGACACAACCATACTTAATATTCCCTCAAATATTTTAAATGCGTTTATTGATCAACTCGGTATGTGAAAGGAGGTACTGAAACTGGCCAAAGTCTTGGTCGAAACATTTTTGACCGTAGTTCATGTCAAGAAAGGTTGTATATTTCCTGGTTTCAGTTCTTCCAGAGCATAAGGTATTTTTAAATTTACGCCAGAGATAAAAGTCGCAGGGGCTAGGTAGGGGGATCAAGGGGAATGCAAATCCTTATTAATAACTCTGTCATTTTTAAACACTCTTACAAGTTCTCTTATCGAAATATTCGCTGTGGCAGAGTCTTGCTGAAAAGTACGCTCCCAGGCAATCAATTCTCTAAATAAATGTGTGGGGGACAGAATTTTATTCATATATGCCAGTTATTTCACATTCAATTTATACAAATACTAATAGGTAATCGTGCGAACTCAATAAAACAACCCTAGTGAGCTGATTTACAGGTAAGTCCAGTATATATTGTTAATAAATAATACGAATTAAACTTCAACAATTTCGAAAACGATGACCTATGTCATGTAATGTTTTTTCGGTGAGAACCCTGGTTTCTTACACTTAACACTATCCTTGGCTTGAAATATAAAGATTACGGATTGTTGAAGCCCAGGAACTCTCTTCGAAATTTCATTTTATTGAATGAGTTAATAAATTAATATAATTCTTTCAGTAGAAAACATATACTGAGCTATATTTCACTTTTCGATTAATTAAGGAACAAAGTAATTGTTGATGGAGGCACAGGCTCGTTTGGTTCATAGTTTTTTGGATCACACTGTTTAACTAAAGATCGGACTCTATGTCTGTTCATTGCACGGACACTCAAAATATATCTTCGACTTTACCTGCCAGTCAGTGCAATGTGATATCAGTCTGCAAAGCCATAGACCAGTCAATCCCCTAGTGCGCGTCGTTTCTAACTGGTGCACAGTTTTAAATAATGTGGTCAATCATCGCAAAGATAAGCACATTTAAGTTGCACTTATTCGTAGAAGAATTTTTATGTAGGTATTTCACTATAAAAGAAACTAAAATGTGTTGAAAATTATACCACAGAAAGGATAAGGACCCCCAAAAGGATTTTCGCAAACTCATTAATGCCAAACATGATGTTAAAAATTTTAAATGATTTTATATAAATAAGGATGATATAGCATTTACATCAAGAGATCCAAATTCCTATGTACATTCAAGATTTTTAAATACTTTTGTGAAATGATGGTATGCTTCAATAATATTTAACAAGGTACAAAATTCTACTTCCAAATTATTTTTGCAGAATACACTGGAAGAAAAATTTTGCTGGAAATTAATTTTACGTAAATAACATTTCGTTTCTTGCTATGACAGCATTATAAATAATTACAGCGTTTGTCTAAAAGTGAAAGAAAGTGAAGAAGTTCCTGATACTTCATCATAATTCATTGCTATTTATTATAATATGAGCACGTATATATTTACATGAAATTATTTATAACTTATTTCACTATTAAAGTTCTTATTTCTAAAGTTATACTTGTAGTCTTTCGAAGAAAGTAGTAAATCGGCCAGATCGATACGAACTGAAAAAAATATTGACAATAGCCTTTTTTCCTGTAACTGAGATTATGTCATCCATTTGCTTGTTTATGTTAGGTAGATATGATGCGCATGAGGAACGAGATGCATCAGAGTTTACTCAGGGGAACAACGTTGTCACGTCTCTGCAATCCCTTCCAGTGTATATTGTTTATCTAAGGGAGCAAATAATGGAAGGGAGGTGTGTGTTGGGCATCAAAAATAAGGAATGGCTTAGAGCAAATTGGACTGAGACATGTTTGTTTAAGGGAACAGAACATTACGCGCAATAGCTGGCGGCGAGATGTAGATAGGCGAAATATTGAGACTGAATGCTCAGAAAAGGTAACGCTTAACTTGCAGGCTCAGATGCGGGGGATGTGGATGGTTTAGATGACTGTGGGAGATATGAAAAAAATAGTCTCGCATTGCTTATATTAGGGGCTTGGAAAGGAAATAAAATAATTAATGCTTTCGGGAAAAGAATTCGAACACTGTGTGGGGAAAGGGATACCTGGAGGCATATTCTGGCAGAATGCAGGGAAAGTTTTTAAGGTATTAGCATTTACAATCACAATTTCTGCATTCCAACAGAACTCCCCCCCCCCTCTCTCTCTCTCTCTCTCTCTCTGTCACACACACATTATTATTTGTTCCTCTTTAAAAACATGTATCAATTTAAGCATGTGCGGTGTTCGACCCATGCATTTAATATGTTTATAATGTATATATAGAATTTTATAAGAAACTACTACTACTACTATTTCACTTTTATTTTTCTCTCTAAATTAAGCTTCATTTTCTACATTTCCTGTTGCCGTTTAGTTAGGAAGCAATCGTTTTATGGGAGGGCCCCGCGGTTCTTGAAGTGCTGTTAACAGCATTTGTTTTTGGACGACAGATGTTAACAATGACTAGGAATCATATTATAGATGGCACAAACTTACGATTAGTAACAAAAGTTAAAATAAACATGAATGCGACTATTTATTCCGGGCTATTTATTCAAATATGTAAGTCGTAAATTTTGTTAAGGCAGAACATTTATGTATACAATTATAGTTTCACTTCCAACAGTATACACGTTTCGGCATGAAAAATCATTCTCTGCACTCATTTGTCCAAAATCAAATCACGAGTATTGAAACATTTTGGGAAATGTAGAATCAGAATTCAGTGAGTGAAATGAAACATCATTCTCCCCAGGAATTAATGTTGTGTCTTTATAACATATTGTTAGTTATTAATAATGTTAACGTATATATAATATTAATTTTATTATAATTAATGTTGTTGTTGCTGTGTAAAGATACATTAAACTAAAAGACAAATGTTCAAAATTTTGAATTATCTGTAAATGTAGTAAACCAGTGACGAATAACTTTGAAAAGGATACACAATGCAAATTTAGGCTTTTAAATCTTAGGGTCCGCGACAGTCAGGTCTTTAAATGGGATCCACGATTAAGAAAATTTTTAAAAACGCTGTAATAGACCCGTTCTGTCCTCAGTACTTACTTTATTGCTGCATTTGAATTTATTTTGTACATGATAATCTTCTTCTTCTTTTTTTTTTTTTTTGGTATTTATTTCATTCTCTGGGACTGCATTTGCTTTCTTCTTTCCTCGCAAGACTAACACCCCTCCCCCCAATCCTATAATATTATAATTATAGCAGCATGTGTCCTTAAAATTCACAAACACAAACGCATGACTAATGAACAAAAGAAATCTGATGGAATATTGCTATAACAAATTGTTCCTTGCACATAGCACTTTGTAATTTTCTAACTCTCAAAATATTAACATACCGGATGTTTCTAAATGCAAAACTCAAAATGATATATGTATAGAATGGGGGAAAACATAAGTAAATAACCGTACATCTGAAATTGAGTGAATAGTCAACTGTAAAGCATAAAATGAAAAAGGATATTAGTTGTCAATTGAGAATAAAACGAGACCATGAAGGTAGGAAGTTTTCTTGCAGGAACTACAGGTAAAAGCCCTTGGCAGATCATGGCGCGTTTAACAGATTATGCATACTAATGGTTTTGAATAACGATTACATGAAAACTCTAATTTTCTTATTTTCAATTATTTTTCCAATTTTTATTTATTTTTCTGCACTTAAATGTTTTCAAACCTATGGCTACTTAACAAATAATTGGTATCTTCTACTATCTCTGAAATTTTGAAACTCGGTCTATTATGGTAATTAATTACTGTTTTTAATTTTTGTCATTCCGGCCTTTTCCTCCCGACAAGAGGAATGTCATTTTCTGTAGCTCTCTAGAAAGGAACAGATAAGTCAAGTATGCACTCCGGAATTCCGATCCCACAAAGGCTCCAGCACTTTATCAGTCCATCATGCATGATCCCTTCTTCAACATATGTCAGGCCCTCTGTTACTTTCCACATCTGTGAAATGAGGAGGATCTTGAAACCTGGTTCAGCAATGCACTACTGTTCCATTTGCAACCTGCTCATGCTCTCGAAAGCTCACTGAGTAGGTTATTCTTGAGCGCTTGTCCCCACTACTGGGAGATATTCAAGCCCTCCTCCCACGCCAATTTGGCTTCTCTCGTGCGCACTTGTGTAGATACTCCGGGCGGTGAACACCATCAAGCTGGGGGCGGCTTCATACCATTCGGTCAAGTAATCGTGACGTCATTTTGCATAATGAATAGATTAAGCTAGAACTGAAGTTTGTTGCCAACTGCTTCGAAACACAATAAAGTGTGTGATTACAAACTGAATGATGATCAAGAGAGTACATTCATGAACCTCTATGGACTATGAATTATTTCAAAGGATTTTCCTTAACCTGAATTGAATGAAATAGTGTACAAGAAAATAGAGATCTAAAATATAATAACATTATTGCTGAAAGGTACATTAAAACTGGTTATTTTCACCTTTAAGAAGCAGATTGACCTCTTCTCTTCCTCCGAACCCATGGAAGAACCCTGGTTTGTTTTTAAATTAACAACTCTGATGTCTCAATTGCATTTTTTGAAGTTTTCATGCAAATTATGCTATCCTTTTGTTTAATTATAATTAGTAAAATTTATTTTCATTACTCAGTTGCTCAAAAAATACCATTCAATAACAAATCGTCTAGTTTCATTTGCAATTTTTAGTTTGTGCTTAAGAGCCCCAGAAGGACGGTTTTCACAAAAGGGCGTGTAATTTTATGCATTATGGAAATCCACTAAACAAGACCCGTTACGATGGTTTAGTGACACTTTAGCTCAGTTCTTGGCATCAGGAAGTCTCTACAAAGCGAAAATCAGTAGCATGTTTCAGTTTGACAAGAAAACGTGGGACGTTTAGAAGAGGCATACGTGCACAGCACGAATAAAAGTAATTCCTTTAGCTTCAGGGGGTCTGTGTATTTCACATATAGTGAGACATGCTTTAAGGAAATGGTTTTGCTTCAAACTGTGCTGCATAAACCTGCTTGAAGCTCTAAAACCCTTAAACCAATGTAAAAGACAGTATTCTGCATTAACTTGCAAGAGCTGTTAAGTCACAACGAATTTGTACGTAAAGTAACATTCGTGGATGAGGTTACATTTTACCTTTCGGAAAGGCGCAATCAGCGGCGACTTGTAACAGCATAAACCCGAGATACACAACTTTACTATTGCCATTATACATGTAAGTAACACTGTGATAGTCCTTAAGGCCAGCCCGAACTGGAATATAAAGATAATATGTATGTTGCAAACCTAATTTTCATAATATTTTATGTATATATGTGTAATACGTTATAACATTAACATGTGAATTGTATGTCAACAAAAGAGAAAGTTCTCTGGCATTTTCTATTTATAGTAACTTGGAAAGCCACGAAGGCCATAAAATATATACAAAGTGGAGAATAAACCCGAGGGTCGAGTGTGATGCCACTTTAAAAAGGGCTACCGTTGTAGGGTTAATAAACCCACGGCCTTTTAAATTCGTTAGGACTTTGAAATCGACAGATAGTTTTGCAGTTAGCTTTAAACTAGCCAATGTCAACAATATGTTTCAAACTTTCAAATAATAACAAATGGTACTTGTGGCAAGTGAACTTTAAGTTGTAAATGTATGTTTGAACTTTTAAGCTAGGCGCGAAACTTGCGCGTGCTGATGTGAACCCCTTTGACGTCGTTACCCCAACGATTACTTGATTGGAATTTAATATATAAGGGGACGTTTTCTCTGCTGAGGCAAACAATTCTCACTCGACATACGCAGTCATCAGTTAGGCAGTTTTAAGTTGGACACTCAGCTGAGAAGCAGTTTTAATTATACACGCGGCGAGACGCAGTCAAGTTTAAGTTATATACGCGTCGATATACATGATGAAGCATTCATAATAAGTTCTATTTCAGACGCGATTTTCAGATTCAGTTCATATCCGTGGAAGGCACGGCAGCTAAATTTATATTCGAGATAGATAAGCTATATCGTACGCAAAACACCAGAAGACGTGAAAGATTTTAAAATTAAGTACCTATATATAGTATGTCGCATTGCGTGCTTATTTATACTATTGAACACTTCTTCCAGTCCTGTTGAGTACGAATCAACAAAATAGAAAATTCATCCTTAGAAATTGTTGTAATTGAAGCGTGGGCAACAATACGAAGCGATCATTTATCAGTCTACCAAACCGCTTCAAAATTGGCATCACAACGTGAGGCCCGACAAAACCCCGCTTCAAAATTGGTGCCCAACCTGGCACTTAGCCGGAGCCTACTAAACCGTTTCAACACGAAACGAAATAAAGCAACTACTTAACGAATTCATATAAAATTTCAATAGCGTGCCATTCAGCAATAGCTGACTACCGAGACGATTAATTATCGCTGTTGGAAAGCTATGAAAGCATTGCTTCTTCAAATGTAATATTGTCTGATATTGAAATAACAGCAATTTTTCCCACACTAAATACAGAGGGTGCCAAAAAAATGTATACCCACTTCAAGCAAAGGAAAAAAAACTGTTAACATAACAAAACTGAATTCACACAAACAGAAAATGATGAGCTCTAATCATCTTAGACTTTTACATTTACTTATGCAAAAGTCTTGGGATGAAAACATTCAACTTTGTCGTTTTAACAATACGACTTAACAGTGGTTCTACTAATACCAGTTTCACGTGCACGTTGCTTTGTAGATTTCTGCGGTAAGTGCTCAAAACGTTCCAAAACCATAACCGAGGACGCGGGGCTTGTTGCTGTGCGAGGTCTCCCAGATCTGCTCTTGTGAACATCGCATACGGTACCATGAGTCTCAAATTAGTCTCGAATGCTTGCAGTTGTTACTCGCGTTGGCGGTTCTGTTCTGTACACACGTCTCCATTGCCTTTGAAATTCAACAACATTCTCGGTTTTCCAATACCATTTCAAAATTGCTGTTCCATTTTGTTGTAGCTAACGTAATGTGAGTCACATGTGTTTACAGAACATCATACATCTTGGTTTCATTTGTTCATTGTTCATTTACCTGTCACGTAGCAACGTTATCATAAGGTATGTGAGTCACATCTGTTTACAGAACATCATACTACACATTACAGCTGTTTTTCGGTTCAACTTTGAAATATATGAAATAGATATCTACTGTGAAAGTGTGTATATGTTTTTGACACCCTCGGTATACATGACTGTGTTGCCATTAATGTACTATTTTAATATAATTGTCTAATATTTCTAAAAGTGTTATTCAACTTTGTAAAGCAACAGTAATCGGTCTGTATAAAGATTGAGGAAACTTAGAAACGCTCGAGAGTGAGGTAACGTTTCAGGTGGTAAATGCATGTTCATATGAGCAAGAGCTTTCTTCTACATTTTCCTCTCCTTCTACCGGTCAAAACACTCCGCAAACGTATCGAGATGTTCGTTTCCAAGGGACTGAAAATCAAGTCCCCTACCCGCAAATTTAAACATCAGGTACATAATATAAATTCCTACAGACTTATTTGTTTGGGGAGGGGCGGATAATTTAAATGAGCTTTTCGGCTTAATGCACTGCTTCTGGGCACACATATAATTTTCTAATGTAAACAAAAAAAAAAACACAATGAGACGATGGGACGCCCCCAAAATTAGCGGTCGTTAGAAAAAAGATTTATAGAAAATAAAAGTGTCACTGGAGCCTTCTTTATGTTGGGTTGTCAGCTGAGTATAGCACATTATGCAGTTAAAACAGGGCTCTGTCCCATCTCTTGAACGAACCTGTCGCAACATTGGTAAAAATGCTGATCTACCTTGGATGGCTCTTTTCCCTGACCTCATATCGGTAATTTTTTTTCTGTGGTTATGTAAAAGATGCAGTTTATATTCCTCCTCTATCCCATTGAAAAATTGAAGGTTTGCGTCAATGCACCTATTCAAACTATCATCACAGGCATACTAAGAACGCGTGTAGAGGGAATTGGAATTGTGGATATTGGAGAACATATTGAAAATAAATAAAACCCTGGGGGCAAAAACTTACTGCTTTTGTTAGCACCTACAGCTATGTATAAAAGTGTTCTATATCTTCAATGGTGCATTTTGTACCCATGGTTTAAGTTTACGTTAGATTAACATTCACTATTGGAGCGAGGGCTCCAATAAAATATGTGACTTATACATGACGATGGTGAAAACATGTGCAAATAATATATGTGTAGGAATGGCTGGTTGTGTTGAATACTAAATGAAAACAGTAGATTAAGAACGTTTAAGATTTATTTCTGTTAAATGAGGAAATGTATAACTTTGGCCAATTGCACAATTTTTTAAAACATACAGTCCTCTACTGATCTAACCTCATATCTTTGCCTCTGTGTTGTCAGTGTAAAGTGCAGCTGTTATAGACATATCTTAATTTACTTTCACAAATATCAAAACTATTTATGCTTAATCTAGCCCTGTTGACTTTTATATATTGCTTTTAACACTAATTTCCATATTATTTCCATACTAGACCCATTGTTTCTTAGCTGAACTTTTAATTTTATTTATTTATATTTGTTTGTTACATTCAGGCTTTCAAAACAAAAAACTTGTTTCTTCCCCCTCTCTTTTCAGGCTTTGTGATGCAGTTTTATTCACTTGGTAAGCATTCTGATTATGATAAACATACAGTGTAGGAAAAGGAGGTGCATTAAGTTTAAAAATGAAAATTACATATTCAAATAATTCCCATATTTTTAATGTTTTTTAAGATTTCTAAATCAAGACACTGTTATCCAAAATATTCAGTGTGAGAGCATGAAATAAGCTTAACTTTGTTTTCCCCTCCGTCCATTAAAATAGCTTAACAAATAAAGGAAGTTTTTCTTCCTTATTCTGGCATTTTGTAAAAGTTTTGGGGGGCTAAAACTGCTGATTTGGACATATGTCTTCCATTCCCTAATTCCCAACTCCCTCCTATGAGGTCATGGGAATCCTATAGTCTTAGTGTTTAGCCAAACTTCTGGTTTCATTTTCAATATATATAATCCTTTTTTACTTTTATAATTACTGTTAATTTATTACATTGTTAGTAATAGTAGTAGTGTTACTTTAATTTCCTTTTTCTTTGATATTATATATACAACCAAAACCGTATTGGCTGTATGTGAAAAAGCGGTTCCAAATAAAAAAATATATCTGTAATCTAACAAAGTTATTATTCAGATTAATTCTGCTGTACGTGTAAAACGAGGGAAAATGTTCATTTGTTTATATATTGGATATGTGGATCAAACGTCGTGCATGTGTTGTCACTGTTAGGGGTGCATGTCACTGGTGTCATTCTGTTGGTCTCAACTCTAAATATGCCAGCCAGCGCGTCAGATGTATGTGACTTAGCAAACTGGGTGTTTTAGAGGTCGATGCGTGGTTCAAATATTTTAAAATTATCCCCAAAAGTAGAATTATTTTACATGAGATTATCGGGAGAATTAGCCCTTGACAAAGGGCGAGCATAGCTTTGGTTATCCTTTTTAATCTGTTAAGCCTTTAAAAAGCCTTCTGGGTGCTTAATTTGTAGACCCTCCATTATCTCGTAGCAGAATCCATTAACAGCAGCTTATCCGGGATCTAGCAGCTAGTGCGGCTAATTTCAAATTTGGGAAACAGCCCTGACTGTGAATCGAATTCACTCGGGAACGAACAGATGTGTAAATTTAAACGTATGTGCTATTTGAAAGCAATGTAAGAGAAAAAGTGATCTGTGCATTCTACTAAACATTTTCTCTCTTTCCCTTTATATTACCATCCAAAACATACACACCCTAGTACGAGGGTAGGTCCATAAGTTTCCGGCCTAGTCGATAAGGATTATCGCCTTTACAAAACGCTTATCTGGTGGCACACCTTGTCTATTGAGTATACAATTGCAGCTGTAACCACGGCTCCTCTGTGTTCAGTTGTTCAGATAAAGCTGTATAAAGAAGGCTATGTGTAAAAGATTGTGATATGTTCAAAATGGAGTTTCGAGCTGTTATTAAGTTCTTCATAAAAGAAGCCCTTACTCCAAATGAAATTAAACACGATTGGACGGTGTATATAGGGAAACATCCCCCTCATATTCTACCGTAAAAGAATGGGCCAAACTTTTTCGAACAGATCGATAAAGCATTGAAGTCGAAAAGCGTGCATGTCGGCCCTTGGAGGTGCTCACTCCTGAAAACATCGCTCTTGTGGAAGCGGAAATTATGGAAGACCGGCGGTTCAAGGTTACAGAAATAGCAGCAAGGTTGGTCCTTTCTAAAACAACAGTCCGAATTATTCATGACCTTAAACATTAATAAGTTAGTGCAAGATGGGCGCCTAGACTTCTTTCCTCAGTGCAAGAGCAGCAACGAGTCATCTGTTGTCAGGCATTTTTGGAGCTCTGCCAGAGAAGACAGAGAAGTTCTGCAAACCATTGTTACAGGAGATGAAACTATGGTCCTCTTCTATAATTCCATATCAAAAAGCGAATCAATGGAATGGCCTAAACCTGACGAAGCACCGCCTCTAAAGGCCAGATCACTCAGTCAACAAAGAAGTTCATGGCCACAATCTTTTGGGACTGTGAAGGAATACCCTTCATTGACTTCAAGGAAAGGAACACCACAGTAAATGGGGAGTACTGTGTCGGCCTACTGCACAGACTACGTGCTTCCATCAAAGAGAAAAGGCGAGGAAAACTGAGTGGTGGTTTGCGCCTTCTTCACGACAACGCGCCTGTGCACAGAGTTCTTGTTGCAAAGGAGGCTGTGAAGAAGAGAAATAGTTCGCCTCGCACAGTTATCGTAGCATCATGCCTGAGCAAACTGAACATAAGTCGATCGAGCAACGCTTATGTTTATTGGCGTGGGAAAGCGTGAAAAAGACATAAATTTTGCAAATGTTAAGGGCACCGTTTGGGAATAAGAGAATTCCTAATACACATTCCATAAAAGAATGAGACACTGCAACAGTCAGCAACGTCGATCTCGAACGAGCGTAACAAAAACAAAAATTCGGACTGATCAGAACCTTATCGAAAGTGGCCTATGTTTTGACAATTTCTGCAATCTCTTCCAAGAATGGGATGCATTATAGAGGTGTTAACCCACAGATGATCTGAATCACCAGAAAGTCTTAAGTTCAGTTCCCTAATTACTAACTGAGGATCAAAGACTCCATGTTTGGGAATGTGTCAGAGGCTTTGACTCAATACCGGGATCAAGGAGAAAATGTTTCCGCATGGAATCGCTTGCGATGGAACATGGGTTCAAAACTGTCTTATTCCTGAGTGAAACAAGCGGGATTGGGGTGCAGGAAGAGAAAGAAATCCGCTTCTGTCGAAGCAAACACGCGCCTGTCAGCTCGGAAGGTTCTCTTGACAGTTTTCTGAGACTCCTAAGACATTTTGTTCGTTGATTTTCTTCAGGAATGCCGAACAGTCAATAAATCTAATGTGTTAATCGGAAAAATTGAAGTCAACGACCGATTAGAGAGGTTCTTGTTCTCCAAGACAACGCCCATCCGTATACACCTGCATTGGGTGAAAAACTTGAGGAAATTCACTGGATAGCATTGGAACATCTTTCCTGTTGCTTTGTGATTACCACGTGTTTGGACCGTTAAAATAAACAATGGGAGGTCGATGATTTAATAGCGATGAAGGTATGAAAGCATTATAGAATGTAATTCATACGCCATATTCAATTACGTTTCGATAAATTACAAAATAATTCGTTTTATATTTGTTTCACTATCATGCTTTCTAATGAAAAGATCCGTTCATTTCCGCCAGTTTTCACCAGGCGAATGTTGAACAAAATTAGCTGGCTTAGAAAAGTGACGTCACATCATCTGCTGCAAAACATTTCGTAGTACATCGTGCAACATCGGGTTTCAGCGAAGCTTCTATAGAATTAAATCTACTGTACTCGAACAACATTCAGCTCTGAGAGGAATGTGCAACTTCAGCAGCTCCAGTGCTGGGTGATTTTCCCACCGTGGAACTTCTCTACATGCAGTTGACCACAGTTGTTCGAACTCTGCTGTTATCGTCTCGTTCCCATGCTTGAAAACCGGCCGGAGAGCCGGAGTAGGGTCAGTACGTGTTATGTGACAGTGTATTATATATAGCAGCAGTAAACCTCACAGTCTTATGATCTCACGACATCAATGTTCTGCACACTTAATTTATTTTACTCGTGATAATTAACATGTCTCCTAATGTAACGAGCTCCCAAACTTAGTCAAGTAAACTGCAACTGATTTTGATTTAAGGATTTTATCTTCATAAAAATTGGTTTCATAGGCATAATTAATTTATTAGTTCCTACAATTCTTTCTTTCTCGTTGTAACGTCTCTAGCGACGCGTTAGACATTAAAACTTCACCTCATATTGAAAAGTAGCTTTGTAAAATTGCGCATGTGTTACGCAGCCATGCCAGCATTCGAGAAGAGAGAATTCAGTAGTTTGTATCTCTAATCCATTTCCCAATTTTGGCAAAATAATTTACCCATAATTATATCCAACTGTGAACCCAATTTTACAATATTTGTGGATCTTCCGAATCCTTGCTCAAGTACCTAGAGAAATAATTACTGATCTATTATCAAAAAACTATTCTTAAACGTTACCCAATCTTAAAGTATTTTTGTAAGCTGAAATCGAAAATTGTGTTTAAAATAATATATCACATAGTGTTACACAAAATTAATTTTATATAGTGTTGTAAAGAGCGATTCAAATATAACTATGAACCAACTTGTATGTGTCACATGTTTCTCCGCTGTTAACTGGAACAAGGACGCGCTAGTTTCTGACTGTAAGTGTGAATCGAATTATTACGAGAGATGTGTTTGGTTTTGTATTTAATCGCGAGGTGAATTATGTTCAGTATATTTTTTCTACAGCATAACGTGTGCATAACTCAATCAGTTCTTCAAGTTCAAAGACGATTTTAAGAAAGATTCCCGGATATAAAACTTCCAGGTCATACTTCATTCTATAATTTTTATAATAATTTCAAGCCATGGATAGAGTTCAGTCTAAGAAACCTAGACAATATACACCAAAGAAACATTGGTTATCGTTTGGAAAATTCCTCCAAAAATCACCTAAATGCCTTTCACACAAAAAAGACCTTTCTTATGAATCTGTGCAAACAACAACTAAAGTATTAATATATAAAACGTTATAAAATAGTTTCCTCCCCCCTTTATGAAATAATGGACAGAGACCGTGGTTATGCCCTTGTTGAACAAGACTCTGTCACTAGTGTTTTAGAATGACTGAGTTATATGTAAGTATTTGTGACTCTCTACATAATCATTCATCGGAGGTGAAGTAAAAAATACATATACAAGACAAACTCACATATCCTCAATTGAAACAAAATATTCGCAGGAAATAGCCAAAATTATTCAACGTGAACTACAGAACTGGTGAATAGTTCTTTAAAGAGGTGCCAAAAACATATAGACAACGACGGTGGCCAGTTTCAGCAGATCCTTTCATATAACCTTTGGGAATAGTTTAGGAAACTGTGTCAGCGCCACTCTACAATAGATGCAGACAGCAAGGAGCGCCGATGTCGACAATAAGGAAGACATCGCAAGCTGGTTCATAGTTCACTGGGTCGTAATATAAGATTGGGCATGCTGCTTGGTCAACAGGGTGGGTAAATTAACTTTACCGTGCGGGTCGACGCCGTGCTGGGACTGCAGTCCCGAACGGTAGCGAAGAAAGCTCTTGTTGGGTTAATAGCTCTGTTAGCTAAGTTGGTTAGAGCGTCGTATTATTATGTTAAGGTTGAGGGTTCAATTCCCCACGAGTAAACTTTTCTCTCTCTTTCTTGTAATCTGCATAATTTGTCTACACCATTTTAATGCAATAAAGTTACTTTTTTCATAAGTTAGATTAGGTTATATTAGGTTTAAAAAGAATACAACATTAACAAAAAAAGTAATAGAATTCCATACTAACACTTTCTAACACAAACTGCCGTTCAGGCGGCATTTAGCTTTCTCCGCTGCCATTTGGCTTCAGCCGCAGGACGGTGTAGGTTTGTAACATCAAGTAATATATAAGAATAAAGATAGCCTATTGTGCCCCTTAAGGGCAAAGGTTTCCTAACAAGTAGGGAAAGCGCGCTTTTTCCTAACGTGGTGAGCTATTCCTCGCTAGTTGCTCGTATGCTGTTTAAGACACTGACTGATTTGTTCTTTGGTTACACCATTTCTCACTGTACTAGTTGCTTCTCGAGAGATTTCCATTTTTCTCTTCCTCTTGCTACTCTTGACCAATCTGGACCTGCATTTTCCTTGAAGAGGCCTGTCCATCTTCTGGGTCTGCCTTGTGTCCTTTTTTTATCCGGGGGCCCCTCATGGAGATCTTGTAAGTTCATGTATTGTCCTGCATTCTTGCGACGTGACCTCCCCATTGCCATTTGCTTCTGGTAGCTATTTGTGCGATGTCTGTTGACTGAGATAGCTGATTTATTAATACTATAGGTATTTTGTCCTTCAAAGTTATTTCCAGGATCTTGCTTTCATTTTTCTTTGGCATATTTGAATTAATTTAATGTGAGTGGGACAGCAGATGGCCACTAAGAGCTCCTCTTAAGCCACAGAGTAAGAATGTCTTGCATCTAGAGAATACTTCTGCCACCTCTTGACATCAAACTGGGCATCATGAAACAATATATTACAAGTTTTGCAAAAAATGAAAATTATTTCCAATACCTTTGTGAAAATGTTTCTCAACTCTTGATATTTGTAGATATGGACATACATAAATACACGTTAGATGAAAAATTCCAACACATAAAGACTAAAGCTCAAAGAGGCCTGACTTTTCTCCTAAAATATGGTAACCAAATTTTCATAAAACAATTATGATTTTGAATATGTGAATATATTTGGAAATATAAGAGCAATTTATACATTGAATGAATAGTGTTTAATGTCCCTTTTTGCTACAGAGGCGCCATAGGCGATTGACACTGATGATACATGAGATAAAATGATATTTTGGGAAAGGATTCATTTTTAAAGAAGGAATCGTTCCAGGCCTAAGTTTTAGAGTACCTCCCCAGCATTTGCCATTTATGAGGACTGAGGAAAACCTGGAAAAAACTCAGTGAGGGAGGACGATCTTTGCGGGATTCGAACCCCAGACCTCCCGCTCACGAGTCCGCGTCTTAGCGACCTCAACCACACGTGGCGGTAATTTATACAGTGTTGGACTATTACCTGGATAATTAATCTTGGTGCAGTAAGCGAAGAACAAGGAAAGCGGTTCTATTAGATCTTAAGAAAATTGAAGGAAGATATCATGGTCGAAGAAATGTAAACATGATATATTTTTTGCGACAAATTCCCGAACCTTCATACAAGAGAAGCAAAATACAGAACTTCATTGGCAACAGGAAATAAAAATAAAATTTGCAAGGCCTTATATTAAATGTTCCTTGAAATTTTGATAAATAAATTGTTTTGTAAAAATACGCACAATTTTGGACAAAATATTTTATTTTTTACTACAGTCCGTAAAATAATAATCCAATAATTGCATATCCAAAATACAAAACTTGCAAATATGTGAAAAAGTATACGTGATAGAGGAAAATTGAATTCAGCACTTTCAATTTTTTTAAAAATTATGTAAACCTAAATTTTGTAGGCCTTTGGTTAATAGTCTTTAACGGCTCTATCTGTAAGCATACAATGGAAACACTGTACCAACATTTTCTGAAAAAATTGCTGTATACCGAAGTTTCTTTAAAGTAAACTATTCACTTTCCCTCACTACGATGATATTGGATTTGAGTTACATACCCCAAACATTTTTTTTTAATTTTTTTCTCTTTTAAATCCTCACAAAGAAATCGCATCTATATTAACCTTATGGAAAGCAGGCTGCCAAATTGGAATTTATAATCCTCTGGAATTAATATTCTCTGAACTGGTCACTGTTATGGGGAAAATAATAGGTTTCAGAAAATGAAGACTTTAATCAGGAACTGCGCAAATTCTGAATAAGATTTTTTTTATTTTTGGTTTTATATTTGTAAAAGGGGTTTTTCCCCTCCCATCTCCTTCAACAGCAGAGCAGAAGTTTAGATCCAGTCAAGGAAATGAAAGGCTAATCCTGCAACTTAGTAAACATTTATACTGAGCGTTAAACAAGTTTGTACTCTAAATCAGGCTGAATTAGAGAGTATAAAATCAGCAACATAAGAAACAAAGTACTAATTAACTGCCACCGAGGTCTAGTGGTAGTGTTTACGACTACTTATGCCCAGGTCCTGGGTTCGATTCCAGGACAGGTCAAGCTCTCTGGGTAAGGGTTTTTTCGAAGTTCTTCCTTACTCTGAGAAAGTGAATGCCAGATAGCTTTAAGGCGCCAAAGGCTCCGAGCCCATTTGCGCCCTCATTCATGACTACGTCAAAGTGGCAACAAATAAAATATTTTTTTTTAATTTCTGTGATAAAAAGAAAGAATAGATAATCAATTATCTTGAAAACCAAGTGGTTTCCAATTTACAGGATATCCTTCTCTGTGTGTGTGTGTGTGTCTTCTTCTTCTTCTTCTTCTTCTTCTTCTTCTTCTTCTATTAGGTTCTTTAAATGTTCCGTATTGTATCAATAACAAAATATTATCGGACATATATTTCTAAACAAAGCAAAGTGAAATTTTACAATAATTTTGTTACTCTAGAATTGAATTGCATTCAGTGGTTACTGTAGTTTCATTTCTACTCTTTATACAAATGGAAGAATTACAGAAAACTTTAAAGAAACAACCTTCTAAAACTATTCAGTATGTCAATATAGTTCGCTATTCTCTATACAAAATCCATAAAACGATGTTTCGTTAACTATTTGATCTTACAACCTGCTAAAACCCTCTCAGACATTGTAATATCATTTTTTTTCTTGAAGATAATGCACACTGTGTCGTTTAAAACAATTGTGAAAATAGTGCATCACAATACAACCGTTAGTATCAAAAACATTTGCTGTAATAGTTTTAGCCGATTCATTCCGTTCATAACTATTTTTAAAAGTTGTCAAATGAAATTGTTCCTGATATTGGGAACTGGATTGCAATGGGTCGGTCCTGGTGGTGTAGTGGTAACCATACTTGCCTTCTAAACCCAAGATCGCGGGTTCGATCTCGGCCAGGACCGATGGATTTTTTCGGGCGTAAAAATCCTAAGTATGGCTTCCTTCGGAAGGGAAGTAAATCCGTGAGTCCTGTGTCCTAGATTTATTGCACGATAAGGAACCACAAGCCTTAAAAAAGGAGGCCTGTGAGCAAAATTTATCGGCCGTTTCACGCCCTGATTTGAATGGGAAGCTGATGACCTGAGACATTAAAGAGCGCCCTTAAACAAAACAAATCAAATGGATTGCAAAGATAAATAAACCGACTGGAATGTCAGAGATGCTCTGCGGAAAAATTCGCAAGTAAAAAGTTCCCTTTATAAACGTTATTGAACTTCCATATACCTCCTCTTCGTCATTAAACCGTTCTACGGTTAAATAATTGCACCAAAATAGAAGAGGATTAAGAAACAAATATATATATATATAAAAACCTTAATTATGGTATATATTACAGTAATGTGTAAAACTGAACACCATATGACGGTAAAAAATCTAATGAATGTAACTGCGCGTTAGATTTTGCAGGAGTATTTTAATGAGTATTTTTATTAAAAGCAAAATAAATGCAATAACACAGACATTATTTATTTTATAAACTTCTGATTTTGGACTGTTTTGCAGTGAATCTGAATATTAGCTGAATACGTATAATTTTGTTATCTCAGCTATATATGGATATGCATATATAGCTGAGATAACAGGTCTCTTCTCTGTATAGTGACAGTACTAACCTAATTGTTTGTGAACACTTTAAAAGAAAAAACTTACTTCTCTACTAGGCACTTATTTGCAGTTTATAATTGACTTTTCTTACAAAATCTGCAAGAACGATGCTTTATCTATAAGTAACTTTTTCTGGATAAAAAAAATATAATTCAATTTCTTCAGTTTTTCCATTTGTCAATGGCCTGTCAGATATTAAAGTTAACTTGAGGCATTGACTTCAACATACCATGAAAGTGTTATCCATATAAATGCTAATTTTATAAGAAAAATGTAAAGTAAAATTTAAATACCTATGCCTTCAGAAAAATTTAATTCCAGCACAGCTTACTGAGACGAATCCTACTAGTCTCGAATCCTCCAATCCTTGATAAATAATATTATGATCAAGTTTGTGTGATATTTCCATTTTTATTTTGTATGCCATTGCAGATTGCAACAATACTCCCAATATTTTGTTAAGAATACACCCCAAAGCTATTAGGGTTCATGGAGGAAAGGAACACAAACGTGCAATCTATTGTTCCTTATTTTTAAAATAAACCGTGACGTACTGTTATGGCCTGAAAGCTTTTATGGCCATAAAATCTTATTAGGCAAGAAATAGCTAGTGACCTTTTTCTAAGGGTAAGCAACTGTATTCTGGACATGAACAAACTCATAAAAATCGCAGAATCTCTTATTCAATCAATGTTATAGAAAGATCAAAATTAGGTGACAGCCAATAGGACGAAGTGATGGGGAACAGACAATTAAAATGGTTCTTGAATTAAAACCTCTAAAATTAAGACAGCGTCCTGATTGGTGGACCGTAATAGTCGTACGTGATAGCAGAATTCGAGGCCCCGAGCAGAGGGGAATTAGTTTTTGGTGAAGGGAAAAGTTAAGTTCCTGAGGACTGGATGACAAGATGCTAAAACGCAAAATTTAGAACTCTCAGGTCATCAGCGTCCCATTCTATTCAGGGCGTGAAATGGCCGACAAATTTGCTCAGAGGCCTCTTCTTTCAGGCTTTTGGTTCTTTTTCGTGCCGTAAATGTACGACAGGGACCCACGGTTTACTTCCCTTCCGCAGAAAATCATACTTAGGTTTTTTACGAGCGAAAAAAAAATCTATCGATCCTAGCCGGGATTGAACGTGCGATCTTGGGTTTAGGAGGTTACCACTACACACTACACACTAGAACGTGAAAATCGTTTTTATGCCTTATGGAAATCCACGAAACAAAGCCCGTTATGGTGGTTTAGTGACACTTAAGCAAAGCTATTTCCCAGTAAGGGAAGAATCTTACATCATAGGAATCGCTCAAAAAGATTACCTCTATCGGGAAAGGAAGCCCACAACAGTCTATTAGAAGAATGCAGCACAACTACAAAGTGACCAGTATTGTCGGATTCCTTGGCGTTTTCCTTATACACTCAATCGATCACACATAAAAGATGCCCTCAAAAAGGACATTATAAACATTTGGAATGTAGCATGGACAATCAGTGCAAAAAGAACTTTCACCAAGGATTTCTTCTTCCCCACTGTCCTAAACGCAAAGTTCTTCAAGCTCGTATATGTTTTAACTCAATGGAAAATTTAAAAGCTCTTTTCAAAGATTTAGAATCCTACACCACAGACAGTGTAGATGTGAAAAATCTGAAGAAGTAGCATCTCATCTGCTCTTCGACTGTGGCCTACATCATGCTTAAAGATATCATTTTATTGGACATATTCAACATTGTCAGGTAAATTACACTCAATCACTAACTGGTGTATTTCATAAGCATTGCCGCATTGAGAAATTCACACCTCATATTTATAAAATACCGCAAACTAAAAATATGTAAAGCATTTAAATTATTCGTTTTGTTATATCGTAAGTGTATACTGTTGTTAATAATCTATATAATGGTGAAAAATGGCTTGATTGCATTTGCATATTAAATAATAATAATAATAATAATAATAATAATAATAATAATAATTCGGAAAATGAGTTACTAATTTCTTCCAGATTTCAAACAAATTTGATTGATGAAACGTTGGGAAAGTTTATTCTACAAGAGATGTCCATTAGGGAAATGATCAGCCTTGCTTATGCCGCATCACATTCAGTGAGTTGATACACCAAATGCATGTCGGCCATGTCCTGATTTGAATAATTCATTATCATGTCTAACTCACAGCACAGTACCAACTGCTCTTGACCAGAACTGGAATAACCCAGTCAACAAGTCGAGAGATGTCGAGTTTGATATACAAACATTGTGGTGCATGGAGATTCAAAGAACATCAAAGTCACTGTTGGAGTAGAGATGCTGTGCTCCTTGAGGGTAATGGAGAGGACAGCGGCGATTTTAGAGAGATGGCGGACTATATTTGTAGCAGGAGCACTTGGCCGTAATGGAACATATGAAGTATATTTTGATGGCCCTCCACATCTATCGCTAAAGTGGGTCGCATATTTTGTGGTATATTCTCGTACAAAGCAGTCCCTAAATGGGATATCTGTTTACAATGAACTTTAATAGAGTACTTTCAAACTGGTATAGCCATAGAACATAGTCGTTGTTGCTATAAATATGCCTAAAACACTGCGGCGCTTTTTATAAAGGGGGTGGTTATCGGGAGATGAATAAAATGTTATAAGATATGATTAATTAGCAGGAGAAATTAATCAGTTATATCAAGAGGGAACTAATTTATGTAATATTGATTTTTTGGAGATATGTTGATTTAGCGGGCCGATTTCAGATGGGCCAGCCCTTTGTATGTCTCCGGTTGTTGCTTCAATTATTTCTGTTGATGAGTTTTGAATTCCCATATATGACTCAGCTATGTTGATGTCCTGAACATCATATCCGTCCGCTATCGGAGGTGGCGTTCTTCTCAGTGCTCAATGTCGAGCTTTCCTGGATTTAACCGAGAGGGAAGGAAAGGACGCTGGATGGGTTGCACTGTTCACAGTGTTTATTTCAAAGTTCACTTGTAACTCACGAAAAGTATGGACCACTGGCAAAGAGTTGAAACAAAGTATTGTCGCGATTTTTTTTTATCTGTCACACACTAAAATCTTGATAACTAAACCAATCATTGGAACATTGCTCATAACTTTTCCGCCGACTGTTCCTACCGATTGCTTCTACTTAAACTGTCCTGAACACTACTTCGACCAAAACTGAATGCTTCTAGATTGCGCTTTTTATGATTTCTTCACCTTCACTATGCGAGAATTTAAATTTTAGAATATTCTAGACGCGTCCTCAATCCTATTCTCTGATTGGCTTAACATTTGGTTGATAGAAGATTCTTGAAGGGAGATTTGAAATCTCGCCTCCTGAATGCCTGAAACTCTCTTTTCTTCTCTACTTTTCTGACACGCTACATTCGAGATTTCCGTTTTTAGGGGTCCCTTTCTCAATGGCGAAAGCGAGCTTACATTTTTTAACAGAGGCTAGAATGGAAAGGGTCCTGTGTCATAGAAAGTTCGATCTTGCGAATGGCTCCAGACAGTCGCGACTAAAATACAGCCCTGTATGATATTCTTGCCTTTGTCTCATATACACATTTCATCTTTAACGCACATATCATATCTTTGCAACTTGATCACTTCATAAAAGCATATATAAATTACAAGACACATAGTAATAAACGATTATATCGCAATACCTTATAATTACCGTTACTGTTTCTAAAGGATTATCTGGACCTCCCGCTACAACACATATAGTTTCCAACGCCTTAATGCATATGTAGCAAAGGTAATTGGGTAACGAAAAAAAAAAATAAACTCAGTTTAATATTCTTTAATTCTGAAACTTTAGAGTAAGAAACATGACTTCGGTTTGAGTCAGGAAAACCAACAAAGTTTGAATATATTACGTTCAAATTAGATAGGGTAAGTGGTGTAAATGTTGTGAATGACGATGTTACCAAACTTATTTGCTTGAAAAATCAAAGTGTTTTTATTATGTTAAAAATACTCAATGTTGAAATCAACAGTGCCTTGGAAGAAAATATTAACGTCCAAAATATTTCTAATATGACGTAATTCAGAAGGACAGTAACGAAAAAAAAATTCAAAATACATTTTATAGTGAGGTTATTTGAGATACGGGCCACTTGAGCGTGCCTTCAGCTTAGTGCAGTCACCTTAACCGGAAAAGAGAGAGGGGGGAGGGAGAGGGAGAGAATAGCCACGCGTAGGGTTAGTGCATTTCATTTTTTAAGATTGTGTTGCTACTCAAAGCATGACACTGTATTAAAACTTATTATAACAAGCTATAACCTGTTATCAGAATGCCAGCATCTGCATTGTAAATTCCTGTACTTCCTGTAACTTTTACTGATCGGATCTTGCCATTGAGAGATCTTATCTCTCGTAACTTTTTAACCAGTTGTGAACAACTTCTCTAGCTGGAACACGAATGACAACAATTTTCTTGGGAAAAGCCTTATTACTTCTCTGCAAGAATCTACAAAAAGAATCGCTTTTAAGGCCATACATAATGGCATAACTAACGAAGAGAAATTAGCATGCATTTTACACACAATGGAAGCACCGAGTATCACATGAACACTTGCTACAAACTGTACACAAATGATATGGCCTTCAATACTGGCTTCTCCTAACATGCAGCCGCACTCTACCGGCCTGTATCTCAAATAATCTCACTGCATTTCCATCCAATGCTAAAAAATACAAATAAAACATAAAATATACACAGGGTGCCAAAAAGTATAGACACTTTCACATTAGATATCTATTTAATATATTTCAAAGTTGAACCGAAAAGCAACAATAACTTGTAGTATGATGTTCAGATACATTATGATAGCGTTGCTACATGAAAGGTAAATCAACAATGAACAAACAAAGCCGACATTATCGTATGATGTCTGTAAACAGGTGTGAATCACATTACGTCATGCTAGCGTTGCTACAAAAAATGGAGCCAAGGTTGTCGTTTAAGCAGTGGAAAGCAATTTTGAAATGGAATTGGAAAACCGAGAATGTTGTTGAAGTTCAAAGGCAATGGAGACGTGTGCACAGCACAGAACAGAACCGCCAACGCGAATAACAACTGCACGCATTCGAGGCAAATTTGAGACTCACGGTACCGTATGCGATGTTCACAAGGCCAGATCTGGGAAACCTCGCACAGCAGCAAGACCCGCGTCCTCAGCTGTGGTTTTGGAATGTTTTGAGCACTCACTGCAGAAATCTACAAAGCAGAGACTGGGATTAGCGGAACCAGCATGCGCCATGTTATTAAAACAGCAAAGTTGAAACCGTTTATCCCAATATTTTTGCATGCATTAAATGAGGATGACCTTAGTCGGAGAATTCTGGTTTTGGAACATGGTGCAAGAGGACGAAGCCTTCGTACTCAGAGGTGTATCGACGCCGATGGTGGGCATTTTGAGCAACTGTTGTAACTGTAAAAGTCTAAGGTGATTAGTGCTCATCATTTTCTGTTTGTGTGAATTAGTTTTGTTATGTTAACACCGCTTTTTCTAAGCTTGAAGTGTGTATAATTTTGGCACCCCCTCTGTATATAGATTAGTATCATGTAAGTGAAATAAATCAAAGTATAGCTATTTTGGATGAATTACCAAATAGAACAATAATATGATGAAGTAATGACAAAATAAATATTATGATATTTTTTCTTTTGCTAAAAACAATTCCAATGGCCTTCATAATTGGTGTCACAATATCATTAACACCTTCTCAAAATTGGCACATTCAAATATGTGGAGCTCGTTTAATAAGTCTGTGCGCCAAAAATACCTTTTAACATAATCTGAGTCAGTAGGATATAACTTAAAGAATACAATTCAATCTACATTATTATTATTATTATTATTATTATTATTATTATTTAAGGACGCTTTTGAAACACCTATAGCCATCATTCAAATTACAGCGAGAAATGGCCTCCTCTTTCAGGCTTGAGGTTCTTTTACCTGCCATAAATCTATGACACGATACCAATAGCTGTACTTCCTTTCAGAATGGAAGCTCTAATTACAGTTTTTACATCCTAAAAACCCATGGACAGATTTGAACCCGCGACTCTGGGCCTACAAGGTAAGTATGACTAACAGGACTGACATTCCTTTGGAACCCAACCACAAATTCCATTTAATGCATTATAGACTGAAAAGAGAGTGCTCTAGTTTTCTTTTTCACCTCTCTACTCGTAAATTCTTTGTACATTTTGTTTACACGTAGAAGATCATTTTAGCTGTTTTACGACCAGAGGTCTGTACACGACAGTTTAATCTCAGTAACACACTCCAGAAAATGACATCCCAGGGTACGATGCCTGGATACTAAAACACATGATTGTCCCTTACACTCGCTTCACGGAAATCTGAAACCAATCTAGACAGATTTTATGTTTACAGTTCAGTAAATCTGTGAAGCGTTTTCACGGGTCATGAAGCCGATGTCCTGCACATTCAATTGGCTCTTAATTTCATTTTCCAATGGACCGAATCTACTGGAAACTGAACGCCTCTTGCCTTCCTTATAGCTTAGTGGTAAAATAGTTCAACATGTTACGAAAGAGCCGAAGAGCAAAGAACACCAAATATAGAAGAAAAAGGAGGGGCAGATTATTTTTTTAAATGGTGTTTAACGCCTGTTTTAACTACTGAGGCATCACAGGCGATGGACAATGACGATACATGAGATGAAAGATAAATTGGGAAAGATTTTTTTTTTTTAATGAAGAAAGCGTTCCAGGTGTAAGTTTAGGGCATCTCCCCTACATTTGCCATTTATAAGGACTAAGGAAAACCTGAAATAAATTTGAGTAAGGCAGGATGGTTCAGGCGGGAATCGAATTCCAGTCCTCTCGTTCATGAGTCCGCGCCTTAACGATCTCGGCTAACCATAGCCGCAAGATGGGGGAGAGAGTTAATGAAGTAGGGACAATGGTTAAGGTATGCTTATCGCATAACTATATTTTCCTACGTGCTTTCCGTCATTAAGAAGTGCTAAGCGCTCAGTGATGTTAGACTCTATATAGAAGCATCGTTCATCATTTGTCATTGTTCTTGCAGAATCCGTGGTATGAATATGGAAAAATTCATTCCCCACATATCTTAGGTGTGCACTTCTAGAAAGAAAAGGAAAGACAATGACTCTGGACACAAGGCTCTGTTCCCCTGGCCCATGTATGGGGTGGCCCTGTCTTACTGGAAATGTTGTTCATTGAAATCTAGAGTATTTAGATCATAATACATCTGTGAATATGCGAGAAATAGAACTATGAGCTTGTCCCTCTGTGTCTTAGCAGTTACAACTGTTGATTTATTTCATCTTGAATGCAATAGAGGTTAACTCCCTCCCCCAATCGTACACACGGTTAATTTCTCTAAATAGAGCGGTATTTGTGCGTTCTCATCGGGCTTTTTCAAGCTTATTTTATTTATTTATGGAGCTCTTTAATATCTCAGGTCATCAGCATCCCATTTAATTTAGGGTGTGAAAGCTCAGAGACCTCTTCACAAAGGCTTGAGGTTCTCTTACGAAGAAGAAAGCCACATTTAAAAAATTTACGTAAAAAAAATTGACCCTAGCGGGAATTGCATCCGCGATCTTGGGTACTTCCAAGCTTAGAAACCTCATGTGTTGCTAGTTGAGCAGAACATGTCGTTTATCAGAAAACTATCAACTATCGCATAATCTGGATCCTCATGCAGATTTGCTGTGCTATATGCGAGCACAAAAACCTAGAGGTTTCAACTTGTGGGGCTCTGCATCCGACAAGAATAAGCAGCATATGACGACACCGGCAAATTCAGTAAGTAACTTTTGACATAGATCGTACACCATAAGCTTTTTTTTTTTTCTGTATAGTTTTATCTAAACACGACCACATTTTACTGGCCCCGTTATTCTGAACATTTCCACTCACTTCAACGGTTTTCATCGGAAGTATTGGTTTCTCAAAATTCTTTTCAAATCCCTGACGTACTTTATGAAATAATACTCCAATTCACAAATCCGTTCTATTCACGTATTGGTCAACGTGTATTATGATAGCCCTATGGAAGCAGTGCTTCTCCGCAAAACCAGGTAACGTTAAGGCTGCCATTAGAAGCTACCACAATGAAAATCGTATTGTTTGGAAGTAGATCAATAAGTTTCCGGCCTAATCTTTTTCAAGGTATGATGAGGACAAAAACTATATTTCACTTTTCAATATAGTTACCCTTTATTGCAATTCACTTCTCACATCTTTGAAATAACATTTCAACAACCCCCCCCCCAAAATAGTCAGAAGAATTGCTGCAAAATGGACATAAATGGCATCCATCATTTCTTCGTCACACTTACATTTCCTTTCTCGAAGATCCTTCTTGAGTTTTGAGAACAGGAAATAGTCACTGGGAGTTAGATCTGGGCTGTAGGGTGGATGGTCGATCTCCATGAAGCCACGTTTCTTCACAGCTTCCTTTGCCACAAGAACTGTGTACACAGGCGCGTTGTGAAGAAGGCGCACACCACCACTCAGCTTTCCTTGCCTTTTTTTTTTTCTTTGATGGAAGCACGTAGACTGTGCAGTAGTCCAGTAAAGTACTCCCCATTTACTGTGCTGTTCCTCACCTTGAAGTCAATGAGGAGCATTCCTTCAAGTGCCAAAAGATTGTGGCCATGATATTCTTGGTTGACTGAGTGACCTTGGCCTTTAGAGGCGGTGGCACTCCATTGATTCTCCTTTGGACATAGTAGAGGACCATAAATTCATCTTCTGTAACAATGGTTTGCAGAACTTCTCTCACGTTGCCACGGCAGAGCTCAAAAATTCCTGAGAACAGATTACTCATTGCTGCTTTTGGACTGAGGAAAGAAGTCTCGGCACTAACCTTATTCATGTCTAATAAATGTTCATGAATAATTCGAAGAACTGTTGTTTCAGAAAGGCGCACTTTGCTGATATTTCTGTAACTTTGAGCCGCCGGTCTTGCATAATTTCTCTTCCACAAGAGCGATGTTAATAGAAGTGAGCACTTCCAAGGGCCGACCTGCACGCTCTTCGTCTTCAATTTTTTCTTGACCCATTGGAAAAAGTTTGGCTGATTCTTTTACGTTAGAATATGAAAGGGATGCTTCCCCATATACACTGTCCAATCGCTGTTTAGTTTCATTTGGAGTAAGTTTTGTGAAGAACTTAATAACAGCTCGATACTCCATTTTGAACGTATCACAATCTTCTACACATAGCCTTCTTTATGCAACTATATCTGAGCAACTGAATACAAAGGTGTGGAAGCTACTGCTACAATTATTTACTTAATGATGCCAGGTTTTTTGAAGCCGATAACCCTTATCGGCGACGCCGTAAACTTATAGACCTACCCTCGTACAACACTAAAGCCTTTAGTAGTTGTTTTTTTTTTTTTTTTTTTAATTTGAACACTTTAATTTTTAATGTGAATACAAAATTATTTATAATTGCATGAAACATGTTTTTATTTTACATGCTACAATTTAATTGGATTAAGAAAAGCTAAGTTTATAACATTTTATTTTTAAAATGGGAATTATCTCGTTGCTCTATAACTCATCTCCCAAAAGCGCAAACACGACATGCGTCTGATCAGCTTGGAAAGTTGTTCGAGCTTTTCTGGTCGAAAAGGTAACATTAATGCAATTTGTTCATGACCTTTCGCTCTTTGGAGGACGATTACAATGGGCACGAGGCCTTTGAAGTTGGATTCCTTTTGCCAACTTGGAAAGTAGCTTAATGATGTTCCAACTCTTTGAGAAACTCCGAAATTAAGGTTTATCATCGCTGCAGAAATTCAAAAGCAGAATAGGGATGTTCCCTTAAGCCTCAGGGCGAAGGCTTATACAGAACAACCCGCATCTTACGGCATTCCATGCGAGCTCTAGGATGCAATGTAAGCACCGCTTTCGTTAAGAGATAATCTTGCCATTCATTGCCCTAGTATCTTGAGGAGTCGAAACAAGCTCGTAAATAAATAGTCATAGCTTGTCTCCATTGCTCTATCAATGCATACAAAATAACAGCGAAATTTTCCAACTTCGTTAATCTTTTTTTACAATTTCTATGCGTTTGATTGACGGTTAAATATTTCTAGTACATTATACAGCTTTGAAGTTTACTCTGGAATGCCACAAGGCTCAAATTTAGGTGCACTATTATTTCTTTTATTTATTAATGATATTTCATTACTCGTTAATTCTTCTTCTATCCTACTATTTGCAGACGATCTAAAATTCTGCAGCTCTATAAAATCTGTCTCCGATTGTGTTAAGCTCTACAATGATCTGAATGCGTTAAATAAATTAAGTAAAGCAAACAATCTTCCTTTTAATACATCAAAATGTCAGGTTACGTCTTTATTTAGACTCAAAAATAATGTTCATTTTATTTACACTATATATGAAACAAAAGTAATTTTAGTCGAAACAAAGAATTATTTCGGAGTAATTTTCAACAAAGATTTATCATTTACTAAACATGTTAATAACAATGTTAGCGCAGCACATAAGAATCTGGGATTTATTATTCGCAATTCATCTTATTTTAATGATCTGAGAATTCCATACAATTCATTTGTAATATCTAAACTTGAATATGCTTCTATTATATGGAATCCTTACATTGAAAAATCTGTTAAACTTTTGAAATAATTCAAAGCACATTTCTAAATTATGCAATTTTCAAAAAAATTGTGTTTTTTTCCCTTAATTTAAATTCTCGTGACACTTTACTTCAATTCTTTCAGTACCAAAGTTTATCTCACAGAAGGAATCGTCACTTGTTACTTTTCCGTTACAAACACAATAAGGTTGATTCAAACATAAGACAGTCAATGTGCTTTTATGTTCCAAATATCACACCAAACCGATTTCGTAATATCTTTTTTATTCCAAGGGTTAGTACTGATGGGTATAAACATTCTGCTGTGCTTAGAATGCAAACATTATATAATAAATTACATTATTTAACCAGTGATGTATTCCATATGAATCTGTATACTTTGGTTTTATTCTGTGATCATTTATTACAAAAGATAAGCTTTCTCTGGTTATTTTTTATTTTTAAAACTTATTAGGATATTTTCAAATTCTTCTTGCTCTATTTCATTCACCATTTCGAGTGTTAAATAAATTCGTTATTCTTCCATAAATTCCCAAAGTTTTGCAGCCATTCTTCTTCTTCTTTATTCAAATATTAATTTCTTAATTTTGTAAGCACCATGTATGTCTTGTCCTAATACAGTCACGTATTTATCCCAACCGTTTTTTTTTTAATTTTCTTACTTCTCTTTTCACTTTTACACACTATTTATATTCTATCTTATCTGCTTCTGAATTCGTTTGTAGATAATGTAAACATGCTTTCTTCTTCCCTTTTACCATTTCTTGTACCTCTTCATTCCGCATTCTCAGTCGTTTTCTATACCTTTGTCTATTTCTTTTCCCTATTGTTTCTTCATCTGGTTTAATAGCATATTTTTGAGATCATTCCATTCCTCATTTATATTTATAGGTATTGCCTTTTCTTCTGTATAATTTGTTAATCGTGATTGGTATAATCTCCTTATACTCTCTTGTTGCAGCAAATTTATTTTATAATATTTCCTTGGATCAACCTTGTTTTTCTTTTGTAATTTCTTCAACGTGCCGGAATGTTTATGATTGATCTTTCTAAAAAAAATGGTCTGAATTTACTTGGCAACTTCTGTGCACTCTTCTGTCTTTTATTTGTGTAACTAATTTTTGATCTACGAGATTTTTTTTATTAATTCTGAATTTTATATTCTGCAATGATTGCTTCTCTTTTCAGTAATACATAAACTTTTTTTTGTTATTTTCTAACATAGTTTTAGTTGATGACAGGATTTAAAACCATTTAATTATGTAACTAATGGCAGTTTTAAGCAATTAGTATCATAATATAACACTTTATTAACGATTTTGGCCTACAGTAACAATTATTTATAATTCTGGAACCCAAAAATGTTGGACATGAATATCTTTTTCGAAATAAGAAAACTAGTTAAAATAACCGAATGTGGATATAAAACAAAACGTGCATTTATTAAAGCGAGATTGAAAATAAACTTTCTTTTTCTAATAACAAACTATACCTATATAATGAACCAGATACCACCTGTTTATTTTACAATTACTGCAAATAATTTAAACAATGTGATAATAATTTCAATGCCAACTCACTTGCAAACCAAGGTATTGCAGTAGCGCACTCAGGCGACAGATGGCAGTAGTGTGATCCGCTAGTAGCACAACGTCTGCAAACCACAGTGCGCAAAGTGTTGGAAGATAAAATAGAAGGTGAAGATGAATCGGTTAGAGAAGCCGGAGTACCCGGCAAAACTTGCTCAGATGCCCTAGCCATTAAAAATCGTTCCAACAAGTTAACGACAAACCGGTTTTATGTAAAGAACATCCCTACGAATTACGGCATTAAATCAAGAAAAATATGAAAAAATTACTTAGCTAAGCTAATTGTTAGTGGTTGTTCTTACGAATTTATATAACATTTTCAGTGTTTTATTTTTTACCATTTTTAGAAGAAAAAAAATATATAGGCACATTTTCTGAAAAGGCTTCAATCATTTTATATAATTCCGAAAGATTTAAATTGTTTTGTTTTAAATATGTTATTTAAATGACTATTACATAAATTATAGATCTAAAAATGTTGTATCATGAGAATATTAAATTGAAACATAAATTTAAAAAAAATAGCACAACTAAGCAGCATTAAAGTTAAACTTAAAATAGTCTTCTAGAAAAACTAAACCATAATTACGCTGC
Organism: Metallyticus violacea; assembly: GCA_030762175.1. Taxonomy (NCBI): domain Eukaryota; kingdom Metazoa; phylum Arthropoda; class Insecta; order Mantodea; family Metallyticidae; genus Metallyticus; species Metallyticus violacea. The sequence goes on from CM060831.1 coordinate 114,668,141, forward strand.
ACATTTGCAAAAATTCATTTCTCAACCTAAATAAACTCATACTTTCTATTTTTAATTGAAAATTTTCAAGAGTATTATGTTAAATTTACATGAATATGAACTTTTATGTAAATAGTTTTTCAAGCAAATAGATAGCATAGTGAAATATTTCTACATTATTCAGTAGTCTATACATATATACCGATTATATTACTCCATTGTAAATGGAATAACAACTTTCCAATTTTGAGCACACAATAAGCAATTAATCGTTTATTGCACACTATCAAACGATATTAATTTCAGGTAAAATAATCGCTTTAACTTGTATTTTGCTACAAGCAAGATTTCGTGGAAAGTCGCATTTGTTCAGTTCAATGGCATGCAATTAATTTAGATATCGATTGGGCACCTCGACCATTGCTAGAGGAGATGTAATCATCGACAAGAGCGTCTCATTGTCATAAATCACTGAGCCAAAACAGTAAGATAAACCAGATCCTCGTGGTAGGCGCGTGAGCTTTGACCTTACATTTGGACATTACTGATATCACATCAATGGCTTCGCCTCATTGTGGTTCACTTTGAAGGAGGAAAAAGGAACATTCAAGGGAATAGAATAATGAAGGACCAAAGAGGGAGAGAGCGCTTGGTTTGATTAACCTCTCAAGTTAAGAATTTGAGGACAGCTGAATAAAGAATTATCATAATATTTTTGAACAGACCTTAACTCATCCTCAGAGTTTTGATATTTTTCAAAGTAATTTCCGTTGATGCAATACACCTTTCTCAGCGATTCTGTCAAAAACATGCCGGAAACTATGTTTTGACAGTCCTTCAACATCGCCTTCGCAGGCTTCACCACTGCTTCTGCCGGTCCTGGTGGTGTAGTGGTTACCATACTTGCCTTCTAAGCCCAAGATCGCGGATCCAATCCCGGCCAGGACCGATGGATTTTTTTCGGGCGTAAAAATCGTAAGTATGGCTTCCTTCGGAAGGGAAGTAAAACCGTGGTTCCCGTGTCGTACATTTACGACACGATAAAGAACCTCAAGCCTGAAAATAGAGGCCTCTGAGCAAAATTTGTCGACCGTTTCACGCCCTGAATAGATACGCTGATGACCTGAGATGTTAAAGAGCATCCGTAAATAAACCAAATAAAAAAATATATCATCATGCTTCTGATGAAGAAAAATGCCTTCCACGAAGGTGACCTTCAATTTGGGGAAAAGGAAAAGTCACACGGAACTAAATCTGGACTTAGGAACTGTGAAGGACGCTTCACATAGATGTTGTGAGATTTCAACAACATTTGCGAAATGCGGCCGTGCATTATCGTAGGGCAGCATACAGACATTTTGCGTGTGATATGGCCTTGAAGAGTGTTTAGGACATCTCAGTTATAGCAGTTGTGTGTGTAGGCACGAAATGGTAAACCATTCCTTGAATAAAGATAAATGATATGACTATAATTTTCCCAGCATCCTTATCTTCCTTTGACATCATCTTCAGCTGCATGTAAACCTACACGCTGAAGTAGTTTTGTTCTGGATTCAGCATTCTTGGAACCCACCGTGCACAAACACCTCTCATGTGCAACCTTTCAGTTACCAACGTTAGTTCGTAACCAGTGAAATTTTCAGGATTACAGAAATGGTTCTTAATGTTTTCACAATGGCAGCAATGGTATTAATGTTTCTTCCATTAGATCACAAACTGGGACGCAGGTTAACATTTCTTTGAGTAGTTAAACAATCTTTGAACTGTGCTATAGGAAAGAATAAACATTCCATAGGCCTACTGTAACACTGCATAGGCCTCAACTGAAAAGTCGTTGCCACCTCCATTTAGCTACAGGCAGAACTTAACATATCTCAACTGGCACACCTCTCAGAGGCGGTAACTGGAAGTGACAATTATGAAACTAATACTATGTGTATATTACGCATTATGCTAACAAAATATTGTGAAGCTAAATTTTAGTGCTAGAAATTATGCTTGTAATGTTATGATCATTAATTATTAACATTATCATTATTATTAACAGCTCTCGTAATTTAAATCCAAATCGACAAAAAATTCAAAAATTATTGTTATTTTTAATGTTTATTGTTCGTCTATCTGTGGTTTAGCTGGTAGAGGCATTTTTTGCGGATTCTTCTTACATCCCTTTGTTCATATTTCGAAACTGAAGTTTCTTGCACTTATCAATTTGACATTTCTCTTCTCATCGTCATCACCAATAGCGTAAGTAGGTATATAATATAAAAAATTATCTTTGGAGCAGTTTGACACATGCGGTAACGCTTGGACTCGTGTCCTAGGTTCAAATCCTGCTGCCTACTAAACAAATGAGGTTTTGTGGAAGGGCAAAAGCCGTGCTAGTATTTCTCTGCCACAGATTCATATTCTTTTTCATCATTCATCTTCATTACATCTATCGGCGCGAGTTTCCGACTTTTGTATTTGTGATGTCATCAAGGCGGCCTTGACAGATTTCAGCATCTATTCAGGAAGCTCCTTTGTGTGTATGCGCAGTCTATGCGGCCAACAAAGTAAATAGCTCCCCGAAAAAGTGAGAAGGAAAACTATTTTTTTTTTGTGTTGTCTTTCAATAGTTATCTTTATATATCTTTAAAAATGTCGTTTTTAAAAGACGACTTTAGTTCAAACTCTTCGGTGTAAGCACATGTTACGGATTCCAATACCACTGTATTTGCCACATAAATTTTATTTGTTTTCATTAATAATTTTCCTTAAAGGGATTGTATTTGCTCCACGTAATGCCTAATTTTGTTTAATTTTCAATCATTATATGTGTAAAAACAATTTATATTGAAAAATAAGTTACTTATTCTTATGTAATAAAATAGTTCTAACTAGCCAGATAGAAATCAATAAAGGTTTTCATTGTTTGTTATGTTGTAATCAAACAAAGATATGCAGAGAAAAGTTTTGGAATAAAAATGGGAAAATTTAGATGGGGAATTTTTAATTAGGAATACTTCAACTGTAAAAGTATACAAAGATATAAAAATGACAGGGAACTATTTAGGTGAAGTTAGAAAAAAATGGATAAGAATGACGAAGAGGATGATGGAAGGAAATGTAGAAAGAAATGTAACGTTACAAGTATAATAATTTATGGATTTACAGTGTATTTAGGAAGGGTGAGGAAGAAATGATAAAGAATGTTGAGATAGTCAGTAATTGATAAATTGAAGAGAACAGGGAATGAGAGTAAATTAGTATTAGCAACAGGAGTATATAGTGTGTTTGTATGTATACAATCCTACGAAATAAGTAGCTCACAGGCATAAGATAATAATTGGATGCAGTGTTTAGAACTAAAATGTTGTATTACAGTTATAATGATATGTAATTAATTTTATATTGTTAGTTAGTACTGTGGAATTGATGAAGACATAGATCTTATTGTAATATTAAAAATTGTATGATGATGTAAAGAGAAATAAATTCAATCCAATTCAACTAGCCAGTTCTTTTATATTCCACATCTTCTTAATATAACTGTAGCTTGGATGGCTTGAAGTAATATTTATACAGGACGTACGAAAAATATCGCCTGCTGTGGTAAAGTACATTCCACCTCAAACCAAATGGATTCTTGTATATCTATCAAAACATGTACTGATAATGGCTATACAGAATGTAACAGAAATACTGAGACATAACTGAGAGCAATTTCTGCACATCATAGCAAGAAAAAAAGTATATATATACGAAAATGACTGAATTATTATTATTATTATTATTATTATTATTATTATTATTACTATTACTACTGCTACTACTACTACTACTACTACTACTACTACTACTACTACTACTACTACTACTATAAATAACTATTACGAACACTACGGCATTTATAGCTTGTAAAAACACAAAGTTATAATAACATTTAAACAAATTATGTTAAGGTAACAGAAACATCTGACTGTCTATATTCAGCCATCAGCATGCTGTATGTTATTAACAACAGGGGACTGGCGTGACTTTGACCTAGCATACGTTATGCTCAGCTGCGCACCCAAGCAAACAATAACTAGGTATGAAATAGTTAATATCTTTCAGATGCCTTTTTCATCCAATGAACGTAATTCATTTTCATCTTTGCCCATAGTTAATAGGAAATATCGACGAAATTACTTCAAATATTTCAATACGAGAGTTTTAAAAATCTATATCGCAATACAATAGATGTAAGCCGGAGATTTACAAAATGATACTGGAGGATAAATGAATATGGTTCTAAAATTGTCAATATACAGAGGATGTCAAAAAATGTATACACGGTTCAGGCAAAGAAAAAACTGTGTTAGAATAACAAAACTTAATTCACACAAACAGAAAAAGACGAGCACTAATCATCTTAAACTTTTACAGTTACAACAGTTGCTCAAAATGCCCACCATCGGCGTCGATACACTTCTGAGTACGTTGAACTACTGATTGAGCAACGTTTGCGAAAGTGTCATCAGCGATTGCAACACATGCCGTTTCAATTTCTTCCCGAAGTGCTGCCAGTGTAGCTGATTTTCTACGGTATGCAACATCCTTAAGAGTTTCCCATAGGTAGAAGTACAACGGCTGTTCTGTACCCACGTCTCCATTGCCTTTGAATTTCAACAACATTCTCGGTTTTCCAATACCACTTCAAAATTGCTTTCCGCTGTTAAACGAAAATCTTGGCTCCATTTTGTTATAGTAACGCTAGCATAACGTAATGCGGGTCACGTCTGTTTACAGAACATCATACGATAATATTGGCTTCATTTGTTGATTTACCTGTCACGTAGCAACGCTATCATAACATAATGTGAGTCACATCTGTTTACAGAACATCATACTACACATTACAGCTGTTTTTCGGTTCAACTTTGAAATATATTAAATAGATGTCTACTGTAAAAGTGTGTATACAATTTTGGCACCCTCGGTAGTTAGGAGCCTGTTGACTATTGTGCCTATATAACAGTTGTTATTTGGTTTGACTGTTGAGTATAACCTCAATTTGGTCGTTGCTCTGCTTTGCCGTTTCACTATCATCATTAAATGTTAATGAGCACAAAGTTTTCTTGCCATTATTTTGTAAAATAATAAGCATAATTACAGCTCGCTGACTCAAACATCAGTGCAATCATGATAAAAATTATTCTAATCGGTCACGCTCAGAAAGTGCATCATCATTTTCAATCAATTCTCTGGGAACTGCAATGTAAAATGTATTGTGGTCAACATCAGCGTAATTATGCCAGAACTCTAGTACTCTACCATTTGATGCAGGTTAAGCTCACATGTTGCTGCTAATGGGTGATATATTTTTGTAACATTTCTATACTTTTTTTCCAACTACATAAACTGCGGCAAATTTAATTTTTCACTTTTTATAAATTCATCATATGCAAAAATGCCTTTATAGATGTCAGTAATCTAGGTACCCCATCATTTAATTGTCTTAAAGCTCAGATCAGTGATGTCAGAAAGTAAGGCTTAAACTGTAGGTTAGTGCAAGGCTAAAACTTTAAAGAACCATAAGGGACTATTTATCAAGTTTTACCACACTTTCAGCATAACTTTCCTTAATGAACTATACAACTTACACCTTAAGTTTAATCAATTTCGTTAATTAAATATTTTACTACATGTAATTACATGTACAGGTAGCAGAAATAAAATTCATCAAGAGTATTTGCTGTTTGTACAGGCATGACAGAAAAAAGAATTATGAAATTTTGAGATGTTAAAGACTGAAATGAACAAGACAGAAAGAACGCCAAAGAGCATTTAAATCGAAAATCTAACAATAGAAATAAAAAAAACAACTTTAAATTACAAATTCCAAGGAAGATAAAACCTCGGAAAACCCAGAAAAAGAAGGGTACAGCGATTTGAAGCTGGAACGGTTTGATAAAAACCATACAGTGAAATAGAAGAAGAATAAGTAGACCTCACGTAATTATGTTGGTAACACTATTATGTTTGTCATATTACTAGTTCTACGTTATATATCTGCGTGATACTTGTACGAATTAATATAACTGTAAATTAATAATTAATAAATTATAATAATTTAAATTATTTTGAGAATTTGGTAAATTTTTTAAGATTTTACTTAGTTTAGAACCTTCGTTGGCATTTCTGCTTTGCACAGGTTGGTAACAATGATTGGGATGAATATCTCCTGTATCGATTTTTTAATTCAGAATTGAAATAGTGTTTTGTGTTTCGATATTAAATAAAAGCTTGAAAAGTTTTAGCTTCCGAGAATCCTAAATACTCAGATGCTCTTTCTCTCTCGCTCTCTCTCTCTTTCTACCTCGTAATAAAGAGATGAAAAAATGTAATTAAAGAAATCACAACAAAAAGAAATAATGAAAATGTTCACTTAGGTCATACCTTATTGCTAAATCTGGTAATCTGTATACAGTTATAAAAAGAGGATATAATATGGTTTTGGGAGACTGTACTGGTCGTGGTAAAAGTTTTATTGCTATCAATATTTGTGCGGCAATGGTGTACTGCACTCCTCCAATACACTGTCATATTCTTTAACAAAATGACGAATCGACAAATTTACTTTCCTGGATGTTACAATCGGAACACTTTTTCCACCCCTGGAGTTATAATATCATGCAATTACTTTAAGTATAACCACCAAACTGAACTACTTACAGTCGGAAAATCTAGCATTAAGGCCCTGATGGAACACTTTGTGGTTGATTTTAGTACAAGGAATAGCACCGACCCTAAACCACATAGGCCGCATAATATGTACAGACATGTCCATAAATAGTCGAACGAATAAACAAAGCAGCTGCTACCCTTCCCTTCCCAAGGCTGCATAATTACAGGAAAAATGAATGCGGTTACTGGTAATTTCTTATTGTATCAAGTATAGTGACCTGTTAGTCCTTTCGGACAGATTAAATGTAATGCTATTATTAAATGCGCAATAAGCCTAAATTGCCTAATATTTTTATTCCTCTAATATAACAACCATTGACCTGGTTTACAGCATTATAGTATAGTGATGCCCTGGTTTATAGCTAGTCCTTATAACATGTCCATTTAATATTTATTTACAATATAACTTACATATAGTAATAAGTATTATTACTCAGAATTTTAAATTGGTAGTTCAAATATTATGATTTTTGTTTCTGTCTTTATTTTTTTTCCTCCTTCTTTCTTTTACTACGTCAATTCTTGTTGCCATCTCATCAAGGGTGATGCATAGAATTTGTGAAAAAATGGGGAAAACGATACCAAAATTTCCAATATATATATATATATATATATATATATATATATATATATACTGTTAATGGAGTAATAAAAACTTCTAAAAAGCATAAAAACTCATAAAAAAACACTCAGAGTGCAATATAAAAAGGTTCACATAAACTTTCACACTAAAAACCGTAAAATTGAACACTAAAATCACACTATATTTCGAGCTGTGGCTCTTGGTCACGTGATAAAAATGAACTGAGCTCTGGCAGGCAGCTTCTGTCGTTGTGAGGCACAGAGATGTGACGTGGCAGCAAAACTGCCAACTTTGGCTGAACAAAGTAGTTTGGTAAACCTGGCAGTATTACAGGGAGATGTTGAGGCCTGGAGGAATACGGGCTTTATGTAAAACTATTGCTGCCATCTCTACGTCTCTGAGTAAGGTGTGTTTAGATGGAGGAGCGGCATCTATGAGAATAAGAGAGAAACAGTTATCGAACGTGGCCTGGTGAAAATTGGCATGTTGTGATACCGGTAATGGGGAACAAATTTTAACTGAATGCCTGTGATTGTTCATTCTAATAGATACCTTAGTGGACGTTAGTCCAATGTAAAAAGCGGGACAAAATTGGCATTTAAGTAAATACACCACATTTGTGGAGGTACAGTTAAAAAAAGAGTGAATTTTAAATTCTGATTTCAGATTTGGACTAACGTAAGATGAGCATGGGGATATCAAGGCACAGGTTTTACATTTAGGGCGGTTGCACGGATACGAGCCAAGTGTCGAGAAGGAGGGCTGAGGATAATCAATATTTTTGCGAAAGATGCTTCTGAGGTTGCGAGCCGACCGGAAACATAGCCTTGGTACTGTTTGAAAAAATGATGCAGTTAGTTGATTTTGCGTGAGGATATTGAAGCTGTCTTTTAGGACAGGTTTGAGTCTTTCAATGCCTGGAAAGTATGTCACTGTGAAATTCAATGGATCAATATCTGCTGTTTTACGGGTCTTAGGAGTATGCTTCTGATGAGAGGCCTGGACTTTTGATTTTACTAGGGAAGGGGGGTAACCCCTGTTGACTAATTTGTCAGTTAATTGGGTGATGTATCTATCAAGAGCTGAGTCATTATTGCAGATTCGGTGACCTCGTAGTGACAAAGAAAAGGGTATGGCCTTTTTTATATGTGATGGATGGCAACTTTCGAAATGTAAGTACTGCTGTAGGTTGGTGGGTTTAACATGAATTGATGTCAGAAATTGCTTATTGATTAACTGAATTTCCACATCCAGGAAGACAGCTTGGGTACGGGAAACTGTGGATGTGAACTTAACTGGATAGTTGGTGTTCAACCTATTGAAGAAACTTTCAAATGCCGTAATACCATGGGTCCAAATGATAAAAATATCGTCAATAAATCTGCGCCACACCAACGGTGCTAAGGGTTCTGAAAGTAGGAATTCTTCTTCAAGTTTGGCCATAAACAGGTTGGCGTAAGATGGAGCCATTCTGGTCCCCATGGCTGTCCCCTTGACTTGAAGAAAATATTGACCTTCAAATACAAACACATTATGAGTGAGGACAAAAAATGCTAATTGGCAAATAAAATCATTGGAAGGAATCTGAGCTAAGTTTGATTTATCTAAAAAGTAAGCTAAAGCTTCTAAACCCTTATTGTGGGGGATATTAGTGTAAAGCGAAGACACATCTAGAGTAACTAATAATACGTCATCATAAATGTTTAAGTCCACAGACTTCAGAATTTCTAGAAAGTGAAAAGAGTCTTTAATATAGGAGGGTCTGGAAGAGGCTATGGGTTTGATATAGAAATCAACAAGGGCTGAAATTCTTTCAGTGGGGCTGCCATAACTGGCTACTATAGGTCGTCCTGGGCAGCCTGTTTTGTGTATTTTAGGTAAAAAATATAGAGAAGGTGTGCGGGGAGAAACTGGTGTTAAAAGTGTAATGTCAGTTTTGTTAAAGCCTTCTAATGGAGCTCTAGCAGATATGAAACGTGTTATTTCTGTGTTGAAGTCAGGAGTAACATCTTGCAATAGGCTCAAATAATAATCTTCGTCATGCAACTGTCGAAAGGCTTCTTGGGTGTATAATGCCCGGTCCATGACAACGACTGAAGAGCCCTTGTCGGCCGGCAAAATGATGATATTGGGATTCAAGGATAACTTACGTAACAAAACTCTCTGAATAGGGGGAAGGTTGTCTCTGGATTGAAAAAGCTTCAGAAATCTAGGGTGACTGATGTCATCTAGAAATTTATCAATGAAACGTTCCACAGGGTGAGAGGAAGCCAAAGCTGGGGGTTCATTAGTTGAAGGGGGACGAAAAGGTAGTAATCCCGGGTTGACAGACGAGGCAGAACCTGCTGGGTGCGTGTGCCAATGGTACTTCCATCGTAAATGTCGGCAAAATTTAACTGCATCAATAATGAGGCGGGACCGATCAAATTTAGGAACCGGTACAAAAGATAAACCCTTCTCTAGTAGAGATTGTTCAGAGTCAGATAAGGGATAAGAGGACAAATTGACTACTTGAAGGGCTCTATCTTGTTCTGAGCTAGCAGCATGTGTAGCCTTTTGGGTTTTGAAAAACTTTCCTGTAGGTTTAACAGGACGTGGTAAATTAAAAATGGACGCAAGGTCAGGGGCTTGACTAACGATCATACTTTTAACCTCTTTTCATTATATTGGGGATATATTACATATTCTCTCAACTGCCAGCTTGAGATTACAACAAGCAGACTTGCATCACCTTAATAAGCTTTCAAATCTGTATATTCACCATTGCCGGGCAGGGCTTGGCGTCACTAAAGTGCCTCAGGTTCAAAACAGCGTCCCCATCGTTAGTCAAGCCCCTGACCTTGCGTCCATTTTTAATTTACCACGTCCTGTTAAACCTACAGGAAAGTTTTTCAAAACCCAAAAGGCTACACATGCTGCTAGCTCAGAACAAGATAGAGCCCTTCAAGTAGTCAATTTGTCCTCTTATCCCTTATCTGACTCTGAACAATCTCTACTAGAGAAGGGTTTATCTTTTGTACCGGTTCCTAAATTTGATCGGTCCCGCCTCATTATTGATGCAGTTAAATTTTGCCGACATTTACGATGGAAGTACCATTGGCACACGCACCCAGCAGGTTCTGCCTCGTCTGTCAACCCGGGATTACTACCTTTTCGTCCCCCTTCAACTAATGAACCCCCAGCTTTGGCTTCCTCTCACCCTGTGGAACGTTTCATTGATAAATTTCTAGATGACATCAGTCACCCTAGATTTCTGAAGCTTTTTCAATCCAGAGACAACCTTCCCCCTATTCAGAGAGTTTTGTTACGTAAGTTATCCTTGAATCCCAATATCATCATTTTGCCGGCCGACAAGGGCTCTTCAGTCGTTGTCATGGACCGGGCATTATACACCCAAGAAGCCTTTCGACAGTTGCATGACGAAGATTATTATTTGAGCCTATTGCAAGATGTTACTCCTGACTTCAACACAGAAATAACACGTTTCATATCTGCTAGAGCTCCATTAGAAGGCTTTAACAAAACTGACATTACACTTTTAACACCAGTTTCTCCCCGCACACCTTCTCTATATTTTTTACCTAAAATACACAAAACAGGCTGCCCAGGACGACCTATAGTAGCCAGTTATGGCAGCCCCACTGAAAGAATTTCAGCCCTTGTTGATTTCTATATCAAACCCATAGCCTCTTCCAGACCCTCCTATATTAAAGACTCTTTTCACTTTCTAGAAATTCTGAAGTCTGTGGACTTAAACATTTATGATGACGTATTATTAGTTACTCTAGATGTGTCTTCGCTTTACACTAATATCCCCCACAATAAGGGTTTAGAAGCTTTAGCTTACTTTTTAGATAAATCAAACTTAGCTCAGATTCCTTCCAATGATTTTATTTGCCAATTAGCATTTTTTGTCCTCACTCATAATGTGTTTGTATTTGAAGGTCAATATTTTCTTCAAGTCAAGGGGACAGCCATGGGGACCAGAATGGCTCCATCTTACGCCAACCTGTTTATGGCCAAACTTGAAGAAGAATTCCTACTTTCAGAACCCTTAGCACCGTTGGTGTGGCGCAGATTTATTGACGATATTTTTATCATTTGGACCCATGGTATTACGGCATTTGAAAGTTTCTTCAATAGGTTGAACACCAACTATCCAGTTAAGTTCACATCCACAGTTTCCCGTACCCAAGCTGTCTTCCTGGATGTGGAAATTCAGTTAATCAATAAGCAATTTCTGACATCAATTCATGTTAAACCCACCAACCTACAGCAGTACTTACATTTCGAAAGTTGCCATCCATCACATATAAAAAAGGCCATACCCTTTTCTTTGTCACTACGAGGTCACCGAATCTGCAATAATGACTCAGCTCTTGATAGATACATCACCCAATTAACTGACAAATTAGTCAACAGGGGTTACCCCCCTTCCCTAGTAAAATCAAAAGTCCAGGCCTCTCATCAGAAGCATACTCCTAAGACCCGTAAAACAGCAGATATTGATCCATTGAATTTCACAGTGACATACTTTCCAGGCATTGAAAGACTCAAACCTGTCCTAAAAGACAGCTTCAATATCCTCACGCAAAATCAACTAACTGCATCATTTTTTCAAACAGTACCAAGGCTATGTTTCCGGTCGGCTCGCAACCTCAGAAGCATCTTTCGCAAAAATATTGATTATCCTCAGCCCTCCTTCTCGACACTTGGCTCGTATCCGTGCAACCGCCCTAAATGTAAAACCTGTGCCTTGATATCCCCATGCTCATCTTACGTTAGTCCAAATCTGAAATCAGAATTTAAAATTCACTCTTTTTTTAACTGTACCTCCACAAATGTGGTGTATTTACTTAAATGCCAATTTTGTCCCGCTTTTTACATTGGACTAACGTCCACTAAGGTATCTATTAGAATGAACAATCACAGGCATTCAGTTAAAATTTGTTCCCCATTACCGGTATCACAACATGCCAATTTTCACCAGGCCACGTTCGATAACTGTTTCTCTCTTATTCTCATAGATGCCGCTCCTCCATCTAAACACACCTTACTCAGAGACGTAGAGATGGCAGCAATAGTTTTACATAAAGCCCGTATTCCTCCAGGCCTCAACATCTCCCTGTAATACTGCCAGGTTTACCAAACTACTTTGTTCAGCCAAAGTTGGCAGTTTTGCTGCCACGTCACATCTCTGTGCCTCACAACGACAGAAGCTGCCTGCCAGAGCTCAGTTCATTTTTATCACGTGACCAAGAGCCACAGCTCGAAATATAGTGTGATTTTAGTGTTCAATTTTACGGTTTTTAGTATATATATATATAAAACAGTAATACATACATCATATAAATCAAACCCAGTGAATAGTACAGGTGTCTGGAACTGAATCTATTAAATGCTGAAAGAAATAATTTCTTAGGTTTTCAATAACTCTCCAGCAATGTTCCATTAATGCTCTTTTGCTCTCCTAGCTGTTTATCTTCGAATCCAAACATTCTCTATTATATTTAAATCGTGCGATTTTGGAGGCCAGTCCAAGACGGGGATGTCGGGATGTTGATTAAAAATTGACTGATCCGACCAGCACAACGCTGTTATAGTCCACCAACCTAATAAATGGAATCTCTTCGACAGGAAACTAGTTCTAATGCTGAAACGAACCACGTTGGTGAGTATTTCTTCGTATTTAATCGCATTCATATTAGACATAATTTCTATAGTTCCCCAGGTCTGTGACATTTTTGCCTTCGTCGTGCCAATAATGCTTTCCATATTTCCTTGCGAAAGTAGCAGAGTCATGCTATCTAAGAGAATGACCTGTAAGTATAGGAAAATGATCTGCTACCCTCTCCCGCAGGTGGAGTGCCTTCGGTTTGTTCCGGACGTGCGTGAACATTTGACCCAATCAATGAAACCTATAGTTTGAAGCGGATCTTCTACCCCCATCCCGCCAAGAAGTGGATTTGCATACTACGTAAATTACATTAAATGTATAACTTTTTAATATCCTGTATGCTGTGTAAAGCATTACACCTATATAACATTTAATATTTTGGATACAGTGTATAAATTATAAGGAAGATGTAACGATTGATGTCTAATGGAAGCTATTTAGGCAATATTTAATAATTTATTATATGTGTGTGAAGTAATATTATGTGAATAATGATAAGTGTCTACAAATAAATGTTGTCTGGTGACACTACCTTTAGCCTCGAGCGAAGGGTGCGAACAGTGACAATGAACAGGTGCACTGGCAAAGGAAGTCCTTAACAATGCCGTATTGTATTCTATGCTGTCGACAAATCATTTTCGCACCGTTGAAATTTCCTACAGAACTGGTAAAGAGTTGAGTGACCTCTCGGACAGCCTATTGTGCGTTTTAGTCAGCCTATCGCGAAAGAGGGCTTTAAAATCTTAAATATTAGCGCCTGGAATTGAGCTACCACTCACGAATTGTAGTCAGAGATTTTGAGAGCTCAGAGCCCGTAAGTTAACTTCGGTAGTCCCTTGTGAGTTGAAAAAGCCACGCTACCGTGATTCGAATACGATATATAAAAAGGAATCCTCCGATAAGTTACACAGTTCATGCCGTTTTAGCATTCGGGTTATGCAGTTTGAGAGTCAAGTTCCAAGTCACACAGTTTAGTAAGCAATTTCAGTTTGGCAGTACAGATTCACATTTCGTCTAGGCAGCGTGTCAGTTCTTCGGACGACGAGTCAGTTTTAAAATTCAGTTTTCACGTTTCATTTCTTCGGTAATGCAGCTCTACGACGTTCAAGTTCATTCTCTTACTCTCGCATGTGCGAGATGTATTCAACGTCTATTACGGTTAAGATTTAGATTCATCTAGTTCACGAACTTTCAGATTCTCACTTCGATTCAGTTCCTCGACAAGTGGGTCACGTGCTTTATGCACTAAGTAAGCTTCGTCGGCTAAAATAGCGCATCAGAAGGCAAGTTGGCAATTCCAGTTACAATAAATTCAGCAACAATCAAATGCAGCAATGCATGATAACTTGCATCTTCTCCCTTCCTCTCCTTTGTCCAGTGAGTAAGCGTGCACAAAACAGCGAAACCGGGCCCCTGAGATGCACGGGGTTATGAGTTGGAACCCGCTAGTAATTACACATCAAGAATAAAGTACTTCGAGGTGATAGCGGTTGGCAATTCCTAATCGACGTTCAATTAACAATGGACATTTTCTGCCCCGCAAACTTTCATCTAAAACCACCGCATACTGTTTGGCGCCCAGTTTGGGGTCACCGTAGAACCACCTCATATCTTTTTTTTTTCACCCAATATATTTAAATCGGACGATTTAGGAGTCAGTCCAAGACGTGGATATTGGAATGTTGATGATTAAAATATTGAATGATCAACCAGAACACCGTTATTGTAGTACAACAACCCAATAAATGGAATCTCTTTCACAGGAAAGGTTCCAATGGTGAAAAGAATATATATTCGTGAATATATCTTTGCATTCGGCCGCATTCATATTGGACGTAATTTCTATTAACTCCCCGGGTGTGTGTGTGTGTGTGTGTGTGTGTGAGTCCCGGAGGTGTAGTGGTAACCATACTTGCCTTCAAAACCCAAGATCGCGGGTTCAAACCCGGCCAAGATCGATGGATTTTTTGAGCGTAAGTATCCTTAATATGGCTATCTTCGGAAGGGAAGTAAAGTCGTGGGTCTCGTGTCATACATTTACGGCACGTAAAAGAACCTCAAGCCTGAAAGAGGAGGCCTCTGAGGAAAATTTACCGGCCGTTTCACGCCCCGATTTGAATGGGACGCTGATTACCTGAGATGTTAAAGAGCGTCCGTAAATAAAACAAATCACATCTCTCACAATAACAGCAGCGGTGTTAATACAGAGGGTGTCAAAAGGTATACACACTTCAAGCAAAGAAAAAACTGTGTTAATATAACAAAACTGAATTTACACAAACAGAAAATGAGCACTAATCATCTTAGACTTTTACAGTTACAACAGTTGCTCAAATTGCCTACCATCGGCGTCGATACACTTCTGAGTACGTTGAACTACTGATTGAGCAATGTTTGCGCAAGTATCCTCAGCGATTGGAGCAAATGCCGTTTCAATTTCTTCCCGAAGTGCTGCCAGTGTAGCTGGTTTTCTACGGTATAAAGCAGTAGAAGGTAGAAGTCCAACGGAGTAAGATCCGGAGAACGCGTTGGAAACTCAACCGATCTCTTCGTCCTATCCAGTGCCTTGGATAGTGCCTTGGATCCAGTGCACGGGGGCTTGTTGCTACACGAAGTCTTCCAGATCTGCCCTTGTGAACATCGCATACGGTACCATGAGTCTCAAATTTGTCTCGCATGTTGCCTGTTCTGTTCGTACACACGTTCTCCATTGTCTTTCAACTTCAACAACATTCTCAGTTTTCCAATATCACTTCAAAATTGCTTTCCACTGTTCAAACGATAATCTTGGCTCCATTTTGTTGTAGCAACGCTAGCATAATGTAATGCTAGTCAAGTCTGTTTATAGAACATCATAATACACATTGCTGTTGTTGTTTTTCGGTCCAACTTTGAAATATATTAAATACATATCTACTGTGAAAGTGTGTGTGTGTGTGTGTGTGTGTGTGTGTGTGTGTGTGTTGGCACCCTCGGTATTTTCATTCGTTAGAGCACCAACTGGAGCCTCTGGTTCATCTACTTTTAGAAATGTATTCCCTCCCTCTTTGAACATTTTAAACTATTTGAACTGTGCTATAGGGAAGAACATTGCCTCTTCAAACATTACTTAGGCCTAAGCTGAACATTGTTGTGATAAAAGCAGAATTTCAGAGCAGCATATTGTTCGTCGCGCGTCACTTTTATTTTACCGTAGCGGAACTGAACATGTCTCAACTTGCACACTTTTCAGTCGGAAACCGGAAGTGACAACAATGAAATTAATACCACGTGTACATTAAGAGAATAAAATATTGTAAAGTTAAATTTTAGAGCGAAAAATTATGCTTTTAAAAATTATGATTGCCGTTTATTGAATAGCTTTCATGGTTTACAAAAAGCTCAGTAGCATTCTAAAACTCGGAAATAATCAAGATATGGAACTCCGACTCATAATATTGCAATTTATGTGTTATCAACTATATAAAAGACTGCCGCGAACTCCAAGGAAAATTCCAAGTTACAGACGCTGCAGGTTGGCGATTGGGAAGTGTAAACATATTCAGAGCAATGTACAGGTATCCATGCTGGTGTTCACTCAAAGGATGTGTTTACTTTCAGTACTTCCTCGGCTAGGTTTGCATTTTATGGGAGCGAGTGAGATGGAAAACACATAGCAGTGATCAATATAATTACAAAATTGCCTAAGGAAGTTTCTGGTCAATATTTGATTTATTTATGGACGCTCTTTAACATCTCAGGTCATCAGCGTCTGGTCAATATACTTTGTACTGTTTTATAATTAAGTACTATAGAGCTATGAGACACGATAAAAGTTTTTGTGTTCTATTGTGGAAGTTACATAAAGAAAAGAGCATTTCAAGCAAATATTTCTGTTTTGGTGTTTAAACATTGCGGCCCTTTTTCTCATTTGACTTGTAGCGTGTAAACAAAACCTCTCGATCTGGCCGTCTTGAAAGTGAAGAGAGATGGGGGAAGAGTTTAAGAGTATTTATATTGTATTACATTATTTTGCATCAAACACTCAGTTTCAGTGGTTTAAATGTAAAGCGCTCGCCTCGAGACTCAACGTTCGCGCTTCGATCCCGACTGAGGCCTATGGACTTAGTCCTCCAGTAGGAACTAAGCCAAAGGTCCCGTGTCTCAGGTTTACAGTACCTTAAAAAAGGGGATTCCTGGACGAAAATATAATTATCGGCCTTTTCCCATGAAGTAATACTTTAATTCCTTACTTAATGGCTATGGTGGTGATGAGCCGACTATATACGCTGCCCTCTTTAGAAATATAAGCCTATGAAGTCGAGGAGAGATAAAGAAGGAAGTAGATTTTTTGTAGTGTTTAACGCGCGTTTTACTACTGAGACACCACACGCGGTGGACAGTGGTGATGCATGAGATGAAATGATAAAATGGGAAAAAAGCGTTCCAGAGTTAATTTTAGAGTATCTCCACGACATTTGCCATTTATGAGCACTAAGAAAAACCTGGAGAAAACCTCAATCAGGGACAGCGATCCTGATGGAAAATGAATCCCTAAATCTTCGGCTTACGAGTTCGCGCCTTCACGACTTCGAACATCCTTGTCGGTCAAGGTCGAAATGCGCTATGATGCCATAGTACAGAAATACTGCTAGGTGAAATCTAAATGCACCATTCTCCTGTTTTATCTCATTTATCCATGTTTTAATATGGAACCAACAGAAGAAAGCTGAGACAGCGTTCGTTAAGAGTCGGTCCTGGTGGTCTAGTGGAAACCAAACCCAAGATCGCGCGTTCAAACCCGGCCAGGGTCGATGGATTTATTCCGGCGTAAAAATCCTAAGTATGGCTTCCTTCGGAAGGGAAGTAATGCGTGGTTCCGTTTCGTAGATTTATGGCACGTAAATGAACCTCAAGAATGAAAAAAGAAGCTCCTGAGCAATTTTTATCCGTCGTTTCATGCCCTGAATTGAATGGGACGTTGATGACCTGAGATGTTAAAGATCGTCCGTAAATAAACCAAATAATCTTTTTTAAATTTTGCTAATGCGTCCTGTGAGGACATAATTATACAAAAACACTGCGAGATAATTTTTTTAAGTTGGTAGTACTAGTATGTTTTGTTAATTTTGCTTTTTGTATGTAACTAGTTGGAAATGAGCTAAATACTTAAAATAAAAATTAAAAAACAGAAATACACTAAATAAAGGATTCTGAGTATGATAAAATTATATTAATAAAGAAGAATCAAAACGTCTTGGCATGGCATTATTTTTCAGAACTTAACTTGTTCAGCACTTAGAAAGCTGGAGTAACGGAGCTGTGTCCTTTTAAATGCTTAAATATAATCAAGTTTAAGAAAATTAGTAAGTGCAACTGTTACTTTAAAACAGAATTAATGGTCCCTAAATTGTCCAATTTTAATAAATTATATACAAAAACGTTCAGAAACCTCTAAGAATATTTATGAAATAAAAGTTACAAATGTTAATTTTCTTCAAATGAGGCCTACAAACTCCCCTCAACAGAAGAAATGCATTAAATTACTTACTATAAATCTATTTATTTTTGTACATAAATTTGATAACGAAATATTATTATTAAAAAGTTCCATATAGAGTCTTTAATAAAAAGAATAATAAAGCTATAACTTAGATTGTAAAATAGATAAGTGTTGATATATAAACTTCTATTGGTATTTTCATTGATAGTATTTTAAATGAAATCTGTAGAATTGTATTATAACAATTTTCCATAGAGTCTAACCTTATTGTAACTTCATTTGTTTAAGTTTGTTTCTGTGATTTCCTTTCTGTACTCAATAATTAGAATGAAAATGTTTATTTATTAATAAGGTCGTAGTTCAACATTTTGCTACAAACGCCACTATGCACATTATTAGTATTCGCTCGCTATGTAGAGGTCTCTGGTGTTTCAATGCAACAATCCATCTGTATGTGTATCATTTAATATATATATATATATATATATATATATATATGTGTGTGTGTGTGTGTGTGTGTGCGTGTTGTTATACTAACCTTCTTATGTCTTATTTTTCTTAGGAATTCAATATGTACATTTCGAGTTACCAAGAAGAATTAATTCATTTAATTTTTGTCACGTCCCTCAACAAATTTTTCAAATGTCTTTGTTAATTGATTGCCTTTATTGTGTTTAATTGTCATCGTAACAGATAAGCAGCTCTCTTTCTCGGTTGGGAGATTGTCACTTCAAAGCTTCTGATCAAGCTTGATTATTTTATTTCGCCTTTTTATCAACTACATACAGGACTTCCTTACAGCTTGTACGTGTATGTGTGTATATATATATATATATATATATATATATATATATAAAACACATAAAATTTGGACCATTTTGGTGGAATCATGCCTCATCTGAAAAGAAACCTGCTGTGGGTCGATTACCCCTTCAGTTATGATGAAGGAAACCACTTACAATAATGCACACCTGCAATGGGATCACCTTGTCGCAGACAATGGACACTCTACACTTGTAAGGTTTGAGTTTTAAAAATATTATTGCTGTATGTGCAGAAGGCAGTGAAACCCCCAACTTGTGCTAACTTCAGTAGTGATTTTCAGTTCAAGATTTGCTCCAGTTTCGTCTAATTTGTCCTCTTTTAAAAAGATACCTCTTTGCGCGTTTCTTGTTTTGCAATGAAATAGCAGTATTAAATTTATTCACAAGATAGTTAATTGCCAAGATAAATTCCTCAATGTATTTATAATAACATTTATACACAAAAAGACATTGTTCCAAAGTCTTCGCGAACGAATGTTGATTGCTCGTAAGTTGTAAAACCCCGCGCAAGCGATGAGGATATGTTGTAGAAGCCCGGTATATATAAGAGGTATTTGTCTATCACCACCCGAAATAATGCTATTTTGTCAGTAACAAATCAAGTTCCTGCCTCATTTCGTTCTTCTTAACTACTCTTTGTGCTCTGCTTTCTTGATTTTGATCCATAGTTGTTTCGGTAGCATGTACAGCGTGGTATTATTGTTGTATATACATTTCGTGTAAAATTAATGAATTTTAAGGTTTAAATCTAGAAACTTGACGAGTTACTAATTTCTAAAAGATGTAACACATCTTACTTTTGTTTTAAAAATGCAATATGAACTTACTGCTCGCATGCAAACATAATTACATTTTATTGTAGATCTTTCCGATTTACTGCCTCCTGGATATCTATCCTCCAAACACTTTTCTGAAATCTAATTTGCCGTAGCTCATAATTTGTGCCCCATCACGATTAATACCTCGTGCAATAACACCTCGTCGGTCCTGGTGGTGTAGTGGTAACTTGCCTTCTTGCCTTCTAAACTCAAGATTGCGGGTTCAAACCCGGCCAGGAGCGATGGATTTTTTCGGGTGTAAAAATCGTAAGTATGGCTTCCTTTGGAAGCGAAGTAAAGCCGCGGGTCCCGTGTAGTACATTTACGGTATGATAAAGAACTTCAAGCCTGAAAGAAGAGGCCTCAGAGCAAAATTTGTCGGCCATTTCACGCCCGGAATTGAATGGGACGCTAATGACCTGAGATGTTAAAGAGCGTTTTTAATAAAACGAATCCAATCAATAACACCTCTACACTAGTCCCTTATGAAGCGTAGCTCTCTTACTGTCCATTCCCAACTTTAGAAGTCTTTTCGAGTACATAAATTGCTGTAAAATTAATATTTCTACTGTAGCGACATAGCGAACTACAAAAAAATTGCAAGTTAGTTTTTAGAGCTTCACAGCTGAACTTGACAATAGATTTATTACGCTTTGATTTACATGCACAGAGGGAAGTTTAGACGAGAGTTTTATTTCATGATTGCAAGAATGTAAAAAGACTGAGATTTATACATGTCTTTATGAGTCGCATTTTTACTGGCTTAAAGTAATGTGCTGAGAAAAAGAAGAAATGAAAAAAGGTAGTATCTGTTTTACGAATGAAACTCTTGTGTTCATATTAAATAACCGTCTGTTGCTTTACTCTATATTAAAAAAAGTAAAAAGTGTGATAAAACAGGCTAGTCGTTTTAAGCAGCGTCGCATTGTATTTCAACAAGCATCGTTTGTATCATATGCATTATAAAAATAAGTGCACTGCAACACAAATCTCAAGCGCGGGAATAAACACTTCTTTCTTTATTTAAAAATATTCAAGTAGTAGCATCGAAAGTTATTCTTTATAGGTTCAAACGAAAATGGAACAAGAAATGCGGTTATAATTCAATTTGTCAAGAAATAATATAGAAAGTTCTTACTTGTATATTTGTTAAATTCAACGTTAAAGAATGACAAATTTGATAGTAGGTATCTTAAAGATGTTGGTAACAGTATTACCTGAAAAAAGTCCCCTTACACTGGAGCTGCGTAAACTAAGCGAATTCCTCAGCAAGTTGAAAAAAAAATGTAATTTCAAACTCGTAAACCATTTTTCCAGATATAAAAATTATTCTATAAACTTTTTAATCTATAATTTCTTAGAAACAGCCGACACTACAGCGATTTTTTTTAAAGTTAGGTTTTCAGTATAACCCTTCCTAATGGTCCCATTTCTCTGATTTTCAGAAACGTTTTTCTTATTTTATTTAAATAGTATACGCCGAGTTTTGTTGTGAGAAAATAATACAATTATGCCGCACTAAAGCAATGTTTTTAAATGTTGGGAGTCTGATTTTTAGAAACTATTTATCTGAGTTTCGTTGAGAAAATACAAAAATTGCTGCAGATAGAGTGATTTTTAAATTTTCGTTTTAAGTTAACCCCCACTCCTAATGGTTCAACTTTGCTGATATGAACTCCGCGAATCGATTGTTAATTATCTTTTATATACCTAGTTTCGTTGATTTGTTGAATAGTGTTTAACGTCCGTTTTTACTACTGATGCACCACAGGCGGTGAACACTGGTGATACATGAGATGAAATTATATATTGGGAAAGAATTGTTTTAAGGAAGGAAAAGTTCCAGGCCTTAGTTTAGGGTACCTCCCCGGCATTTGCCATTTATGAGGACTGAGGAAAACCTGGAAAAAACCTATATCAGGGGTCCTGGTGGGATTCGAACCCCAGATCTCACGCTCACAAGCCCGCGCCTTAACGACCTCGGCCACCCGTGGCGGTTTAGTTTCGTTGAGATCAAACAAAAAGTGCCTTTATCAAAAATGTCTATTTGTCACCAAACTTCGTTTACATATGAATGTTGTAGTAAACTATCATACTGCGCTATGTTGCATTCACATTATAAAAGCATATTACTGATAATACAGTCACAATTTAGTACTGGTGGGGCAATGTTCCTCTGTCATTTTGTAACCAGTACTAAGTTCTTTAGTGTGCTTGAAATATATTGGCAATATTGATACATGGCAGCCACATATTTGCCATTTATCACAATATAAATAAATCAAGATTTTTTCATTATTCCTTTCAAATGTCCACCATCTCGATTAATGTGCTCACACAGGCGTGGAACGTTTTGTATGACGCATAGACGCGTAGCTGCAGGTATGTCATGAATATTCTTGCTAATTCTTTGCTTTAATGTGTCCAGGTTCCTTGGTCGTGTGATCAAGTCTTTGTGTTTCAAACAACCCCAGCGGAAAAAAGCACCAACAGACAGATATGGAGATCGAGACGGCCAAGAAAGTCTCCACTGGGTGAAATTAACCTCCCTCAAATAATAGACCAGCATGCGATAGCGCCATTGCCCCATCTTGTTAAAAGGTCAGTAACTTGTAGCTGTGAAAACACGAACTCATCCAACATGGCTGTATAGTGGTCCGACGTTATATATATTTAAAAAGCAGAATCAATAATCCGGAATGCTGAAAATTCGCACTAAACCGTCACCTCATGACTATGGACAAATTTCTGAGGACTGGGGACTGAGGACTCGTATCGCTCCAGGTTGTTAACGTTGCCACACAACTCAGAATTTGCTTCGTTGGATATTATCACTAACATAATGAGATCTGGCCAATGTGTTATCAAATCAATATTCTTGTGATAGATTCTCAGATCCACATGTGCCCAAGAGTAAATATCTTTAGATAATGTAAATGGTAATAATTATAAAATATAGCTTATAGTGGCAAACTGGGACATTTCGTGTTATGAAAATGTATTCATGGCTACCTGGACGTTTGACTCTATGACAATAGGGAAAAGATTGCCCTTTGTCATCTTTTGTGTTTCTTCTGCTGGTAATGGCCAGAACGACTGGCCTCTCCACTAAAACAAAGCTAGGTGCATGCAGGTGATCGAACAATAGATCCTTTTTGTATCTTAGTTGCTGAAGATGCTTCAAAATTCGTTGAAGGTAGAAGGGGGAACAGGTGTTGCCAATGAAATCGTTACATCGCATGATGAGGTACTCTCCAATAAAGTGCCAGAAAGGCGATAGATTTAAAATAAGCGCGGTTGGCAGCTCAAAAACTCAACAATTATATTTAAATATTTCAAAGGCTCAGGAAACCATGTGACGCTTTAAAACCACGTGTCGACGTTTGAATATCACATACAAGGAGAAAAAAATCTAGCAAAAAGGGCACGTTTCGTTTTTCTAACAGACATTTCTTACCAGATGACAGTCGCAGTTCAGATCAGGAAGTTAAGGCAGTACAACGCTTCTCAGTATTACGTTCGGTTCAATCAATATGCGTTTTTCCTGTCTTACGTTCGGCTCACTTACATATATGTTATTCAATCATACATTCGCTCAGTAATACACGCGTTTCGCTCATTCTCTGATGATCAACATCGCTTTACCAGCGGCAGTAGACGAGAGGCACACAGATGCAGCATATTTAGCACGTGTCATCAAAGTTATAGAATTAACGAATCAGGTGGCCGATGACTAGTGCAGTGTGATTATACAATTCAATGCGTTTAAATGAAGCAAGATCGTGTTATTTAAACCTCCCCTCTCATCTCCCTCCTCCCGTGACCAATAAAAGATGAAAGGGGACTTCGCACCGCTGAACTTCCCGGGGTATGAAGTGGGACCCTCAGTTCATCGACTACATCAGCACTAGCATATAAAATCACTTTAAATCGGGCATCCATCGTGTGGCGATATCGTCGACACACCCCAGTAAAAAACCCGCTTCAAACTGCTCGCAGAATATCCTCTTGCAACACAACCGCCGCACTGTCTGAAAGTTGTGTATCACATGAAACTTGTATTTTTGTAAATTCGTGTATTTGTACAAATCTGACCTAGTGACCTTATTGAGAGCTGAAGTGTTCGTGCATGTCAATGTGCTCATCGCTTGGGACTTCGATGAAATGCAATCGAAATCTCTGGCGTTCCTGGTTTGCCTCTAAGATCTTCTTATCTGCTATAGATTCTGTTGTTCGAAACTTGTGTACCCAGTTGTTTATAGTGTGC
This sequence comes from Metallyticus violacea, assembly GCA_030762175.1. NCBI lineage: Eukaryota > Metazoa > Arthropoda > Insecta > Mantodea > Metallyticidae > Metallyticus > Metallyticus violacea. Next base: position 114,692,482 of record CM060831.1, read on the forward strand.
CTATATGCAACTCGTCCATGCCTTCCAATGTTAAAATGTCTACAATTTCAAAAAAGTTCTGCGCATGTCAAAATGGTAGGTAAATACTACCCCCGCCCTATACATTGACATTTTGCAAGAAGTTTGCCAGGCCAGGCTATTTATAAATCCAGAAGCGATAATATTAATCATAACTTCATTGTTGTTATTGCTATCATCATCATTATTACAACTCAAGTTTCTTTATTTGGAAATGAAAGACTCTAGAAATGAGAAGAACAATAAGATAAATTAAAATAATTTCTTAATCGTACATCATTAAAAAGAGAGGAACAAGAAGAAAGAAAAACAAAATTAAGAAAATAAATTAAGTGAGTGAGTTCTAAAGCCAACTCACTTGCCAACCAGACATTACAGTTCCGCACAAGGGCGGCAGAGCGCAGTAACACAGTCCATTTGTACCATGCGCACCGAGTATCGGGGTACTTCATTACACTGAATGATGAAGTTGAAGATAGGGATAAGATGATGATGAAGCAACAGCAGAAACCGGAATATCCGGAGGAAACCGGCCCAAGCACCGCTTCAATCGCCACAAAGTCCACGAGGCCACTGAAATCGAACCTGTGCAGCCTCAGTGGTGCGGTAGCAGTGTAAACCAATCGGCCATGGACCGCCAGAGGAAATCAATTAGGAAAAAGAAAATATTTAAAAGGGAGAAAGAAGAAATAAAATATAAAAAAGTTACTTTCCCCTCTTTCTCTGTCTCTCTTTCTTGATTTATTTCTTCCTGTGTTTCCTGCTTAAAAATAATGTGTAATTATTCTTTACATATTCATGAACAGCTAGACAGAAAAAAAGAGAGAGTTCCCCCATTTATTCATTTTCTTTTATAAAAAAATCACCTGTCTCTTTCTTTTAAATATTACTATTTTGAACATGTAATTAATAAGTATACAACTCTGGGAGAACGTGTGGAACAGGTATACAAATCGCTTTTCCAGATATCATGCTTTTCTATGAGATATTAATTTGCTGATCTAGCACATGCTAGTGCGAAAACAATGCCATGACCATGTTTTATTTTTAAGCACATTTTACCACATCTTTATATACTCAAATTATTTTTACAGAAAATTTCAAAATTTTGTTCACTCACTACACAAGGCTTCCATTAGTGAATCATGTCTGTTTAACGCAGGAAATGGTTAGAAAAATATTTATCGTTTTCCTTGCTTTAATATATCGGCTAACAGAGTTTCAACGGTGAGTCATAAATGACAGCTGCATTCAACCCAAATAAAACATTAATATAGGAAAGTCTGCAAGAATCTCATCCAATATTATGCAAATCCCTGAACAGTAAAATGTGCCGACACACCAGCATGCTGATACCACATTGGTCGTTTTGTAGAAAATTGTACTTTTTCCAAGTACAGAGGCAATACTTTTGACGTCATTATCATCAGATGCTTAAATATAGTCACTGGTTTGTGACGATCATGTACACAAACTAGTGTTAACGTTTTCTACAAAATGCGTAAAACTGAAATACGAGCCATGATTAAAGTACTTCGTTTTAAGGGTTTAATCACAACAGAAATACAAAAGAAATTAGATTATACATTAAAGAATTCATTCCCTTCGTTTTCGATGGCTAAAAAGTGGACTACTAAGTTTTACCGTGATCATACATTCATAGATAATAAGCGCTCAGGGCTTTCCAAAACAGCCACGACCAGGAGATTGTGAAAAAATTCACAATGTCATGCTTAATATCCGCCGAATGAAGGTACGCTAGTTGGCCGACATTGCAAACACCTGGATAGGCTGTTCTACTAATTTTACACGAAGTTTTGGGTAAAAAGAAAACTTTTCGCCCTCCTTTGTTAACAATGGGCCAAAACCGCTTTCGAATGAACATTTCGCAAGAGTGTTTAGACTTGTTTAAACGCAATTCCAGCGAGTTTCTCTGGCGTTTCATAACATTAGATGAAACATGGATTCTCATCACTACATACCAGAGACGAAGGAACAGTTCAAACTGTGGGTGGCAACAGGTGTAAGTATTCCAAAGAAAATAAAAACTGTCCCATCTGCTGGAAAAGTCTTAGTTACGGTTTTATGGGTTTCTCAGGTTTCTGCCTCCAGAAGGGCAGAACCATTACCGGGAAATGTTACACTACACTTCTGAACTAACTGAATGATAATATTTAGGCAAAGCGACCACGCGGTGCGAAAAAGAAAGTATTCTTTTATCACGATAGTGCGCCTTCACTCATGTCTGGGATTGTTGCTACAAAAATGCTGACCTTCACTTCCAAGCGCTTCCACATCCGACATATTCGGCGGATTTGACTCCCAGCGATTGCTTTTCCAAACCTGAAGAAGTGGCTGGGTGAACTAAGATTCAGATAAAATGATAAGGTTGAAACTAAAACAGATGTGAATTTTTCACAGTTGAACAAATCTTATTTTACTGAGGGCATTAAAAAGATGAAAAATTATTGTACTAAATAAATTGATTTACAAGGTGACCATGTTGAAAAATAAAAAAAAAAAGTTCTCTTATATCTTGTGTTCTCTTGGTCTTTTTAGAACGCCCTGTGTAATATTCTGAGAAAATATTCAACTTTAATTAATTGCATTTATTTCTATCATGTTTAATCATTCAGAAATGTAGTATTCAGTAACACATACTTTTAAAACGATAGTACCAATATATTTATAAAATAATTTCCTTTGTTACAAATACTGAGATTTAAACATATGAAAGATGTTATTTTAAAGTTTAATACGTTTTAATACGTCATATAATGCACGAAAAATTCAGATCTAAATTCCTACAAGTTTTAAAAAAGTAATAACATTAATTATGGAATTTACATTTTACTAGTATCTTAAAAGGAGTTAAACGTATGAAGTTAGCGTAAAAGCCTTATTTACGAAATAAATTCAAATAAAACGTGTAATTTTCCACAGTTTTAATATACTCGCAACATACTCCTTTTCCTTTCTGAATCTGTTAAGAGTCGTGCGAGGCTTTTAAGTAAAGTCTTTGTGTCTTCCAAAATGTGTGCTAGGAATGTGAATGCCCTATATTTGCGATCTGTACTTTTAAACGTCGCCTGTACAAGCAGCAAGAACGAAGTTCTTGCTTCCCTTCCTTAAGGAGGGCCCTTCATCTTCTGCTGGAGGTTAAATGAACAACCCGTACGTTGTGAAGCAAGAACGGCGTTAATATAACGCGAACAATGGAGCCCTAAATCTCTGTTGAATTCGGGCACAGGCTCTTTTCGCATGACTGGACTTTTTGCATCCGTTGCTTCAGAAACAGTAAGGAATATTGTTCTGTTCAGTGATAACGGCAAAATCGCCTAAATTCGTTGCTAAGATTTCAAAAACCGCCTAGAGCTTCTTGCAGTATTTCTTACTCATTTTCAAAAGTGTTTCGTTTCGAACAATTAACCTTCCAGAAACTACAGGTTTTTTACATTTATAAACTCACCTGCGTGATTTATAATAAATTGAACTAACATGAATCTTCTGTTTGAGATTTAAAAACAAGTTTAGTTTAATTTAAAATCATTCCTACGTTTTTGAAATGAGCTCTGAGACACGCAAAATATCGTGAGAAAAGTTTAGGGTTAGATTTTATAATTGGAATATTACGAGTGTCTAAACTGTATTATCCAGATTTACATACAGTATTTTTAATAAAAATAAGCAGGCATGCAATCAATTATTATTGTTTTTGTTGTTGTTGCTGCTGTTGTATTATTCTAATCATGTAAACAATATAAAATAATTCTAGAAATAACAAGCAATAAATGAGTAAATAATGATTTATATTTCTTTTAGGAAGACAATACCTTTGTCAGTAATCATTATTTCTTTTATATCTATACTTTATGCCATAACATGGGGTGATTTTGTAGCACCCACGTCAAAGTTCTGATAGCTATCATTAATTCTCCATATGAATTCCGATAAGAAAACGGTTACATTGTGAGTAATTAGAGATTGTATACATTGATGAAGGTTATTAATTGTTTCACTGCTTTTCTCCCTGTCTTCGTTTAAACTGATGGTCCTCTACTCAGAGTAGGGTTACATAGAGGTATATTGTTAATTAGGAACGTGTTGCTGTAATATAATCTCCTTCTGTTTCTGTATAATGAAAAAGGAAATGGAAATGTGATATGGAGAAAATGAGAGATGATTGTGCAGTTTGCACTGTCTTTTAAGACATGAACTCGTAAAGGGGGCATCTGAGATTGGCAGGACTGTCCTCCTGATCAAGTTTTTCAGGTTTTCCTCAGTCCTCATTGGGGGCAAAGTCGGAGAGATATCCTAAAATTAGATCTGGAACCCTTCTTTTCTAAATAAAATTCATGCAGTTTATATATATATATGCCTTAACTTTATCAAACGTTTTGCTCATTATTTTATACCACTAGCGTTGTTTCAATATGAATATAAAAATAAAAACAATAAGGCACCGATTATACAGAGAGACACTTTTAAAGATATCGGTTTGCAACGTGGCAGCCGGCGACGCGAATCCCAAGCTTACCTCCGGCAACTCGTTCCGCGAGCTTACGGCGCGTTGTAAAATTAAATTACTTGAGTTAATTTATATTACGTTACGCATGTAACCTGGTCGGCCGACTTGCAAAATGATACTTTATATTACCTGTAGGCTTTTTCATTTTCTAACCAAGCAGCAAAAGTATCAGAATATTACAGTTACTATGAAAAAGAAATGTTCAGCTGTACATAAGCTACTTTTATCTGACTTTTTATTTTCAATTACTCTGTGGAATTTGCAGTAAGTAATGCAAAGTTTCTTTCCAACAAGAACTGCAATTCTCAAGTCAGACAAACTTGTAGAAACGTTTTGTTAAGCCTCCTGCATTCTTTGAAAAAACATACATTTTCTTCCTGCGAAATTTAATGAAATCCTAGCGCAGGTCCTGGTGATGCTCAATGTTTTATTCAGGGAACTAAGTGCTCAGCTTTCAAAGTTAACTTCGATAACACATGTTTTCGCTTTTGTTTTTGTCGTGGTCATATCTCTGAACACTTATAATTAGCGTTCTCTTTTTGGCTTCGTTTAAAGGGCATGCTCTTTCTCTACTCTCTGTGCCATATGAAGTCATCAATATGTAACTCAATATGTTAGTAACGTGTGGAATCTTGTGTTGTTGAAGGTGAAATTATAGAGCTAAGCTGGACGGTTTCAAAGGTATGTAAATCATACAGTGCCAAAAAGTACACTTGTGTTGTGTTGTGTTCGCGACTATAATTTTGTTAACAGTATGCGGTGTGGAAAGGAAGTATAATCAATGCAACTTGCAGGTTGGACGCGGTATTTCAAACAGAATGTTGTTTTGAAGAAATGTATTTTTCTCTGTTAGGATCGAAATTTTTGGATCAAAGCGAGATAATTCTATCACTGTTCATCACGTAACTATTTTTAACATCATAGCAGATTTTTTTTTTTTGGATGGTGTTTAACGCCCGTTTTTACTAATGAGGCACCACAGGCAGTGGATAAATAAAATGATAAAATGGGAAAGAATATTTTTTTAAAGAAAGGAAGCGTTCCAGACTTAAGTTTAGGGTACCTCCCTGGCATTTGCCATTTATGAGGACTAAGGAAAACCTGGAAAAAATCTGTCAGAAAGAATGGTCCTGGCGGGAATTGAACCCCAGACCGCCAGCTCACTAGTCCAAGCCTTAACGACCTCAGCTACCAGTGGCGGTAACTTAGCAGATAAAATAATGTAACGTTACAATGTGTGAATTTGCAATCAAACAGGTATTCTAGAAAATGCGTGTCCAAAACGTTATCATAAAAGTGGAGTCAAATATTCCCATAGGATGTGCAATAAACTCAAAGTATTACTTTCAATTATATATTGGAAATATTGAGAGGAAACTTGCAGTTCTATACTTATGCATATGTTTAGGGTTAAAGAGATTTATTTAAATAAAGAATATTCAAATTTAGCAAATTAGCATCATTATAGAGTCTGGAAAACCATGGAATTGATCCCGGTAATGGCCAGCCGGGTTTTTAGTGGAAAAGAGAAATGCAAGGTTCATTTGTCACCAGACACTCCCAAAAAGTGAAAAAAAACCAAATAAGTGCACAAGAAGGAAAATATACGACCAAGAACATCTGTTAGACAGGTTCATGTAAACAGTAGCCAAATTATAATTATTAAAATGGTTCAACACTATAGTGTTATACAGAAGCTAGTTAGATAGTGCGCTTAGCTAAACTTTGAGTATGTCTAGTAAATAATCCCCCTTAACGTGGGTATATTTCGTCATGCAAGCATTATCAATAACATTTTCCAGCCAATCTACTGGGTGAGCAATGCTTGACGCTACCGCGGGACCGGCCTGTAGTGTTATGTCGCTTTGTCGGCGGGGGCGGGGAATGTTTCCGCCCCGCTGCCCATGATTTCAGTGTGAGTTGAAATCTTGTGCAAGTAGTACACGTTTGTTAGGTGACGCAATACAGTGAAAGTGTATTGAGTGACAGAGTATAAAGTGAAATGGGGCAATACAAATGTTCTGTTCCCCAAAGAGTATTCATGCATGATTCATACGTGCGTGCAGAATTTGCGCATGCTGTGATTATTTCAAGAGGAATTTCCTGATGTTCTCGTTTCTAATCGGAGTTCGATTCATCGGTTAGTAAATAAATTTCGTTAAACGGGAAACGTTCTTTATCTCTGGAGGGCATTAAAAGAGAAAGTGTACAAAACAAGTCACAAACTTTAGATTCGTCAAGAAATTTCGCTATTTCTCAGAGGGAACTGCAGAGTGTAATGAACAATTTCCTAAGCAGGTATCAGAAATGCTTGAACAACAACGGAGGTAGTTCCAGCATCTCCTTTCTTAATATACGAGACTAATTTAGTTTTCTTTTTAAGTGTTTATATTATGTATGTTGGAAATAACTTACGCGACAAACCGCACTATAATTACTGCGGACTTCCTGTTACCCGCATCGCCGACACAGCAGCCAACCTCGCAGGCCGGCCGCACGCATCGAAACCGGTTCGTAAAGGATCGTTCACTCCATATAAGCACGGGAGAAAGAGAGAAGGGGGCAATATTTAAACAACGTTATACTGTAATCTGTATGGAGACATTAAGCATGCATTTTAAAATGCACGAAATGACACTAGGCTGCAGTACACAAAGATGAAAATGGCCAACTGTATTGCAGATTTCGTTAGCACACATTAATGTGTTATTTGTCTGCAGAAAGAATTTTACACTTCCAGTTCAAGAAATAAAGATGCAATAAATAATTACTAAAGCACGAAACAAGCTTTTGAAATCCGTCCACTTCCTTTCACACAGTATAAATCCTTAACATGCCAAATTAATCCTTTATTCAAAATATATTAAGATTTATTATCTTAGAACTAGGAAATTAAACTTTCTTACTGCTTCAAAGTCCTCGGCTGTTCTAAAATTAGCCTTATTTGTTAATAACACAAGGTTCTAAGCGCCTAAATATTACTCTTTTACTGTGCTGTTAAAACCTTGAATGGAATAAGGTAAGGAGAGAACGCTTTGTTTGAGAAAATGCTTTCAATTCATGCTACAGACAGCCACGCCCTTGAAACGCCGTTTGGCATTGAATTTGAGCAGCCAAATTTTTTTTACAATTCTATAAGTGATTGGCAGTGGAGCGAAAGTTGCTTTGCCGATAGTTTGAGAATATCGTGTTTTTATTTTGCATATGGATATAGTAACATTTACAGCGAGGTTATTTGAGTCATGGAGCACCTGAGTGGGTGCAACCACAGCAACCGGAAAAACGAGATAGAGAAAAGTTCGCATTTTCATTTTATATCTATATGTTGTAATGAAAACTGACAATAGTAAACAATGCCCAGTGTTATAAGATGTGTTGAAAATGATGCTCCTCAGTGGCAATGCGTTGTCGTCATCTGCGTAGTAATTTCCTGTAATTCTTATCTAACTTTTCTTCCGTAAGAACATGGCCACTCGGAACCTCTTTCTTGTCAATGAGAGATCCTGGTTCTCGTAATTTTTTAACAATTCGCGAACACGTTTACCAGGATATTTTCTTGCGAATCGCCTTACCACTTCTCTTCAAGAATCCGTTTTCACATATATATCGTACATATAAACCTGTTCTTCAGACTATTTATGTAGTGGTAATACACGAAGAAAAATTAGCACACAATTTACACACCGAATAACATACACGAACGCACAACCAATCGCTAACAAGGTCCTCCTCGTACTAACTACAAGTTACGGCCTACACATACATTATAAGGCCTTGAAAACTGGCTTCTCCCAGTAGGTACCCACCCAGTCGCTCTTTACATGCGCTTAATCAAATAATTTCACTGAGTCAGGGAAGTAAACAAAGATATCCTTGCTCACCAGAGTTTGAGGAGATGGGGGAAAAAACGTCAACAGTATTTATAAGTTGCCATCCCCATATATAATTAGAGTAATTATAGCAAGTTATTTTGAACAACTTCGTTATTTTAAGTTTGAGTGTAATGTCATTTTATTTTCTGTGCAAGTGTTGAATGATTGTGTGTAAAATGTCATTTTCTCGCAAGTGTGTATAAAGAGCTACTCCCAGCCATAAAATCTGACCTGGGAATTCCTAAAGGAGAATCCTTGAATTAGATGTTTATTTCTTTCCCATTAGAGAATTGTAAAGCAGGGTAGGCGTAATAAAACATATGGCAACTACAGGGATGAGAAGCCAGGCCGATAACCTGTTCAAAGGAAGAACCCAGCAACTTTAGTTGACATCCACATGTAAAAAGTCACGCAGGCTATGTTTATTTAGTCTTGCAATTTTGCGGCCCGCAGTACGTTTCGCAAGAGTATTCAGCGGGGCATTATCAGTGCAAGGGCTTCCTCAGCTCAGTTTAGTTAGTGGACAGCTGTAGTCGGTTTTGGAAGAGTATTCAGTGTGGGGCCTTATCAGTGTGCAAGATAGGCACGGTCAGTTCAGTCAATGGAAGAGCTTTATTAGTTGAGTTCATTGCTGTCAGGATTAGTTGATTTCAGAATCAGGCTTTGTCAAATTAAGAAACGTCAGAGTGATCGTCATAGTTAGAACGAATGTGCCACATATTCTTCAGAAAATAACGGTAGTACATTTTGTGGAATAGTTTATGAACAATAAATTGTGTTGCATCTCCCATACCGAAGAATTTTATTAATCTTCATATACACCTTCTCCTATGGCCACAGGACCATAAAAGAATCCAGCAGTAGAGTCTCAACTGTGACAAAATATAAGTCAGCGGAAACCAATCGTCGGAGAGGAAAAAATAACATTACCCCTGAGAATCCAATTATAAATCAAAATCCTTTTTCATAAATCTCTCCATCCGTATAACAATAAAAAAATAAACCCTTTCTTTATTTAAAAACCGCTGCAAAATATTCAACAACTTCGAAGAGTGTGCGTGGCGAACTATTAGCAATTATATCTCTATCATCGACTACGGGTGCAAGCAATAGGGCCACAAGATTTCGCACCCAGAATCCAATTATTTCCTTGAGTTATCCAGCGCTGGCTATAACCAAACTTTCTAAGGTGAGGCTGCAATAGTCTTGCTTGAAGTGATGAAAACCCCCAAGCGACCCCCGTATTTACAGGCAATGATTCTAAATAAACTTATAGAAGAAATTGTTTATGATTATCTAATGTGACATTAACTCCTACCGGCGTTTCATTCCAGATGTGCTGTCAATATTGTTAGAGCGTGCCTCTTGATGTTCATAAGAGGATGTGGCTACAACTCGACGGGTCACCTATTCACTTCGATGGTCATGTGTGAGAAAAGATTCTCTGATTGGATTGGATGGGAAGAGAAGTTCCCATCCCAAGGCTAGTGCGATAGCCGTTCTCACTTCTCTGAATCTTTTCCTATGGGGCATATCATAGCGCCTATATGAACTACCAACGAAATTCACGAGGAATGCTTGGTAGGATATTAGTAGATACCGGGGATATTTGAGGAAGTGCGATAAAATGTCATTCGCACAGTTGCCATGAGGAGTAAGCTGTTTATGGGCATCAAAAAATAAAACACTTTACAAAACTGTTCCTCCAAATTATTACTCGTTCAGTAAATTCTACTGTCTAAAATAGGCATCTCCGATCAATAATTCGCTATTTAAAAATACTCAATTCAGATGTATCTACCATCTCCCAAGTGTTCTGGAACATTCTCTGTATTTATGATTAAGCTATATAGAAGGACAAAATACCTATTGTATTAATAAATCAGTTAGACAACAGACATTGCCCAAATAGCTACTAGAAGCAAATGGCAATGGGGCGGTTACGTCGCAAGAATGCAGGATATTAGATGGTCCTACAAGATCTCTATGTGGGACCACCGAAAAAGAAAAAGGACACAAGGCAGACTCAGAAGATGGACAGGCCTCTTCAAGGAACATGCAGGTCCAGATTGGTCAAGAGTAGCAAGAGGAAGAGAAAAATGGAAATCTCTGGAGAAGCAACTAGTGCAGTGAGAAATGGAGTAACCAAAGAACAAACCAGTCAGGGTCTTAAACAGCATACGAACAACTAGCGTGGAATAGCTCACCGCGTTATGAAAAAGCGACCTCTCCCTACTTGTTAGAAGGCCTTTGCCTTAAGAGACACAATAGGCTTCTTTATCTTTATATATTTCACAGTTGAACTAACCGTTTTATACTTTCTGTGCTCTAGCAGTTTTATTTCCTTAGTACATTTAGAGAAAGTGTGCATTTCTTTCTATGTTTCTTGTAGTGACTTGTAAAATGGCATGTAATTCTAACTTTATCTTCAAGTTCTCTCCTTCCTTTTTCGTGGCCACGCTTCCCGTAGTGATAGGGATATGCTGTCTCCAAATTTCTTCCTTCACGGTTAAAACTGAAACTTAATTTGTTACCAGTGCATTTCAAATGAACAAATGCAAATTGGCTGTAATTTTCTGCATTATATGTCATTCTCTCGCTAAGTGCATCGTTTGCATTTCAAATTGAGCACAATTTTACGGCGGTATAATTGCTCTTTATTCAGATAACGTTATAATCATAGGCAGAAGTATATATGAAAAGTTCGTGTTTACATAAGTTACGATGTAAAGTAAACCTTACTAATAAATAGAAATAAATATTCCTAACTAGACCTGTGTACGACATCAGGAAGAATCAGATTTGAAAAATTCGGGTCACGTCAGATAGGTTCATGGTTCTATGCTTGGAGGAAGACACAGTAGCTCAGTTGGTTAGAGCATCAGCACGGAGGACCTTAAGATCCATTGTTTGAATTCCGTCCGAGACTCAAATCTTTCAAGTCTGATTCTTTTTTTCTAAATCTTACAATGTCTGTCTTAGTGCAAGGCGAAACTAAAATTACAGTAAAAATTAATTTTTTCGGTTATTTTGTTTTTTGTTTTAACTATGTACAAAAAGTATATCAACAAGCAATACAATCAAAGTTGTTGCTTTCTTAGTCTATAACGTGAAAATTTAATTGTCTATGCTGGTGGACACTGTCTTTATATTCTTAGAAATTTCTTCATTAGCTCTTAACTCTTAGGAGCTCATTGCTATGCACATTTTTTATTTCCTTACATGTGTAAAATGCAAATTAATTCCCCATAAATTTTTTATAAAGACAAATGCGTTTACTAACACTAAATAAAGCATTTCTAACTAAGAGATGATAAAAATATTCCTAATAAAACTAAGAGAAATATAAATAATGAGTTATTTATAAAGTATAAGGGTATTCAGAACAAAAGTTTCGTTATATAATACGAGGGAGACACGCGCAGACTCAAGAGGTTGTTTTCAAGAAGGTTACTATGGCAAAATGGTGACTGTTGGGGGGTGATATACATGATTATAAGTGGTTACGAAGCTTAGTCTGTGTTTGAATTCCATATCGTGCTTTAAATTAATTAATAAGCTTTAAATTGGAGAAACACGATTTTCATGTATTAAGAAAAGATTACTTTTTGAAAGGGGAAACGCCATAGAAAATATATGTGAAGGTAGACAAACATTACGGCCAATCTGCCCCTTTTCTTATAATAGTTATAAATGGTTTGGTGACTAGAAGTAGCCGAAACAACACAAGCGATGCGGTCGTCCAAGTAACGACATCAAAATTATTGAAAAAAAATAATTCACCACATGGTGCTGGGTGATCGGAGACTGAAGGCGTGGAAGTTTTCTGAAACTGTGGGAATTTTTGGAGATCGGGTACGTAATATTTTGTACAATCATTTGCAAATGAAAAAAATATCGGTGAGATGGAAGCGGCGTTTGTCCACAATTGACCACAAACGAGAATGAGTTGTCAATTCCACGCAGAAGCTGTTTAATAGGAATCCACGTGAATTGCAAAGACGGTGTGTGATCGTGACTGCACGTCAGAAACGATGGAACAATATTGATTTGGTTTATTTAACATCTCAGGTCATCAGCGTTCCATTCAATTCAGGGCGTAACGACAGGCAAATTTTGCTCAGAGGCCTCTCTTTCAGGCTTGAGGTTCTTTATCGCGCCGTAAATGTACGACACGGGACCCACGGCTTTACTTCCCTTCCGAAGGAAGCCATACTTAGGAACGAAGGAACACTGGAAACAATCGGTGGATTGCTACCAGAAAAAAACGCTCCAAAGAAGACCAAAGCAATCCCCTAAGCAATGAAGTTGATGGCGAGTGTATTTTGGGATTGCCATGGGGTAATTTTTATTTACGTTTTGGAAATGGACGAAACCATAACCTATTAATATTATGCTATGCTACTGGAGCAAGTAGACGATGCGATCAAGGAGAATCTCCTCATTTAGCGAAGAAAAATATCCTGTTCTATTAGCATAATGCGCCAGCTCACTATTCTGGATTGCGACTTCAACATTTTAGGATTTAAAAAAGTAAGCCTTCGTCATCCCCATTCTCCAAATTTGACCCCTTCGGACTACTTCCTTTTCCCAAAATGAAGAAATGACTAGCAGTACAGTAAAGTGCAACAAATGACACTTTTGTCGAATAAATGCTGAAAAATAGCACTTTAAGAATATGATAAACAAATTAGAATGTATTTATTTGAGGACACTTTTAACATATCTAGTCGATAGCATCCCATTCAATTCAGGGCGTGTTGTCGGTCTAAGAATTGTTACCACTCGACTACCAGGACCGACAAATAAACTGAAAATGACTGGAATAAGTGTATAACATTAAAGTAGATTATGCTGAGAGAAAGCTATGACTTCTTTATTTTTGTATAGACTTATCGAGTAGCTCTCATAAATAACTTCTCACATGCATCTTAAATATTCTCGTTTATAAAACCTATAAAAAGTTTAATGTTTTTCAATACTGATAGTAATAATGCCGAGGGTGCCAATAAAAATGTATATACACTTTCACAGTAGACATCTATTTAATATATTTCAAAGTTGGACCGAAAAACAACAGTAACGTGTAGTATGATGTTCTGTAAACAGATGTGACTCACATACATAATGATAGCGTTGCTACGTGACAGGTAAATCAACAATGAACAAATAAAGCTAATATTATCGTATAATGTTCTGTAAACAGATGTGACTCACATACATTATGATAGCGTTGCTACGTGAGAGGTAAATCAACAATGAACAAATGAAGCCAAGATTATCGTATGATGTTCTGTAAACAGATGTGACTCACATTACGTTATGCTAGCGAAGCTACAACAAATTGGAGCCAAGATTATCGTTTGAACAGCGGAAAGCCATTTTGAAGTGGTATTGAAAAACTGAGAATGTTGTTGAAGTTCAAAGGAAATGGAGACGTGTATACAGAACAACGCGAGTAACAATTGCACGCATTCGAGACAAATATGAGACACATGGGTACCGTATGCGATGTTCACAAGGGCAGACCTGGGAGACCTCGCACAGCAACAAGCCCCGCGCACTGGATCCAAGGCACTATCCAAGGCACTGGATAGGACGAACAGGTCCGATTGAGTTTCCACCGCGTTCTCCGGACCTAACTCCGTTGGACTTCTATCTATGGGTAACTCTTAAGGATGTTGTATACCGTAGAAAATCAGCTACTGGCAGCATTTCGGGAATAAATTGAAACGGCCTGTGCTGCAATCGCTGAGGACACTTTCGCAAACGTTGTTCGGTCAATAGATCAACGTACCTACAATGTACGTACAATGTATCAACGCCGATGGTGGTCATTTCGAGCAACTGTTGTAACTGTAAAAGTGTAAGATGATTAGTGCTCATCATTTTCTGTTTGTGTGAATCCACTTTTGTTATGTTAATAAGGATTTTTCTTTGCTTGAAGTGTGTATACATTTTGGCACCCTTTATATAATTAAAATGTTAATGTTATAAACCGAACATATCTTTAACTTGTACACAAACTTTGAGAATGTTCCATTAGAATTGTAAAATTTTGAAAATCCAGTATAGATTTGTCTTATGGTTGATAAGTTTGTCTTCTTCTTTTTCCTCTTCTTCTTCATAGTCCCGATTATTAACTGGATTAAGCTCTTTCCATTTCCTAGTTGTTGTGTATATCACAATATATTTTTGTGATCAGTTTTCCTTTTCTTTGGTAGTTTAAAACCACAAAGGTAGTTCCATTTTTTCCATTCAAGGGCGTATTCATTTCTTTTATTTTCTCTCCTGTGCTCAAGAATGACATCTACCTCAGTTTCACATAGATTTTCTCCACAATAATTATTGCCTACAATTGAATGAACATATATCTAAAATTTAAGCGTTATTTTATAAGTATAGTTTTATTTTTTTATTGTTAAAAAGCACAACTTATAATGTATCAGTAAAAACTCAATTTCTTTTATTTTAGAGCATATTCCGCTCACATACACTGTATTCTTTAGCAAGCCACATAAATATAAAACGAGAAAGTGAGTATGTCTTAAAATGCGAAACCTCTTGGTGCCACTATTTACCTCTCTACTGTTACACTAATGGCTGTCCAATTACGGAAGAAGCAACAGAGGCTAAGGCTATTTGACGCGGTGAATATTCAGAACTTAACGGACAAGACATGCATTCAGATATTTTCTTTCCTTTCATTAACACATCCTAATGAGCTACAGAATTATCAGTGACGAGTTTTTTTATAGATGCGCTTAATTGAAGTGTTTTTGCTCCGAGCTGGTTGGTATTCAATGCGAGTATTTTTACACAAAGAATAAAAAAATATGTACAAGTCTGCCGAAGTGAACGAGATGCTCTGGGATTTCAAAATAGTTTTCAAAACGGTCCCTGCAAGAAGAAAAGAAGTGTATTTAAATCTACTGCATAAGATATGGTATAATAATATAAATAAATGTGAAACTTGTTTTCCTTTTGCTTTAAATATTACAAATATTAATAAGAGAATTATTGATAATAGCACAATTGAGACTTCCAAATGCAAAATCTGTCAAGTTTATTTTTTTAATTAATTATCAACTGTATACCTCATAGGGTGCATAACAAAGAACTCTATAACTACGTTTCACTAATACCGGAAGTTATTTTTGGCCTGCTCCCCATTTGAGCGCAGCACGAATTGAGCCAATTTCACACCAGTAGTAACTTGTTGTTATTAAAGTATGCATTATTTTTGTCTTTGCATTATTATAACTCAGTTTTCCGTTAAGACATCGCTGTAACTTAGATTTTTGTGTTGTTAAAACAATTGATGCGCCAATTTTTTAATTACAGTGTATTAAGTAAAATTTATCATAATGTTTTCTGCCCTGTGTTCAATTTTAAATTATTGTGGAGCGAATTGAACCCTCGAGTCATAGTTAAACACGTATACCATTCCTTTTTATGACATAGCATAGGTTTTTGTTGTTTTCATCTGAACTGGAAATAAATGGCCTACATGTTTATTGTAACAAAAATCGCATTGAATTTTTAAAAAAAATTTCTTCATGAATGTGACAAAAGAACATTATAAATGTATACTTGAAGGTTATTTCCGCACAGGAGTTTTGGTTGCGGAGATACAACGTTACGATATACTTCAGTAAGGGAATGGATTCCTGACCACAGTTTCAATGGTTTAGAATCATTTTAAATTTTTCTGAAATTCTTTTCACTCACATAAACTCTTACACATATGAGAAATTTAATCGATGACTCGTTTAAACCTGAACTGAACAATGGGCATAAATATGTTACAATAGTTTGCGCTCTTGTGATCAGATATCCAAGAAAGAAGCAAAAGAAATATTATATTCATTCAATTTGCAGTGATACAAAATTTAAAGGTCAGTTTTATGCTTTACATAAAAAATTTCAGGTAATATACTAACAAGTAGAGTGTCGTACATGCGCTTCCATAAACAAACATAAATAAGGGGACTATTCTGTAACGGAATGATGCTTTCTCCGGAAACAAAAAAAGCAGGTCGCTCTGTGTGCCCATCGCCATGAACTGCAATAGCTGTTGATGTAAATGATGAAACCGTTGCATGGTCATGTGCCATAGCCCTTACAACTCTTATCAGATATGTTAATTTCAAATGAGAAACATTTACTTATTATTTTATTTAAACAGATCTGTAGGGTTTAAATTCGCTTTTTCAGTACGTCATTTCAGCAATAAAATCACAAAACTCTTGCTTAAGTATATTAAACAAAAGAAAACAAATGCAGAAAGGAATCGATAGTTGGGCTGGTCATGTACTATGACGTCATGAGTTAACGTAAGATCCCATTTAAAGTTGCATAAACCTTATTTAAATGTTAATACATAAAGTCTAAAGGAATAAGTCTTTAATACTTTTTAGCCGTGTTTAAAGCCAATTTTTACTACAGAGGCACCACAGGCGGTGTCTTTAATACTGTAGAGGTGTTTGGACAAAATTTCAGGCAAAAATTGGAAGGGTTGCGTTCAGAAATTTCCTCACACGGAGATATTTATGCAGAAATTCTAATATTTCTCTGTAAGTCAATTGTCGATCGTTTTTCATTACGGCTTCTACATGAACAATGTTTTTCATTTGTTGCTGGACGCCTTTCAAGGCCGTTCATCCTCATCTAAACTCTGCAAACCAGTTATAGACTTCTTTTTTCGTGAAGTATCTTGTCTGAAAAAAAAAACTCTTTGAAAATATTCCGGGCAATCTTATTGACTCTGACCGCCTTATAATCGTAAAAGTCCATAACACGAAAATTCTCTCCAGTAACCTCCATCTTAGAATATCAACAATGAACAATTTATTGCAGCTGCAACAATGGGTGCCGCGCGGTTTCTAATCGCTCTTTTCAGTGCCACCAACATGAAACATGTTCTCGCAAGCTTATTCAAATCCCAAACATTAAATACGAACCCTCTTAGCTGCCAATATACTGTAACTTAAACTCAAAATTAAATTCATCTTATTGCTAAAGTAGATAGTGTGCGATTAATTTTAGTTTATAAATCCTTCACTTACTACTTATATCTAATTTGGAAATGTATACAAAATGTTCTCCTTTTTTGAAAATATTTAACTTGACATGTTTCGCATCCAGAGGCCTCAACTGCAAATGGTAAAGAAAGAAATTGACACTAAAATGTGATGCATAAACCTAAGTTTAAGTCAAAGAAATAGATTCTTTACTTAAGGCTGCTTTTAAAAAGAAAATGAACATATACAAGTGACAGAAAAAATTACCTGTCGCCTAAAGTTTTGAATGCAATCGGTTGAATCAGGAACTAAAAGCTTAGATAAACAATGAGCAATACCTATTAGTACAGAGAAAATATAAGTTAAATATATAGATTCAGAAATCACTGATTTTCATTGAGTTATGAAATAATTACCAACACACTTTCGTTAAATATGCTTTAACCGCATCAGTGTTATTTATTTGTTTATCCATTAGCACTTTTAATTACGTAATTTCATTTCACCAAATTATATTACGAAAATTCCAGTAAAGTTAAGTAGAGCTTATTGGCAATCATCATTTTTGTAACGGTTAGTGACAAACTTTCAGTCAGATGTGACGCTCAATAAATCTTCGACAGTCATCTGAATAGATCGGTGATTCATCTGTCATAAAAATAAGAAAGCAATCAAAAGTCTTAATTGAAAAACAGAATGGCCATGCAGCAAGTTGAACTACTTTGGGATTACAGTCATTGAAGGCTATTAATTTCTGAATAAACAGGTTTAAACGTGACGGAATATGCACCAAGGATAAAGCGTGCTCCGTACGTTCAATTGCGATCATTACTAAGACAGCATAGGAAAAAAATAATTCAGGCTACGGACAATTCCGCTGGATGGTTTTGCAATATCCTGCACGAAAAAAATTGTAAATAAAAAAGTTTTGTGCACATGGATATCCCGATTGTTAACTGTGGATTAAAAACCCACACTAAAGAGCATTTTAATGTAGTGTTTCACGATGTTTAATCTTACCATACAGGACTTCTCGCATGTGACCGTGGATGATCCTTGAATCTACCGTTTAACACGTTTGTTCAAGAAGCAACCAAAACAGCTAATAATGCCGGTGAACCCACCTCATAGAAAGCGAAAACTGTTTTGTCGGTCGGGAAGGTGTTTTTTTTTTTTAATAGAATTTTACGCCCGTTTTTACTATTGAGGCACCACAGGCGGTGAACACTGATGATACATGAAATGAAAAGATATATTGGGAAAGAATTTTTTAAGGAAGGAAACTTCCAGGCCTAAGTTTAGGGTACCTCCCCGGCATTTTGCCAGTTATGAGGACTGAGGAAAACCTGGAAAAAACCTCAGTAAGGGAGGACGGTCCTGGCAGGATTCGAACCCCAGACCTCCCGCTCACGAGTTCGCGCCTTAACGACCTCGGCCACCCGTAGCGGTACTTGGGGAGATGATGGTTTTTGTGTTATTCCTAAATAATACTAATGGAGTATTTGTAAAAATTTAATATAATAACACAAGTTTATCGACAACATGTTTGTACAGTTTGAAATATGCACGAAGGAATAATGACCAGATTGGCGAACACCACTTTGGCAACCCTTTGTCCTTGATAAATACTGTGTGGAGGTATTAAATTTATGGAGGTTTAAAAAAGGTGGTTAATATTTCTCCAGCCTTTTCAAACAACCCTCGCATATTTTTTCCCCTGATGAATTCATTATCTATCTAGAGCGAGCTGTAATAAGCATTAACCAGTAACTGGTATGCCAGAGTCAGGAGGACCCCAGCGAACTTTGTTTACTATGTAAATAACATTTTACCGCAGTGTGACACTCTCAGTACCTTTCAGGCAATATACTTTGTGTTGTTGTGTGTTCCAGCTACTAGTATACTTCGTTAATAATACTTCTCCCCCATCATACTGAAAACGTGAGTACGAGGGTAGGTCCAAAAATTCCCGGCCTCGCCGATAAGGATTATCGCCTTCACAAAAGCCTTATTTGATGTCATACCTTATCTATTAAGTAAATATTTGCAGCTGTAACTGTGTTCAGTTGTTTAGTTCACATATCGTTGCATAAAGAAGGTTGTGTGTAGAACATTGTGACATATTCAAAATGGAGTTTCGATCTGTTATTCAGTTCTTTAAAAAAGAAGGACTTACTCTAAATGAAATTAAATAGCGATTGGACGGTGTATATAGGGAAGCATCCCCTTCATATTCTACCGTAAAAGAATGGGCCAAACTTTTTCGAGTAGATCGAGAAAGCGTTGAAGACCAAGAGCTCTTTCTACTCTCGACCAATCTGGACCTGGATGTTCCTTGAAGAGGTCTGTCCATCATCTTTTGGGTCTGCCTTATGTCCATTTTCCTATCCGGGGGTCCCACATGGAGACCTTGTAGGTTCATCTATTGTCCTGCATTCTTGCGACGTGACCGCCCCATTGCCATTTGCTTCTGGTAGCTATTTGTGCAATGTTTGTTGTCCGAGATAACTGGTTTATTAATACTATAGGTATTTTTGTCCTTCAAAGTTATTCCCAAGACCTTGCGTTGTATTTTTTTTATTTTTTATTTTTTTTTATTATTATTATTATTATTATTATTATTATTATTATTCATATTTGACTTTTGTCTTTTTTTTCTGTTATTGACCATGTCTGGCCCCCATGTAGTAATACAAGTTTCGAGCGTCTGGAATCTGATTTTCTTAGTTAGTGTTTGGTCTAACTTAAAGGCCCAAAATGCTCTCCAGGTAAATGAGATCCTTCTTTGTGATTCTTTTTCCATTTTATCATGTAAGGAAATGTGTTGTGCTAGGTATGTATATCCGCTCACATATGTGAGGACCGTTCCATCTATTTTATTGGGGTTTTACTGTTCATTAATTATTTACTATCTTTTTCTATTCACGACTTATCGTATTTCGTATTTATTATTATTTTACTACTTATTATTTCACAACTAACTTCTGCCCAATTCATATTGCTCTGTAAGCACTATCTTTATTTCATACTCTTCTACAAATTGTCCTTAAACTGTCCTAAACTGCACCGCCTACACACTGCGTACAGAACGGTCTACCCACTGCAACTGCCTGGTTTTTGCCTTGATCAAACATTTTTATTCGGAAAGGGTCTGCCGGTCATCATGACGCTTGCTGAGCCTTAACTTCTTTCCATCTTAATATTTTAAATTATTCTCCATTGGCTATTTTTTCGCGCCTGTAACTTATTGGCTTAATTTCGTGTGTGTCCCTGGCTTGGAGCGGGATTGACGCTATCAAGGCGTTGACCTAAAAAATATTGCTTCCCTTTGCTCCTTGTGTTAAGTAACAAGAGTGCAAAACCATCCAGGAAATGGGAGAGTTTTAGGTAAAGTTAAAGGGAAGTGGGAACGAAATAGGAAGAAAGTAAAAGGATATTTCTTACAGTCAGACAACCACATGATTAACGAGGTATTAGAGGATGTTGCTAGGATCTAGAGTAAAAAGATATCGTTGTTACTGTAAATTGAGGATATATTGTTGTAATAAATTGTAAATTTAATTGTAGTCGTTAAGAGTGGAAAAATATCGTAACTCTGTTTTTCTATATACTTTAAAAGAAGCTACGTGTTATTTTTCTAGGGTACAAAGATTTTCTATTGCTTTCTTACTTCAGGGTCACCGTGGTGTAGTGTGAGGAGATTTGAAAAGTTGGGTCTGTTTTTATGACTTTGTACTACAAAACATCCCTTCCGCTCATTTCTGTTAACAATAAGTTGAGATATGCCATCCTTACTACAATATAATTTTTTGGCCGCTACTTCTCCTCGTGTTTTCAATTTGTATTGAATATCTTATCGTTATAAAAATAGTTTAAAATCACTATCACCACTGTGATTTCCTGAATACATTTATGTGGGGGTGGAAATATACTGTTCTAGATCAACCTTTTTGGGAATGAAACCGCCGACAAGGTGCTGAGAAACTGCCTCCCCTTTTACATAAATAATACTTTTTGTTAGGTAATAAAACAGTGCCAAAAAGTTAAGCCTGTGTGCTAATGAAGATAGCATGAGCTATGAAAAATATATTTACTTTTGAAGCCTCACCCCCCCCCATATTTTACTAAACCAACACCACTGACAGGAATATTCAATGCCGCTTTGTACAGCAGCTTTAACATTATACTCACGTATATCGCCTCAAGAGGGAGCTGGTACATTGCCATTCCGAATAGCGTTCAGAATCCATTGCTTGGCTATTTCAACGTGAGGAACAAGGTATTGAGTGAGCACTATGTTAGCTGTTTCGGGCATTAACAGGCTGAAGAGTACCATCAGGAAGCAGAGCGGACAGAGGAAGGATATCACGGTCCCGATAATATAGAAAATAATAAGTGCGCCTACTGCCACCAATGCTGCAGAGAACAAAATCTTCTGATTCTCTGGAGTCCTCGCCCAACCAGGAATGCATGTGTGTGCTCTCTGCAGTACAGCGCCTAGGTTCTGCAAAACAAAAGCCAATTGCAGTTAACCAAATAACTGACGGACATAAAAATTAATGATTTACTTGTTATCGCTTTGACTGCATTGGCCTTCTCGCGACATCTCTAGTTGTGGACTTGCATACTATTGGTGTAAGTCTGTGGTTATGAATGACATTAAATGAATGGCGCAAATGAACTCGAAGAAAAAATTCCGAAAATGGCTTTACCCAAACAGCTTGAATTGAGCGAGAACACAAAGGTGGTCAATTATATTTTACCAATTTTACAGAACTCTAGTTAAAATTAGACTCAAACGGCGACTCCACGTTAGTGGTTCAATAAAGTAAATAGAGGGATAAATAATAAATTCCTACAAGTATTCATTTTAGAACTTGTTATGAGAAGATACGAAATTGAACTAGTAATCGCCTATGCAAGCAATTCAATGAGTTAAATATTAAAAGCCAACGCGATCGGTGGGTAACCGGCATACTGATCACATGCTCCCCTGCAATACTGCCCTCTAAACCAAAACAATTAATGTTTTCGGGGAAAGAATTTGCCCATTGTGCGGAGAAAGCGATACCTGGAGACATATTTTAGCAGAATGCAGGAAAACGGAGATTTTAAGAAATGAGCATTTATCACCGCAATTTCTGAATGCCAATAGAAGTTTAAACATCTGCCGGGAAGTGTTGGTGCATGCGAGATACTCACACAATTTGGGAATATTTCTAGTTATTAACAAACAATGTTAATGAAGAGGGGGGTGAGTTGGAGAAGGGGTGTGAGTAAATGGAAGGGGCGCTCAAGAGTGAAGGTTCCGTTCATATTTATGTATTTGTATATTTTGTATGTATGTAGGTATATATATATATATATATATATATATGTGTGTGTATTTTGTGTGTATGGGTATGACCTTTTGATTGTTACAAGGACGACATTAGCATGTACGGCCGTAAGGTATTTATTTGAATGTATTCTAAAATGTGCAATAAAACGTCCATTACTACTACTACTGCCCTGTATTAATAATGTCGTAAAACGGAGGTAGAGAACGTCGCGGCCGCTGCGGCAGGCCAGCCTAATATTGGGCCTTCGCGCCATATAGGAATAAAATAGTACAAGTCAAAAGGTGTGTAAATATTTACGACTGTATTTTATAGAAACTTCAGAAAAGAGAACAAGTCATGTAATCCACCCACTTACAATGATGGAGCTGGAGTTGACAAATAAAACACCAAGCAAAACTGTTACAAATTGGAGAATAGGTCAATCTTTGTCGTCAAGTGATCATAATATAATTTATTTCGAATATAAATTAGTACAAACCTAGAATAACGTTAGAATGAGAATAAAAGAACCTACAATATAAAGAAAGCAAATTGGGACAAAGTAAAAACGGCATTTAAATTGCCTAAAATGTCTCAACCTCAAGATGACGTTAACAGTAAAGGATTAGAACTAACGAAAGACATCCAAAAAGATATGAAGTGCAGCAAACCCAGTTCTAATAAAAAATATAACATTTCATTCAACATTTTGGAACAATAATCTGTTAAAATTAAGAAGTTTGGTTAGAAAAGTAAGAAGAATTTATCAAAAATCTATCATTGCCTCAGAAAGAGAAAGTAACTTAAATAAATATAGAGAAATTAGAAAAAAAATATAAAGAAAATATAGAAGAATATCGCAAAGCTGCATGGAAAAATGTTGTAGAAGTAAACGTTTCTAACAATATATGGGATACACCTTACAAGCTAATAATGGAGAAAGTAAAAGACCCACAAATAATATCTATTCTGAATAAAGGAAATGACAAAATGACTTTAAATTGGATAAATTCTATAAATTTCTTACTTCTAATGATAATAAATAAACCCAGAGCATAGTAAATTAAGAAAAGAACTCAAATACAGTTCAAGGTATCTTTATCCCTTCCAAGAAGTTGAAATAAGAAAAACTATAAAGGAATTAAAGAAGAACAAATCATCAGGACCGGATGAAATAAAGTCGAAAGTGCTACAAGAGTTGGAAGATCGGATAACTCCGTATATGTGTCAACAGTTTAATAACTGCCTATGACAGGGAAGAGTGCCTTATTGCTGGAAGGAAGCGAATGTGATAATTTTAAACAAAGGAACTGATAAAGATCCCACACAACCGAAATCCTATAGGCCTATCTGCTTACTAAATGTTCTGGGCAAAATTCAAGAAATTGTTGAGCAAAAGAACATTGAACATAGATCAATGATTGATATGAATTAAAAAGGTTTGATTTAGAAAAGTTAAGTCAACAGAGGACGCCATTAATGAGCCAATGGAGACTGCAAAAAACAAGCAATAAAAATACATAATAGAAATATTTGTCGATATTTTAAGGAATAATAAATATCCAAAATGCATTTATAATTCGTTAATAGATTATTGTAAAAACAGAAGAGCGTATGTTAAAGGTGCAAACCAGACTATTACAAAGGAAATTATCAAAGGATACCCGCAAGGATCAATTTTAGAGCCGATGTTATGGGACATATTTTTGGAATCTCTAATAGAGAAATTAGAAGGATTAGATATTATAAAAGAGATTATCGTATAGGCAGATGATTTACTAATAATAATAATAATAATAATAATAATAATAATAATAATAGAAGTAAATAGTAAAAGGAAATACAAAAGAGAGCGAATATAACTCATCATATAAACAATTGGTGCATAAAAGTAAAATTGGAAATAGCTCCTCACAAATCATCATATATTTTTAAAAAGAAACATAAACAGAAACCCGATTATTAAAATTAACAATAATAATAAAATAAAAATACAAGCAGTATATTAATTTATAGGTATCTATTTAGAAGAGAAGTTAAAACTTTAAGAAACAGATAGAAATTACAAGAACTAGAGCAGAAAAGTTACGTTAAGTTGACCAATATTGGACAGAAAGATTTCAATATAAAAGCTGATGGAATAAAAATCTATAACAGTAGCATCTTTTCTGCCATGTTAAGCTATGGAGGAGGAGTTTGTGGGGGAAAGGCGCGCGAAATATAAGCAAAATCCTATTAAGATGTACAGGGACATTATCCACATCTCCCACATTGGGTCTATTGCCAATCCTGGCTATATGGCCAATTGATTATTTAATTCGCTTAAGGGCTGCCTCTTACTGGCTTAAAAAACGAAATAATTCAAACTAATGGACGTTATGGAAAGAAATTGTAGAAATAAAAAATAAATGTAAGATTCTTTATTACAATATGGCAACAATAATGGGATGAAATAAAAGAAGGTAAAAAATCGTATGAAAATTTCCCATCCATAAAGGAAAGTTACATTTCAAACATTTCTAACACATTTTACAAAATATACAAACTGTGAGGCAGTTATTAAATAAAATACAATAAGCATTAAAAAATAACTTCTTTCCTAAAGAAAAAAATATCTGCTCTATTCACAAAAAGGTATAATATTTTTTTTTTCTAAAAGTAGCCACAAAACAATACGCTAAAGTAAAACATGTGTATTACTAATTATTCATTTTCGAAAGTAAGAAATTTAATGTAATGAGATGCCAATATTTGATTATTCTTCTCTTCCCATTTGCTTCCACATGTCGGCCTGCCGCGGCGACCTCTGATCCTTTGTCTCCGTCTTACGACTTCATTGATATTGCTCAGTATTGCAGTGGGGGTGTTTACAACATACCGGCACCCGAAGGTCGGCTATCACTGGCCTTTCGTGATCGAAGAACGCCACCTCTCCTTCAGTCAGTTTCCCAATTGTGGACCCCGTTCCAGACCTCCCTAACTTAGAAAAAGTTCTAAGCAGGTGCGGGGTATCGAACCCGGACATTCCGGCCAGCAGTCAGCAAGCCACTAGACCAAGGAGTATTTAATTATAAAGTTATAATTTGGTACAAACATCCATTTTTCAGTCCCGTGCCTTTTTTTTTTTTTTTTGTTATTATTTTTTTAAGCACTGATCACCCTAATTTGCGATTTTTTTTCCACATATTGCGACAAAATCAATATATTGATGTCAGCTTAGATATCACACATACTAAGTTAACTTCCCTTAATTTCGGTTTTAAAACAAACAGGAACACACTTCTCCAATTTTCAGATTCATTAATACAATCACTGAAGAGTCGAGAGTCAAGAGTTTTTTTTTTTTTTTTTTTTTTTTTTTTCCAGATTTAAAAAAAAAATCTGAAAAGTACGCAATGTTTTAATGTTTAATCCACTCGGAGTATCATAAGTTTATCTCATAACCTTTCAAAACTATGTATAAACTTCTCTTATTGGATCACTGACCACCGAGTAAAGTAGAGATAAGTTAACAAAGAGAGAGAGAGAGAGAGAGAGAGAGACTGGCAGTCAGCGGAGAGATAGAGCAGGGGAAGCGAGAAATGCTTACTTCTCAATAATATTTTACCAACAATGGAGATATTACTATTATTACTTAATTGTAAGAATAGTTTTAAACTTGTAATAATGCGAGTATAAAGGATAATAAACAAATGCAATAGAGAAGTGTAAAGTGTAGTGGAGTAGTGAAAGGGAACTTTTAATAGGACATAAAACAGTATGTGTATATAGAATGAGAGTACTTGTGGTAAAAGAAAGAGTAAAGAAGAATAGGAAGATAAAGAGAAGTAAAATAAAATATAATAAATTCTATTATAATAATTATTACTATTGTTAACGATGTTAGAGTACTGAACTGGTAGCGTAAATATCAATTAGATTTGCAAACAGAGAAGATAATCAGTGTTATAAATAGATTAATATAAGATATAAATGTGGAATTTACACGAATATATTTATAAAAATGATAGTAATGTAGAAAGATGATATAATATGGAAAGTAAAGCAACATATACAAGATCTATAGACATATAATAGTTTTATACAAAAATAGACAATAGTAAAGTAAAAGTATGTAAGAAATGTGCTGGTCAGCAGTTCAGTTTCTACCGAATACCGGTGAATAGTAGTTTATTAATTTAGAGTTAAAGATTAAGTGAAGCAGTAGCTGGTTTCCAGCAATTAGGAAGTAGTTGAAGGAAATGTAATTTTGTTATTTATCAAATTTGTTACTTTTATTATTTTAGTAAATTTCTAATTGTAACCTAGGCATAAGTATCATCAGGAAAATAAAAATATAAGAATGCAATGTAGAAATAAAGTGCACGATACACATTCCGGTGTAGGAAACAAGGTACCGGAATGGACAGTATTATATTATTATTATATCACTTAAGCTATCTATAGATGTGGAGTATTTGAACCTAATTGCTTCTGTTTCAAATCCAGGGCTTAGTGCGTACTCAGCCTTATCTTCACGTAAGGGAATTTCCCTGACCTTATCTGTCATATTTTTTACATTTAATTCAGAATCAGAGATGACTTTTGAACTTTCACCATAATCCTCACTGCCTTTATCCGTGGTTTTTTCTTTTAAAAAAAAAGCATAACAAAAGTTACGTCAGAATTACGACAATTAATTAATACGCTTTATAAAAAACACCACTTTGCAGAAAATAGAAGTTTAATTACGATAGCAAAAAAGTTAGTATAAGCATTAATAATAACAATAGAATACTGTAATGATCCGGCAACTGAACGACACTACGAGTTCAAGCATGATAGTGGTTGCCAATGTTAAATAGGCGGAAAAAGTGAAATAAGGCTAAAAGCGTATAAAAAGGAAGAATCACAAAGAAATTGGGGAGTAAAAGGATGTAAATCAAAATTAAAGGTGAATTAAAGGTGAATTAATGGAGAATAGTAATGTGACAAAAATAAGTAATGGTTAAAAGAATTATTAATGTTAATGTGATAAAAGGGAAATTAAAAGCTTAGCAGTATTAATAATTTACAAATATATCATATACAGTTAAAAATAGCATATTAGTTATTAACTCCAGTCAATGAAACATAATGATAAATACTAATTGATAACTTAAGCAGATATATAACCTAACCAATTCGTTTATACAACGGTATTCGTCTAATATTAAAATGTAGCCTCTATAAAAACAGAAGGAACTTTGAAAAATGCCGGAAAATGTATATAAAATCGTAGCAGTATGAACTGAACAGATTGCGCGTTAGTAAATCAAGTGTTAACGTCGAAAATGTGGATGCACTTCCTTAGCAGAAATGCACCAAGAAGGAGAAAATGGCAGTGGAGAAATATTGAAGGTGGTGACGTCATGGGTGTTACCAATAGCAAGAAATACACTAAACAGCATAGAAGAGTGTTAAGGGGTGAAGCCGAATTCGATTGGTAGGGACGGAGGACATTTCGGTAGTTCAGCTTTGCTAAGTACTGCCCGGTTGTTCATCAATACGGACACCTCCGGGGCGGGGGTGGGGGTGCCGGGGGACCAGAATCCATGGGCGGAGAGGCGTACACATAGACCGCGTCCCTAACATTGTTTCCAGAAAGAACACCCGACGCTAGGAGGCCCGTCCTACAAGGAATTCCAGCCCCTCAATAGAAGACACCTGGCCAGTAACCCTTTCAAAGCGAGGGCCACCATCACACCAAAATAGCCGACCTCCCCTTCAACGGAAGGATACGAGATGTAACAGGAGAACAGAAAATTCGTGAAAAGGAAATATCCATCCCTGCATTCGCTAAGCAACCAGAGTAAACCAAAGTCAGGATGGGCGCATCCAAGGGATTTGAACCGAGAACTCCCGAATGTAAAGCTTAAGCATTACCGCCTGACCTACCATGCTCGGTTAAATATGAATTAAGAAAACTTTCTTAAACCAAACTTAACCTAACCTAAGCAAACTTTCGTTATTACAAGCTTCATGTTCCCACAATTTAAATATACCTACCTACAAATCCTTCACCAAAATTCATATAATAAACCTATGCAGTTGTGCAATTCTGAAAAATAACAATGGAGCCTATGAAGGCGATGCACAGAACCTCCCAAATTGGGGAAAATGATATGCGCAAACAATGGCGACTATAAGCTATGACACTTATGGCATAAAATAAAAATGGATATGCACAATGTCAAATAACCAGTATAAGAACAGTAATTAAAGTTTATAAGCCAAGAATGTTGTGAGCATTAGGAAATTACAAAAAAAAATATTCGGCGTCAAAGGCAGTAAGAAGGGTAGTTAGTAATGCAGACTTCACGGTTCTTTTATTAGCTTGTGACGTCTTAGCGTACCAAACCAGCTTTCTTGAGTACAGAATCAACGTATTGCACAGTATATGGTGGTAAATAATAAGACCAAATGTGTTTCATCTAGCGGCAGATAGCATAAGCCCTCCCGAGAGTATCAGCGGCCTGTTTCTATGTCCTTATGAAAGGTACAAAATTGTCACAAAGCAAATTACTCTTTCATAAAGTTGGCAGCTATGTAAAAGCATGGCAACAAATCACTGCGTTGCTACGATCATAGAAACATTACCTATGTTCATTCAACACTTATTGCTATTTTCCGATCATTAATATTTACGTTCTTTGCGCTGATACCGCAATAATTATAATAAATTATATTACATCTCATTGTAAATTAAATCTGATGAAGTTCAACGTATTTGATAATACTTATCAACTAATAAAATTATTATTATTAGCTCATTATCTGTAATTATGTATATTAAAATAATTACCGCGTATTTTATAATAAACGTAAACAAGCAACACAACACAAGCAAGCAAAGTTAGCTATGGTTCTAAACGTTAAAATAAATGTCGGAAGAAAACATTCAAAATGCTTCATTCTAAGCAAATTTTGACATAAAATGTAACATTTATTACCTCACAGGAACTATCGTATATCGCATTAAGGCTAAAATTTCCATATCCCATATTGCCCATCGTTGCCATGCATGTTATAACAGGTAAACATTCTCCTGTCGAATGTGTTTGACAAGGTCGTTTGTCAATATTGTATGTGACAATATTATATTTCATAAAACAATTTTTAACATTTTATCACTTACATTAAACTTTTTATGAAACAGAATACTACAAATTTATATCATACTTTATGAAACGGAAACTTGTCAAGTTGTTCGATTAGCAAGATATTGCCTGTCATCTGTCAGCCGTAGAATTGTCAACTATTATGTAACAAGCTCATAGTATTATTTAGGTCATCCTTTTGCTACATAAAACATATAAGATGAATACCGTGCGGTCCTATACAATGCATCAAGGTTATGTAAATAGTTTGGAAACACAAAGAAATTCAAATATTGTGGGGAAACTTTCATAGAATGAAGCAATGTATCTCTACCCATCAATATGTTCCACTAGTACTCTTAACCACATACCGATTAGCAATCAATCATTAAACGAACTGAACCAATGTGGTTTAAATTACAGCGTTATATGTTATGTTGATGTGTTGCGAGCGTTGTGGTAAAACAGGGAAGATAGCCTTGATGTGGAATAACGTTGTACCTTACTAACGAAGTTCAGCAAGCCAATTTCCATAACTAAAAACAAGTCAGCTGTTCTAATATTTGGTAACAAAAAAAAAGTAATCTGATATAAAACCTATCATTTTACATCTTGGAGAATGAAATTAAAATACTTACCTCCATTTATATTGAAAATTAAAGCAATTCACCAAATATATGTACTAAAAATTTTGTATTTTACAATTAAAATAAAAATTTTGTTAATAGTAAGTTGTAAAACAAATGCTTGTCTCCGAAACAGTTTGCATTTCAAGTTCGAAATAAATGCAGATAAGATTAGGGCAGGCTATTGCGATGTTCATATTTTGTTTTGTTTACTGTTTCATAACCATTACATAACATTTTGTTTTAAATGAAATTAAAACATTGAGGGCAATTGAAATAGAGTAGGCATGGTCTTGAATATTCATGAATATGAAATATGAGTTTATCTTAAGACGATTGAGTTTTCTAAGTATTATAATAAATAATTTGTTCAGTGATTAATCAAAAGTCTTAATACTTGAGCCAATGCTGACACACAAACAAAAGATGTATTTTAGATCTCTGATTGTTTGTCTAATAAGAGTATTATCTACACAAATGTCTCTAAATTTATTTTCTATTGAAATCATAATACAGTATACAGAAGGTGCCAAAAAAGGTATACACACTTCAAGGAAAGAAAAAACTGTGTTAACATAATATCTGAGTACGTTGAACTACTGATTGAGCAACGTTTGCGAAAGTGTCCTCTGCGATTGCAGCACATGCCGTTTCAATTTCTTCCCGAAGTTCTGCCAGTGTAGCTGGTTTTCTACGGTATGCAACATCCTTAAGAGTTCCCCATAGGCAGAAGTCCAACGGAGTTAGATCCGGAGAACGCGATGGAAACTCAATCCGACCTGTTCGTCCTATCCAGTCCCTTGAAAGATTGTCATCAAGGTACGCACATACATCTCGGTGGTAATGTGGTGATTTGCTAGATCTGCCCTTGTAAACATCGCATGCGGTACCATGAGTCTAAAATTTGTCTCGAATGCGTGCAATTGTTACTCGCATTGGCGGTTCTGTTCTGTATACACGTCTCCATTGCCTTTGAGCTTCAACAACATTCTCGGTTTTCCAATACCACTTCAAAATTGCTTTCCACTCTTCAAACGATAATCTTGGCTCCATTTTGTCGTAACAACGCTAGCATAACGTAATGTGTGTCACACCTGTTTACAGAACATCATACGATAATCTCGGCATCATTTGTTCATTTTTACCTGTCATGTAGCAATGCTATCATAACGTATATATCGTTACATCTGTTTACAGAACATCATACTACACATTACTGTTGTTTTTCGGTCCAACTTTGAAATATATTAAATAGATATCTACTGTGAAAGTGTGCATACATTTTTGGCACCCTCGGCATAGATAAGTCGGTCCTGGAGGTATAGTGGTCACCATATTTGCCTCCTAAACTCAAGATCGCGGGTTCAAACCCGGCCAGGATGGATGGATTTTTTCGGGCATTAAAATCTTAAGTATGGCTTCCTTCGGATGGAAAATAAATCCGTGGGTTCAGTGTCGTGCATTTACAGCACGAAAAAGAACCTCAAGCTTGAAAAAAGAGACTTCTGAGCAAATTTGTTGGCCATTTCACGCTCTGAATTGAAATGGACGCTGATGATCTGAGATGTTTAAGAGCGTCCATAAATAAACCAAATAAAAATAATCATAAAATATTATGCTGTAACAGGACATATGCCTTACAGATACTATATGTAAAATAAAAAAAAAAGTGTTGCCAGTGCTATCGTGCTATGGTGAAAGGTAAACATAAGCGTTGGGAAAGGAAATGCATTTCGAAATGGTAGTGAAGGTAAGATTAAAAACACATTAGAAGGAATAGTAATTAACAGAGAGGAAAAATCGTGCACATAAGAGATAATCTTTGAATATGCGACACCCCAGTCATTTGTTTCCCCATAATGCACGAGGATTGCATGTGGGATTGTGGGAGTGAAACTGCTGGAGTCAAAGTAGAGTGTATAATCATGTAACAGGAAATTGAAAACAGACGGGAAATGTGCCGGAAATCCGCGAAAGGAACTATTTGTGGTGTTATTATTCTACCGCTTTGTGTGTGTTGTTGCGGGTGTCAGATAACGTTTCCTTTGTGTGCAAAGTAATTATATGCACCGTTGCATAAGTGGACATTTTATACATTGTGTAATTTACAAAACAGTCGTACAAACAGCTCATGGACAGAAAAGAAGTGAAATCGCAATTCATTAATTTGCTCCACCTGACTGCAGATTGGAGAACCAGATTTCATGAGGGTGTTGGCGTGGCTGGTAGCAAGAAAACTGATCAGAAGTAAAGGAAAGAAGCAAGAAAATGTATTACTTAAACTATTACAACGAGTATGCAATGTGAAAAATACTTAAATATTATATTTGATAAAGACAGTTACAAAATATATGTATGAAAATATTGTTTTTATAGTTACACATTTCACGTCTCAATCTGACTCATTTTGTACGTTTAATTTTTCAAAGTAAATTACAAAAATAACTTTTACAGCTAAATTTTAAATCAGGTCATGCTCTGGTTTAAATGGATAGGAAAAAATAATGATGACACTGTTTAAATTAGTCAATTATTTCCCCGTAACTTACTACTATTCACCAAAAATGTGTATCTTTTGTATGCAAGTATATAAGTTTGAAAGAAGAAGAAAACATATCTACAGATGTCACTGGGGCATATTCCATCTTGGAAAATGAGCGCGGGAGATCTAGGATTCGATTCCTGTCGGGACTTCCTGATTGAAGTTTCTTCCAGGTTTTCCCCAGTCCTCATAAATGGCAAATGCCGAAGAATTGCCCTAAACTGAGGCCTGAAACGCTTTCTTCCTTTAAAAAAATCTTTCCCAATTTATCATTTCACCTGTGGTACTTCAGTAGTAAAAACGGGCGTTAAACACCATTAAAAAAAAACTCGGAGACATGCATGAGATCAACGGTACAGTAAAATTCAGTTTTGCTTTCTATCAAAATATTTCTTCCGCCTCCATGGTCTAGTGGAAGCTTTTGCGACTTCTAACTCGGATCTCCTGGGTTCGAATCCCGGCCAAGTCAAGCTATCTAGGTAAAGCTTTTTAGAGTTTTTCCTTACTCTAAGAAGGTGATTGCCAAAAGCTTTAAGGCACCAAGGAATCCAGCTCATTTGAGCCAATTCATTTCATTGATCCCTACAGACACAGATCTTTGTTGCAAAGGAAGCTGTGAAGAAATGCGGCTTCAAGGAGATGACTATCCCCCTACAGCCCATATCTAGCTCCCAGTGACTATTTCCTCTTCTCATAACTCAAGAAGGACCTTCGAGGAACGAAATTTAAGTGTGATGAAGAAGTGAAGATGCTGTTTATGCCCATTTTGCAGACAAGACCTCTGACTTTTTGGGGGGATGGAGATTGAAATGTTAATTCAAAAAGTGGAAAGTGTTTGCAATAAAGGGTAACTATATTGAAAAGTAAAAAGTAAAAGTAAAAAACCTAGAAAACGGTTAGGCCGGAAACTTATGGACCTACCCTCGTAAGTACAATGAACCAGAATGTTCAGCACTTAAAAGGGGGGAGAAATACTCAAATAAACTCACGAATTAATATAATATTTCGAGCTCATAGTTCTTCTTCAAGTCAAACGTTTTTACCTTGACTACAGACGCTAGTGATGAAGCTGCTCTCAGCTTAAGATAAATTGGTAAAGATCGCCCCATTGCACACACAAGATAACTCTTAGCAAGGAAGAGAAAAAGGAATCTACTTTAAGAATAAAGCTTTAGACATTGTATGGGTATAATGACTCAAGTCACTTGAAGAACTATTACCTGGAAATATGGCACAAATGCGTGTGTGTTTTATTTTTTTAAGCGCTGAAAATTCTAGTTTACTGTATTTCTATTCAGCTGTTGAAATTTATTTTATCTTTCTTTGGCCAGTAGTATATCTATATATACTTCAACCATGCCCGAGACTGAACGTATTTATATAATTTAAATAGTAATGATTAATAAATATTATATAGCCTGTAGTAACGAGCAGGAAATTTTCATGTATAACGAAAATGCATTCATGGTTACCTGGAGGATGCCTCTTTGAGGAGAGGGAAAGGCTGCCTTTTGTAATCTTTTGTGCTCTCATTTACTGATAATGGCTAGAGCAATGGGTCTCTCTACCGTGACAAAGCTAAGTGCATGCAGATGTCCGAACAATAGGTCCTTTGTATCTTAGTTGCAGTAGATGCTCTGAAATTCGTTAAAGTAAGAAAGGGAACAGATTGGGGATGACGTCATTACATCAAATGATCATGAACTCGCCAATGAGGAGTCAAAGAGTTGACGGATTCAAAGTAAGCGCGTTTGGGAATAAACGAACTCACCAATAAAATTTTAATATTTTAAAGGCTCAGACATCATGGGCGCTAGTATGTGAACCCCGTGAGTTCTTACGACCATATGAAGGCACTTTGAATTAGTATATAAGGGAAAACAACTTTGCAAACGAATCGGAAATGGCAATCGGAGTTCAGATCAGGCAGTCAGGCAATAGGAGGAGAGTTCAAACAGTAGGGCAGTCCCAGACACAGTAGGAAAGTGTAGACAAGAGGCACACAGATGCAATTTCAAGCAGCGTATGTAGCTCGGGCAGTACAGTCATAGAAGTAACGAACCAGGAGCCGACAATAAAGGGTCGTGTGAATAAACACTTCTAGGCGTTCAATGACACAAACTTTCGTGTAATTTGAACCCTTCCATTTCACCTCCCTCCTCCCGTGACTACTAAGGCACAAAAGGCGACTTCGGGCTCCTGAAAGATCCAGCGTATGAAGTATACCCAACAATATCATCACATTAACAACAGCTTCAGTTTAAAGTTTCTCTAATTTTCTTCATCTTATCAAGGAATATAATAGGGAATTATCTGAAGATCCCCTATCTGCTTATAAATCATTACATTATTCGAATTCAATAGGGCCAACGGAATCTAGTAGCCAGTTCCAGAGCCCAAACATACCTTTAACATAAGTCAATGCATCTACGAGTTCATCAAAGGAAAATATTCTGGGGAAAATGCAGCTTTCTTTATTTTAGCACATGGTTATTCAAATATTTAGTGCCTATCTATGTCGATTATGAATATTAAAACGTTAACACTACTGCAACATTTTATGTTGTGGTCGCAAACAAATGTTTATTTCCAGAAGCTGTCCCTTGCGTCATTATATTCATTGATGCAGATATCGTGCATGCCATTAATGCAAATTGCCCGGATGTTCTACATCCATATTGAATGTTCATCATTTTCACACATAGTCGCAAAGAGAACCAGCAACGTGCTTTAATAAGGCAATGTTGACGTTAAGCAGTGAACGTTTTCAAAGTTATTACCAGATCTCTCTTGCGCTCTCTAAGCGTGTAAGAGTGTACAGTTATAGCTTTCTCATACCTTCACCGCAGTCACTCACATGAGCGGCTTTCGTACGGCCCTACTCTGGGCAGGTGCAGTTGCATTCAAGGTGCCAGAAGGTAAATTAGAAAATAGTAAGTGTATTTAGAAAATGTAATGTATTTATTTCAATAATGACTTGCGGATACACAAATTAAATACTTAATCAGCGCAGCCAGACCGTTCGTGCTCCTATTTACATATGAAATGCTGAGAAAAGCAAAACACAGAATTACATATAAACCTACAAACACTATGATATAACCCTCCCCTTCAATTCGGGAAAAATTTGATACTATTTTAAATTTACAATTGCAGGGCACTAAGCAAAAGAAACACATAATTCAATAATATATTACCACAAAAAAACCAACAGATTTTCTCTTACCCATCTCATCTTCGTAATTAACTTACATAGCCCCTGCCAATTATTCTTATCGAATCCAATGCCCCGCTCCTTGACTTGACAAAATTTCCGAAGAGAGTCTGCGACCTTCAGCACTATGTAGGTTCACATTCTGCAAGTATATGTAGCCAATTTTCCTTTTTACCACACATAGGGCACATTCTTTTGCCTGCCTCATCCGTCATTTTCTGCGCTTTCCATCTTGCGAGGACCAGACAGGCCAATACCGTTTTGTCTTCTCCTGTCATTTCATTTATATATACTTCCCTTCCCCGAGCCCCCTTTAGTTCCTGGTTGTAATTCCAGCGACATTTTGTTCGAAAACTGTCTGTTTATCTATATCAGTTAATCTCTTTCTAACTTTCCTCCAAACATTTCTTCTATTTCTAACTCCCTTTTCCTACACCCATCCCAATTAATATTTCTTCCAAACCCCCTTTTATAGTAAATGTCTCGTTGCCAGTTTCCAAGTTTTCAAGGTGTTCCTAATAGCAAACGAATTTTAACTTTTGTGCCTGACCTTCTTATTGAGTCTACCCAGTTTTAAATCGTCATGATCTTAAAAAAAAATTGTATCACAAACACTACCGAACTCTTTTCTTACCCCACAATTTGCCGCGCTCCTTAGAATTCTTTCCAAAAAAAATATGATGCTTTGTCGCTCTTATTTTGCTTTGTATACTTGCTGTAAAGTATGACAGACATTTACGGAACCCTTGTCATTGAAGTGAACAGCTCCCCCAGCTGTTTCCTTGCTTTTCCTTTTAAGTAGTCCATGTGCCTTTATTCATTTGCCTTTCATTGATAAATTAATACTTAAATATATTATGCTTTTAACATTTTGGATTCTTCCTACAATGCGCAGAACTTTATGGGTGTAGCTACGCTGGTTGCATTGTCTTCTCACTATTAATACACATCATGTGTGCATTGCCATTTTGTTCCTTTTCTGTTTTCAAATACCCACCATTTCATTGCTGGCCCTTTTGGGGGCTCCAGGAGGAAGGGATGAGATGAGGGAAACACTGGACGGCCAGGTTCTACGGGTGGTGACCACACGGACGCAGATAGGTCACTAACAGTTTCCATTTAGAGCACATGAATGCCAGTAGAACCACCCCCCAAAATTGTGCAAGCCCTTCGGAAGGTGTACTTGCATTCCAGATGCGGGGCAGAAATCTTGCCAAAGCGCAAGCTACTATCACGCCGATTAGCACACCTCGCCCTAGCACTTTCGATCCTGTAACGGAACTAATGGAATGGATTGATATGAAATGGTAGGTCAGAATATCCGTAAATGTAAATATCTATCCCACATTCGGCTAAATGACCAGGGCATATCAGGAAAAAAACAAGGTCCCAAAGAAATCGAACCCGAGGTCTCTCGAATGCAAGTCCCAAATGTTACTACCTAAGCGACCAGCTCGATAGGAATATTTTTAGGCGCATATGACGACAGTATAGTGTTACAATAAGTCTTCTGCGTGTAAATGAAAGCAATACTGTTTCATTTGACATTATTTTAGCAAGCATTCCTCAGACAGAATGTCCATATTTGTCTCATCGTTTTTAGCGGACATGTCGTCATCATCCACGGTCGAATACACATTAAATTAGTGTGGCCAGAAAGAAAAACTTATGCGGACGATATCCGTAAGAAGTGCTACTTCCCTCTACTTCTTCTAGGCTGTATCGACACAGTATCGCAGTCCATTCTTTTCACTGCAGAAGTTCATCTGCACGTGTCTGCTAAGTGGTTGTTTGCACAATTAGAACAGAACGAGGAGAATAACAAACTACTTTCCAGCAGAACGAAACATTATTCCGCTGATATCTGGTTCGGAAAAATACGTCAGTTTTCTGCAGTCTCCTTCTTTTTCGATACACTTGGTCCACAATCTTGCGTATTCTCTTCAAGAAGAATGTTTTCGGTTGATCGCACAATCACTTATGTAACACTTCCCTCATTTCTTCGTCCGTGGCCAAAAAGAAAGAAAGAAAGAAAGAAAGAAAAGAAAAGAAAAGAAAAGAAAAGAAAAGAAAAAGGAGAGAAAAAAGAGCTGTCCCGCGGAAGATTGAGTTGAATTTCTTCTTCGTTGGCGATCTAGGATGTGTCCACTCCTTACTCTGGCGTTTGGGTTCAAGCTGATAGTGAGTGTGCCTTTATTGTTGTAGCGGTTGGGCAAGCACTGGCAGAACTAAACACGTTTACGCTTGTGTTCCGTGGTAAGCTTTCTTGGCACCCATCTCGCACAATCTTTATGGAAGCCGAGCTCTTCCTGGATGATTTGATAAGACAGAGCAAGACTAAGCTGCAGAGAACACGCTACCTCATCGTTGGCAATCGTGCGGTTCGTTAGCACTATCTCTGAGCTTGTGTATGTGGTAGAGGTTCCTTTTCGCCGCTTTTGAGGAGTTCGGCTCTCTCCGCTGTCTCTCGGGACTGCAGCTCCAGCAGCCGTAGCAATGATCTTCACGTAAGGATAAGTATTTCGATATGGCAGGTAGGATGTTGATAGGTCTGCAATCTTTAGGGGGTGAAAGGTGTACTGCCTTTTGATAATAAAAATTCCTTTCAAATTAAATGGGCCGAAAGAAAGCAGCTTTTCAGTAATTATCTATTTGTAACAAAATGTGAGCAACGTATACGCACCTGCAAAGACTTACAAGCTCAGGCTTGGCCTCAAGAACGCGGGATAACTTCTGGATCCACTCATACACTTCTCAATGCCGCGTATTGTGCTGAAAGCCTCCGAAGAATTCACATTCCAACCATAGAAGAAATTTCTGCTCTCTGTTCTTATTTGGTACGCCCTGCTAGCGGAGCGGTTATGTTCACACAAAACGACGCGACCGAGGTCCAACTTCGATCATGTGATCACAGTAATAACAATTCTAAATACAAGGTCGTGTAACAGATTTAAAGATACATGGTGAAAGTGCGGACAATTTTTTAATTTCTCTTGCGAGAGTCGGAACTACATGACCTTCCTTACAGCAGAAAGCAGAGACTTCCAAGCAAATTTTATCGGCCGTTTCAAGCCCTTAATTGAATGGGATGCTGATGACCGCAGATGTTAAGGAATTTTTAAATAAAATAAAACCTTACGTTGCTCACATCACTATTCAAATTATCTAAAGATCTTCTTCTCTTCTCATTTGGCACCACCCATGGAGAACCTTGCCCGCCGCGGCGACCTCTGCGTCCTCTACCTCACGATTTCATTGATAGAATGAATGAACAGTATTTAACGCCCATTTTTGCTTCAGATGCACCACAGGCGATGGACACTGATGATACATGAGATGATATATAGGGAAGGGATTTTTTTAAGGAAGGAAACGTTCCAGGCCTAAGTTTAGGGTACCTCTCCGGCATTTGCTAATTATAAGGACTGAGGAAAACCTGCAAGAAACCTCAGTCAGGGAGGACGGTCCTGGCTGGATTCGAACCCCAGGCCTCCCGCTCACGAGTCCATGCGTTAACGACCTCGGCCACCCGTGGCTGTATCATTGATAGAGGGTAGTGTTGCAGGAGGTGATTTGATCAGCATGCCGGCACCCCTCAAGTCGCCTTTCACGCGGTTTCGTGATCGAAGAACGCCATCTCTCCATCAGGCAGCTTCCAAATTGTCCTCACGAGGCTGGGTGGACCCCGTTCCAGACCTCCCTAGCTCAGAAAAATTCCCAAGCAGGTCCCGGGAATCGAACTGGGCCTCCCGGTCAGCAGTCAGCAACGAGGTGCTGGCCTTATCTAAAGATCCCATAGATAAAATGAGATTCAGTGCATGCTAAGTTGCCACGTTTTTCCTGCGAGCTAATTTTCCAGTGATAAAAAAGCAACGCAGCAATGGGGGCTGTATAAAAACTAAACGATTAATCATTTTTGCAATGTTACTATCCGTGTTGCGGATAATTTTTATATAATAATAAGTAACTGATGAATTACTCTAAATTCAGTGTTAACAAATGTAACGTTCTCGTTTTCAGACGTAGATAGAAGATGAAGGTATCATACTTTTTGATTTATGCTCAGATTACAGGTCCCAATAACTCTATTAATTTTTTTCGACATATTCAAATAGTTAGCACATATAAGAGAATTTACACTATTGAAAGATTTATAGTATTCTCATTTTAAATAATATACAATCCGTTCTTTAAGATTCTAAAATGCTACTTCCGTTTTACTTGCGACCGTACCATTTTTATTGGGTTAAAATACATGCATTGGTGTTAGAAGTCGGTTTGATGCGGAAATTTCATCAGTGACAGAAATGTCGCTTTTTTCTAGAACCTACAATGTGCTTAATTACTTTTTTGGTTGAAATAGGGTCAGGTGTTGTAATACTATGATCTAGTTTATAACTGAAGATAGCTAATATATTTCAGGAGTATTGAATAAAGTATGAAGCAACAAATAATTACACTTGGGTACTCTAAACCTTTAAGGACGCCGTTTTCAAACCAATAATTTTATAACACATGTGTGGCTACATCAAGATTCTTGAGCCTTTCGTGCACAGCTACCAGTGGAAAACAAAATATCAAGAGCAAGACAAAGGGTGCCTCTGATAAGGATAAAGTATATTAAGTCTGGGGAGAATTATATCTAGGAGATGATGGAATGAAAGAATCCCATTAACTTCTGTGCTTTGCCTCCGATATGACCCTACATACTTCTTGTCTTGGGATTATATCAAATGTTTATTTTTACCCAGACCTAAGGATTACCATTCCATACTGGAACGCATGTCGCATCGCCTTGATATTTGTCACGTGACCTGAAGAACATAATTATCGAATTTCTCTACGATAAGCACACAAGTATTTGGTTTCTCCTTCTAGTAACACCAATCTCATGTGCATTCGTCCATCAACATATACAATGCCCGTAGCTAATCACCGATAATATTTATTTTGACGTCGTGTATAAAGTTAACAGCCACCGATGAGATAAGTTGGGGAATATCCCCCTCGTTTACCATTGGACCGCCTAGTCCAAACAGAAATTTATGGAGTGATTAATTACTCGATTGAAATATTTTTAAACAGTTTCTTAAATGTTTCAGCTATAGAGTGGAAAATTCTCAAACCTTTACGTAATTAAAAACGAAAAATTTATGCTTAAATTAAATTTTATAAAACAGTTAAATCATCAATTATCTTTATGGAGTTGTGGGCCCCCAAAAACACCGGTAAGGGGGCGATTATATAGAATGTAGGAGCGTTATTTTAAAGAGCAACTTCATGAACAAAATTAATGGATATAACAAAAAAAAATATATTTAAAGATTCAAAGACAGCGAAAGCACAAAAAATTTTATTATGAACGATAATATCGATTTCGGCTTGCTTTTATCAGCCTCAAAAATGTGAGAAATAGAAATACGTTTAAAATAATCAGAAACATGCGTCTACATATATTTTGTGATACCAGTTAAAAATTTCACCAGACAGCTGCTGTATTCAGATTTACGATAAACTCAAAACAGATGACATATAGGTTTCTTTGAGTGGAGTATACCGAAAATACGTAAATTTTGTGAAAATTCCTTGAGATTTAAACCATGCTCAAGGCATTTGTCATCCCTAAGCTTCGGTATCGAAATACTTCTGGGTAACGATATTAAAAACTATCACGTTTGTTTGTATCGTATTGAATACAGAGTGGATATTAAATCTTCAAGTAAGCAAAGTGTCACACTTATTTATGGTCCTTGGTGGAACGTTAGAAAGACAGTGGCAGGCGTGCAATCTCTTGTGCTTTATTCCACTTCCAAGTCATGTTTCCATTTTTCTCTTCCCATAATAGAATGTTCCGTTTAACCTTTTAAAAAAACTAATTGCTTTCTCTGATTCGCAAAACGTTCTAGCTTTGCAAATTATTAATTGTTCTCTGATAATATAAACAACATATGTTTGTGTCTCAAAAAGTTTGAAACCTCATAAATATAACCTGGCTTCAATTCCTAGAATAGTTATTTAAACTATTGCCTTTGCTGATTCCTCTCTCCATAATGGCCAAGAAAAATATCATCTTAGGAAATGGTTAGTTATTTTGGTAATGTATTATTCATTTTTCGTATGTGAAATGGTCGGTTCTGGTGGTGTAGTAGTAACCATACTTGCCTCCTAAACCCCAAAATCGCGGGTTCAAACCCGGGCAGGATCGATGGATTTTTTCGGGCGTAAAAATCGTAAGTATGGCTTCCTTTGGAAGAGAAGTAAAGCCGTGGTCCCGTGTCGTATATTTGCGACACGATAAAGAACCTCAAGCCTGAAAGAAGAGGCCTCTGAGAAAACTTTATCGGCCGTTTCACGCCCTGAATAGAATGGGACGCTGATGACCTGAGCTGTTAAAGAGCGTCCATAAATAAATCAAATCAAAAACAAAACAAAAAACAAAAAACCCGTATCTGAAATGGTTACTTTAACGTCTATAAATTTAAAGGTAAAAATACACGGGGAATTATCGATTCTCCTCTTCGGTTTCTGTACCACCACTTCAAATTGAGCAAACATTTGAGAAAGTATGCCAAAGAGTGAGCATGACACCAATTTTATACCCATTTAAATCCATCATTGCTAAAAGCAGATATGTGTAATTGTCATAGAACTTGACATATGCATCGATTGTGAATACACTCAATGATTCTTTCGCTAGATGTCTATAAATATATATCATTTAGATAATGGTTTGCTAATTTATATTTTTTTAATAATGCAAAACCGCATTGAAAACCCCGTGAAAGCATGAAGTTGTCCAGACACTTTCATTCGTTTGTGTTCCGCGTCATCGCATTTCGGCAGTTGTGGCCTACTTGAAATGAAGCATGACTTCATTTAAACGGATACGACAACTCTCAAAACACACGTATATGGACAATAGAAAATCCCCATGCTCTGCATGAAGAGGTAATGTATTCGCAAAAATCGAGAGTGTGGTGTGGCGTGTCTCTAGACAAATAGCTATAGAGTCTACTTTTTTTAATAACAAACAGTTACCATGAAAGTTTCTTCCTTTTGACGCGAAAGTCCAAGGGGGGCAGCGACAGTTGCGTCCTCTACACTTACATCCGTCTTACTACACCATCGGCAGAGGGCAGTATTGCAGAGGGGCATGTAATTAGCACTCTGGCATTCTGCCGGTAGTCATCATGCAACTTCTGAGATCGAAGGATGCCTCATCTCTATCAGACAGTTCTCCAATTGTAGTCTATCTGCAAATATTCAGTGAGTTTTTCGTTCATGTAACGGACAGGTAACTAACAAGGCCTTGCAAGGCCTGGCACACTTCAATTTGAGAGAAATGTAAAGTCTATTTGGAGACAGAATTATCTCAGAAAAACTTTGGCCACCAAGATCTACCGATCTAATGCATTCCAACTTTTTTCTTCGGTGCCTATGGAAAGAAAAATGTATAGAAAAAAAGTACCAAACGATGTAAAAACCGAAAGAGACTACACACGAGAGACTGAAGCCGTTAACATGGCTTCTTTGAGAAATGTGTTTCACAATTAGGAGAAACGCTACAGGTGCCTGTTTGGATAAGGAAGGAGACCATTTTCAGTATAGATTGTGAGCAGGTTCCGTTTTGTATCGTTGAAGGTATGTGTATATAAATTTGCAAACCATTATCTAAATATAAGTTTTATAGATAATATTTTGGGGCC
This sequence comes from Metallyticus violacea, assembly GCA_030762175.1. Classification (NCBI taxonomy): domain Eukaryota; kingdom Metazoa; phylum Arthropoda; class Insecta; order Mantodea; family Metallyticidae; genus Metallyticus; species Metallyticus violacea. The sequence continues at coordinate 114,736,450 of CM060831.1, forward strand.
TCCAGCAAGAGAATCGCCCTGTACATTAATAGCCAAATCGTTCAGTGAGAAATTTATTAATTAACAAATACATTACTATATAAGACTGAATTTCTGGTTCATTATTGAAAAGGGATATACTCGCAACTGTAAATTGACTGTACTTACAACATCCGTCTATAGTTTAGTTCGGCTGAGTGTCGTATTTCATAAAATAATTATCATTATAGTGAGGTCGCGTTAGTAAAAAAAAAAAAAATAATGCGCCGACACGTTTTTCTGTGTTTTACCCTTCTCTTGTCCTTATCTCGTCTGGAAAGCTTTGTTCCTATTGACTAAGACAAGCAAGGCAATTTTCCAGAGATATGTAATGTAATCTTTCTAGCGTAGTTGTTTCTCCTTTTGTTCTACGCTGGCAGAGAAGGTTCGGGAATCATTGGGATAACACGTGTTGGTCATTATTCAAAATTGGTAAGGAGCATAGAATCCCTTTAGTTTCTAATTATTTATTATATTATATTTGTTCGGCATTTTCTTTATTTTTGTCTTTTAATTTTATCGTTATTAATGCCTATAATTAATATAGTTTTTTTGTGTTTTTCTCAAAACATTGGTTTTGTAGCATTGATCGCTCACCTATTACTTTTCTAAACTTTGAGAGGCTATTCTATCTCAGTTGTATTGATCCTCAGGGTGGGATAACGGCGAAGCTATACTGAGCGCCACAAAAGTTTCGGGAGTTAAAACCTGTTTAAAAATAACACAAAATCAATATCATTCTAATTAAAAAGCAATCAACATGTCTGTTTTTACTGCTCGAACCTGTCCCGCTTAAATTTAATACAGTTCTTTAATCCTTTTGGGAACGCCCCTGCTACCGCATGCTTATTCTCGGATATTAGTTCGCCCAGTCTCGAAACAGTATCCTATTTTTAATCAACACACACCTTGAAATTCGATATGCCCCCGTACGAATTCAAATCCGATGGATTTCCTGGCCATTCTTCAGCAGTAATGAAATCCTGGAGATTTTCTCTCCGCTGTTATTGTTACTTTCCACGAGTATCTATGGGGTGATGCGAAAAAATTCAAGAACATTTTACGTGAATTCAGAATTGTAGAAAAAGCTTTTTTTTTTTCAATTAGATTTGCATTTCTATTCTAACTTTTGTAGCAGCATATTTCCAAGATGTTCGTCAAATTCTAGTTATCATTTTCTCATGTTGTAGTTTTATTTTAATGCGTAAATGAAGAGTTGCTTGGGGTCTAACTGCTGGTTTTTTTAATTAGTATTTAATGCTCGTTTTTACTCTAGGCCTAAGTCTAGGGTACCTCTCCGGGAGGGCGGAGGAAAACCTGGAAAAAACCTCAGTCAGGGAGGTCGAACCTGATGGAATTGGAACCCAGACCTCCCGCTCACGTCTTACTGCTGTGTTCTCAAACGGAGCTACATAGAATTTCGAAAAGAGAGGAAGATTAATTTATGAATAAAAAAGGGTTTTCCAATAGGGTCTTCCAGCTAAAAATGTTAAATGTGTGTGGAATGTAACTAAATATACTGCATATCATTTGACTCTGCATTAACTAATGCTACCATGTTTTGTTTTTACAAGATGCAGCTGATAAACTTTTGCTTTTTTCTTATTTAATATAATTGTATTTTTATTTCATTCTTTACAGAATTGTATAATATTTCCGTATCATATAACATATTTCTTGTAATTTAATTTGATTTGTTGTATATTTCTGCAAATCTGAAGTGAAAGAACAGCACAACATTAGATATTTCGCTATAAGAGTGTGCCGAGCAGTGAGAAATATATTTTTCAAAAATGGATCATGCCCAATCAAATATAACGATATGTTGACCACATTACATGATACATTTCCTTTCTACTCGACATCAATAACTGGGTTACTGCATTTAATACTAGTCATTTCAGCATAGAAGATGTGAAACGTCAGGGAAATCAACCCAAGGTACAGTTCAGGAAAATGTAGACGTCATTTATTCCCTGATTCTAGACGAATGAATAATTCCCTACAAGAGCAAGCAGAGATCCTGAATATATTCTAAGAACGAGTAGGTTATACTAGTCGTGAAGTTTTAGACATTCAGCATAATGGATTCACGGATGCCTTAATGCTGTTCAGAAAGCGTGATCGAGTGCTTGCCTCAAAATTTATTTCGGATTATTTAGATCAGGAATGAATGCCTTGTAAGGATGAATTATATATATATATTATAATGTATACACACTTCAAGCAAAGAAAAAAAACTGTATTAACATATCAAAAGTGGATTCACACAAACAGAAAATGATGAGCACTAATCATCTAATCATCTTAGACTTTTACAGTTACAACAATTGCTCAAAATGATCGGCGTCGATACACTTCTGAGTACGTTGAACTACTGATTGAGCAACGTTTTCGAAAGTGTTCTCAGCGATTGCGCACATGCCATTTAAATTTCTTCCCGAAGCGCTGCCATTGCCTTTGAACTTCAATAACATTCTCAGTTTTCCAATACCACTTCAAAATTGCTTTCCGCTGTTCAAACGATAATCTTGGGTCTATTTTGTTACAGTAACGCTAACATAACATTATGTCAGTCACGTTTGTTTACAGAACATCATACAATAATCTTGGCTTCATTTATTCGTTGTTGATTTCCAATCATCTTGGCTTCATTTGTTCATTGTTGATTTACCTATCACGTAGCAACGCTATCATAATGTACGTGAGTCACATCTGTTTACAGAACATCATACGGTAATCTTGGCTTCATTTGTACATTGTTGATTTACCTGTCACTAGCAACGCTATCATAATGTGCATGAGTCACATCTGTTTACAGAACATCATACGTACGATAATCTTGACTTCGTTGTTCATTGTTAATTTACCTGTCACGTAGCAACGTTAACATAGTGTATGTGAGTCACATCTGTTTACAGAACATCATACTACACATTACTGTTGTTTTTCGGTCCATCTTTGAAATATATTAAATAGACATGTACTGTAAAAGTGTACTTATATATTTTGGCAATCCAAAGAATGGAAACAGGGACTTCCCACGCCAAAAGCTAAAGCCACAGAGATCATAATCCAAATTGATGGCGCCTGTTTTCTGGGGTAAAGATGGGATTTTACTTGTAGACAATCTGCAAATGAACTCACCCATTACAGCACAGTATCGTGTTAAACTTCTTAACAAATTAAACCAACAAATAATCTCTAAATGTTGAGACAGTCTCCGAAAAGGAATCTGGTTTCACCAAAACCATGCCCCTCCACATATGGCAGTCATTATGAAGCAGAAATTGGCACATCTTCACTTGAAATTCTGAAACACTTATTTAACTAATTTTACCCCCTGGAACTTTCATCTCTTGAAGGAAGAAAGTTTTCAATCATTGAGAAAGCACACAAATTACGTGCTTTGCAGCACAACCAATTATCGTTATATAAGAAGAATAATCTCATAATTGTGTAGTTCAAGAAAAAATGTGTAGATTGAATATACATTTAGACCCTCAGTGTTTTTCTTTTCTTTCTTTATATAGTTAAAGACTTATCAGCTTGTTATTGATTTTGTTTATCTCTACAGTAGTCCCAGATGCTTCAATCCATGCTTTCCACAAAGCATCTTCTGATTACTTCAAGTACACGGAATCTCAAAATAGTCAATCGAATTAAGATGGGGTTATTTGTTTAATTTATTTACGGAGCTCTTTATCATCCAGGTCATCAGCGTCCCATTCAATTCAGGGCGTGAAACAGCTGATAATTTTGCTCAGGAGTCTCTTCTTTCAGGCTTGATGGTCTTCTACGTGCCGTAAATCTACGACACCTTTACTTCCCTTCCGAAGAAAACCATACTTAGAATTTCACGTCCGAAAAATGGATCAACCCTGGCCGGTATTGAACCGGCAATCTTGGGTCTATGAGGAAAATTCGGCCCACTAGACTACCAAGACAACTAAGATCGGGTGAGATGGGTGATGAATTCATTACCATGTGTCTCAAACATCTGCATCATTTGTTGCCTTTGTGACATTGCGTTATCCCATTGGTATTGTCTAGGCATATTGTCTTCAAGTAGTTATGTGCTAGAACAGTAACAATAGATAATAGCGCTGCATTCAAGAGCTGATTATTACTAAAGAATGTAAATAATATCGGAATAACCTATCCTTCAATTTTCTGAATTCTCATTTTACAACCGAAATTTACAGTGTAATGTTTTCTTATATATTTGATTTGTCCATGGGCCTTGAAGCCGGAATTCTGAGGACATGCGAGGTACAGCTGTCGATGTCTATCTCTGAGTAGAGGTATCCATGAGAGCCATCAACCAACATAACACAAGTGGCTATTGTTCGACGCATATTCCAAGTGGATATTGGTCTCTCTGCGGTAATATTGTAGTAATCAGATAATTGGGCCAGGATTCTGCTATGGTATTGTATAGGTGTACTTAGACTGAATGTTTGACTACTGCTGATCAACTGTAAATCTGTAGTACAGCCTACATTTCTTGTCTCAGCATCCATAAGGATCAATTCATTTGAAAATGGATAATAAAGAAACATAATTTAAATAGATATTGCTTTGAATAAAATTATATACAAAAAGGTTGATTGTGTGCATGCCCTTTTATTTTTAATTCTAATAATGTTCTTGATTTAATGGGACAAGTTTATAGTAACTTTGTGAATATTACTTTCGAAGGACATAAATCCGAAAAGACTAATGCTAAGCATTTCAAAAAAGTTAATATACAGGGTGTTTGTAAAGTCACTGTGCACTTATACTACGGAAGTTCGAACCAAAGTTAGGTTTTTTTCTACATAGAATCATAACACAGGTTGGCATTATTGTTTTTTCATAGTTACATGATTATTTTTAATTTGCTCCAATGTTGCATTACATTTTACTGTTTAGTTCAATTATCGGTTAATAGCAGCTGTTTAAAGCAATATGTTTAGTGTTTAGATGTTCAATTTAGTTTAAATTATGATGCTTTCAACATTCTATCGACAAAGGAATAAATACAAACATTTAGTGCAGAAGGCATTTGCTGAAAAATTCCCAGAGACAGCTGTATCTCATCGTAATGCAATTTGTCGACTTAGTGAGAAATTTCTATAGACAGTCTCAGTGTTAGTTGGTTAGATGGAAGACCACCTGAACTTAACCAAGAGAAGCTGTTAGACATTTCTGGCTCTGTGTGGTAGAGCCCATCAAAACCACTGCGCAAGTTGGCACAAGAAATAGACATCGGACTTGCACCGCGCGTAAAGCGGTTAGGAAAACTTTGAAATTGTTCCTGTATAAAGTGGAAGCAGTGCAAGAATTGTAAGACGAGGATAATGAAAAGCGAATCCGTAACTGAGAATGGATTACATCTTTTGTTGAAAGGAATACCATTGATATTCTTCATGTCACCTTCCATACAGACGAGACCTGTTACACATCTCTAGCTATGTTAACACGTGTTAAAACTTCTGCAGAAAGTGCTTTCCAATAAAATTAAGCGGGTTCAGGCTTGTACATCCGCCCTGGGACGATATTTCCAACATATATTGTGACTGTACAATGAATTTACGAACATCCTATAGCTGATAGTAAACATTGTATTAATGTGTATAAGCCGTAATACATTCAATATAAAAGTTTAACTGGAACATAAGTCGATCAATTCATATTTGACCAATTTTCCCAAGGAAAACAAAAATAATATCAGCCAACTGCTCTCTCTCTCCCTCTCTCTCTCTCTCTCTCTCTCTCTCTCTCTCTCTCTCTCTTTCTGACAAAAGCATTTCTATTATTTAATGTTTCATCAACAAGAGCTTCGTACAAAAGTTTTTCGCTAAATTACATTTTAAACACGCCGGTCTTGCTAATAGCATTCACATAGCAGGCAACTGTTCCACTTTGACTTAAGAGTGCTGTGCGATAAGTCGATGACAGTCAGCGTGCAAGACAGGCATAAAAGTCCTCTACCTCTATAAAAGTATTATTATTATTTTTTTTTAATGTTCATTTGCCCTGGAGCACAAATCTGAAAATTATACTCGTATTTATATAGGAGAGTTATGTAGTCAAAAAGACTGAGAAGGTTTTTTTATACATGGAACACACTATGCTCGGTCCAGATTCGTGCGTTCTTTTTCAAAGTTTTCTCTGTTGAGTTAAATGCACTATGCCTAACCGTCTGCCAGTCCTGAAACACGTGTAGGAAGCCATCTTCTGACATTTTCTTCAAAACCACTTAAACTTTGTTCACGACAGCCTCGGAGGTACCAAAACGCTCCCCCTTAGCTCTTTTCAGACTGGGAAAGAAATAAAAGTCACAGGGGGCTAAGTCTGGGGAGTATGGAGGATGGGGGACACGTTCGAAGTTCCCTACACACTTCCACTCGCACCATCGTCTGTTCAGGAGTCAGTTATCTTGGGATCCACCTCGCACAAACGCGTTTCGCCATGGGAAATGTGTAACATGTCTGTAAGTTTGTCAATTGTTATTCGTCGGTCTTCACGAACAATGACGCCAGCTGAGTGGATCATGGTTTCGTTTACTGCTGTTAGGTGCAGGAATATTACAGATGGATAAATAGGGAATATCAAAACAGAGAATTCGGGAAAGAAATAACCTAAGATTAGAATATATTGAACAAGAAATGTTTGGTAGTATATGAGAAAAGAGTTCATTGAGACTTTATAGGAAAATATAAATAGTATGGGGTAGGGAAAACTATATAGAACAATGTGATAAGGCAGGTCGGGAAGGGTTTGCATGGGGTAGAACCGAATTATGAATTTAAAAAGATTAGGATATGATAAAGATGTAGAAAAATGTATAATGTATGCAGACCCATACGGATTTTCATTGTTTATTACACTGTAAGCAAACAAAGTTGTGGGGAGAACAGACTTGGCAACAAAAATGGAAGAATCCTAGATAAGGAATTGTTACTTAGATTTTAACTGTCAAAGGAAAGAAGAATATAAAAATGAGAGAACTATTTGGGAAAGAGAAATGGATAAGAATGGATAAGAGGAAGATGAGGGAAATATAACCTTAGAAGAACAATTGGTTGTATAAGTACAACAAGGATAGAATAATACAGCAATAAATATTATGGTCACCAATACACTAATAACTGGAGTTGTATGTATTGGATTCAGACTGCAAACAACAACTCTAGAAAATATAAAATAAGTACGATTAATGCTATTTTTTGTATATTTTAAATCTCATTTTATAATGGGTTGATAAAGTATGTATAAAGTATATTAATAATCTATTGGGATATTTTCAATAAATTTCTATTTCTATTTACTGTTGTAGCTACAGCACCTGGACCGCCTTGCTTTGCTGTTGAAATACGGCCCTGCTTAAATCCCTTGAACCATCGAAGTGCTGTGAATTGTGGCAGAACAGCATCGCCTGCTACAACAATCTGTAGCCTTCCATACCGGGTTTCTGCAAACGAAAGCAAAACATCAACGCAGCATATTGCTCTTCACGAATCAACTCCATTTTGCATGTAAGCGTGAGACGAACAGGCGTACTTTGCTTTTCCTCTGTGCTATACTTGACGTTACAAACAGGGCTGAAAGCTCTAGTACCTTCGTGCTAGAAGGTACAAGGTACAAGGTACCTTTCTGCTACACAAACAAATTTACGCTCGCCCTCTTTTCGTAAATACAAATGGATACAAACGGGTAAATTACCATAATGCGGGCATTGCTAGGCGGGTAAAATATTTTAACGGTGGGAAATCTCCTCTTATAGGCAATTAATTCATTTACACACACGCATTAACTTAATCTGTCGGCTAACCTGGGTAAATCCTAGAAGCCGGTGGTCACGGTGGTTTATTGAGTAAATCATTGTAATTGTTGCAACAAATTTCCTTTAACTCCGGCAGAAGAAGAAGAACAAGAACAAGAAGAACAAGAACAAGAAGAAGAAGAAGAAGAAGAAGAAGAAGAAGAAGAAGAAGAAGAAGAAGAAGAAGAAGAAGAAGAAGAAGAAGAAGAAGAAGCATTGTGATGACGCCATTATCTTCACAACTCTAGCATTACACTCTAACCGCGTCTGAGCTATCGCACCGTTGCTGGAGAAGGTCTCTGTGCAAGTCACTTACCTTCGGCTCTCACCGCTGTCGCTCGGGCGCTAATAGCAAGAGTTGCACCAGCAGTACGGGTAAAGTTACGGGTTCGTAGTACCAGCAGCACGAAGGTACTAGTGCTTTCAGTCCTACGTGTCAGGAAAAGCTGTACAGATGCATGCTCGAGCGAACGTCTGTTTTTATCCACCAATCAGGGCTGATCCGTTTTCATAATGCTTCATTGTTTCAACAATGTTTCTTTGCTATGTGCAACAAAAAAATAGCTCTTGGTCTTTTTTGACTAGCCCTAGTATCTTAATAATTTATAAAGTGTCGTACTTTTATTTCTCGTTAACTCTGTAGAGAAATCGTTCAAATATGCATAATAGAGACTTTCTTATAGTCTTATTATTATAGTTAGAATACGTTAGATTTGGCGAATTTTTACACGAAAACTATAGATGTAGGATGTCATGTTTCATAAAAATTCCTCTTTATATTGTAGTAATATAAAAATATATAATAATTTAAAGGTGTGAGGTCCATTGTTAGACCGAGATCTGGTGGCCAGGCATTTAAAAAATTAGAAATAGTAGATGGGCAAAAACGGCACTTAAAATATGTAATATATGGTTTGTAATATACATTACAAGCTATTACTGGTAACTATAAATTAATTTAAATGCAATGATTATTAATTATGCAAACATTATTATTGTTTTAATATGTTAATTATTAATAGCTGAACGCCAATTTAAACAAAATTTGTGTATTAATAATTGCAAATGGTGAAAGAACAGCCTACTTCTTGTTGAGTCTAACAAAAGATGCCACGGAAATTGCAAGTAAAAAATGCTGTTTGTTATTCTACATCGCAGTGAAAATTTACGATTGCGAATTAGATGTAATCATCTCCTTTTCATTACAGAGAAACGGTATCTAAAAGAGTTTCCTTATTGCGTCCTTGTTACTGTTTTAAGTCTTTTTAATCGATATGATGTCGTGATGTACTGATTATTTTTACAAGTCAATATTGCAAACTGAGATCGGCTGCTTACAAATGAAATGTGCTCGCCCACAATAAAAACGAAAGTACTTTAGTGACCTACTTACCTGACTAATATGTCTATGTTTATATCTTATTTGGAGAGATGGAAACACTGCTATCCTTAGAAAATTTCCTTTATAAAATACAATCCACAGGAAACATTCTTTAAAGCAATTGCGTTTGAAAAAACAATAATAATTCAAAATCCCTCAAATGAAACAGTAAACTACAATAACAGAATAGTGCAAAATATGCAAAAACAAAACCTTTCTATAAATTAGAAAAAAAGGGTTAGATTGAAACATTCGGGTCATGGGATTCGAGCCGTGACTCCAGTTGACGCTCTAAACAACTCAGCTACCGCATCCCCCCACCCCAATCATGGAACCACAAAACCTTCATAACTGATTCTGTATATCCCGGAAACTTCCCTGAAGTTTCTCTACTCCCGCCCTTCATTCGTATTTTTTAAATCTGATTCTTCGTTCCCCACTTACATCCACAAGTTTCCGACCTAACAAATTTCCGGGTATCATAAAGACAAAAACAATATTTCTTTTTTCAATATAGTTACCCTTTATAGCAATACACTTCTCACATCTTTGAATTAACATTTCAACCCCCCCCCCCCTCAAACAGCCAGAAGTTATGCCCACAAAATGGTCATAAACACCATCCATCACTTCTTCGTCACACTTAAATTTCTTTCCTCGAAGGTCCTTCTTCAGTTTTGAGAAGAGGAAATAGTCACTGAGAGCTAGATCTGGGCTGTAGGGTGGATGTTCGATATCCTTTAAGCCACATTTTTTCACAGCTTCCTTTGCAACAAGAGCTGTGTTCACAGGCGCGTTGTCGTGAAGAAGGCGCACATCACCACTCAGTTTTTCTCGCCTTTTCTCTTTAATAGAAGCACGTAGTGCTACTGCATAGTACTCTCCATTTACTGCGATGTTCCTCTCCTTGAAGTAAATGAAGAGTATTCTTTCACAGTTCCAAAAGGTTGTGGCCATAATCTTCTTGGTTGCATAAGTGACCTTGACCTTTAGAGACGGTGCTTCGCCAGATTTACACCACTCCATTGATTATCTTTTGGACAAGGGATCATAGTAGAGGACCATAGTGTCATTTCCTGTAACAATGATTTGCAGAACTTCTCTCTCATTGGCACGGCAGAGCTCCAAAAATGTGTGACTACAGATGACTCGTTGCTGTTTTTGGACTGAGGAAAGAAGTATAGGCACTAACCTTAATCATGTTTAAATGTTCATGAATAATTCGAAGGACTGTTGTTTTAGAAAGGCCCAACCTTGCTGCTATTTCTCTTTAAGCAGCCGGTCTTCCATAATTTCTCCTTCCACAAGAGCGATGTTTCCAGGAGTGAGTACCTCCAAGCGACCTGCATGCTCTTCGTCTTCAATTCAACTCGATACTCCATTTTGAGCATGTCACAAGCTTCTACACATAGCCTTCTTTATGCAACTATATCTGAATAAATTAACAGCTACGCTTATTTACTTAACAGATAAGGTATAACACCAGATAAGGATTTTGTGAAGGCGATAATTCTTATCACGAGGCCGGAAACTTATGGACCTATCCTCGCACGCTATTGTGAAGGAACAATTTCTATAATGTTTGACAGTTTACGAATATCATTTCTGTACATTTGAGATTCTTTCTAAGTCACTAATAAAAAATTAATTTGCCTTACATCCGGGCTCTTGTAAAGTGTATTCTTTCGTAAAGCAGAGTTATTGTTAATGCAAAATCAAGTCGGTGTATTTATAACCGTCTAACTCTACAGCAACCTCGGATGTGGAAAATATTTTAACTTTTCACTTATTCCCCCTTCACATCCATATTTCTTCTCACAATTAAGAGAATATTTAGATATAGAACAACAAGCTGCTTGTCGAGCCTATAGCAATAATACAGTATATTTCTGCTTACCGCCACGTCTCTTTTACTGATGACAATAAAAGTTACAAATATACTATAACTTTTCAAATTTTAATGAACAATATGACCACTGTTACAATTTTCATTCTGTATGATGGATGTAAATGGCTTCAGCTGGACCAGAAAGTTGCAGTGAGACGCTCAGATATCGTCACTAGGCAGTCTATTACGACGAGGAAGGCGTATTCTGCATTACAGAGAATGGTGTCCATGATGTAGACCACCGGCTTGAGAAGAGCTAGGAAAACCCAAAGGAGTCGTTCCAGGGTTACCATGATGATTGCTATGGCCGTTAGAATCGCTACGAGTATAATCATTACCAGCACTTCCATAAGTCGCACTGCCACCACCATCTTGAACCTACAACACCATCAGTTACGTTGTGCATGACAGTAGAAACGATTTATTTCTCTGTTAATGATATGTTTGGTAACAGTTTGGAAGAGTGGAAGCATTCTATGATAATTATACATATTCTATGATAATTATACATGTTCCAACTGACATACGAGCTGCATTCAAGTTATAACAACTCCCATTTATTTCTTCTCAGTACTGGAAGCAAATAGAAGCACGCGGTTTGTTTTAAAATGCGCGGGCACTCGTTGTCCTTGCGTTACGGAGATGCAGCACTGTATGCCAGACAGAAATCTAGCGGCAGCGGCGAGAGTGAGGACTGTTTTTGATACTTCAAAATGGTGACGTTTTCATTGCAAGAGCAGCGTGTAATCTTTCGTATTCTTCATTTGCGTGGTTTGACACCGATTGAAATTCATCGTCAGTTGAGTGAGATACGTGGTGATGGTGTCATGGATGTGTCTAATGTGCGTTCATGGGCGCGACAGTTCAAGGAAGGTAGATCGTCGTGTGACAACAAACCAAGGTAATCTCGGTCTCGCACAAGCGAGTGCAGAAAGTCGTTTTGGAGAATCGCATAATGAGTGTGGAACACAGTTGGTATTTCCGTGGTATTTGTGCATATAATCCTACATAAAGACCTGAAAATGTGAAAGTGTTCTCCAAGTGGGTGCCACGAAAGCTGACGAACGACTACAAGGCTGCGCGCGTGGAATGTTGACATGTGATGACGGCATGAATCTTTCCATCAATATTGACAATGGATGAGATATGGATGTCGTTTTTCAATCCTGGAATGAAGCATCAGTCTGCTCAATGAAAGCACTCAGATTCACTCCGATTTTCCAGTGGCCAAAACAGACTCCTACAGAAGAGTTTGTAGCGGCCATGGAAGCATGGCGTCGACGTTGTGAAAAATATGTACGGCTGCTGGGAGATTACGTCGAGAAGTGACACAAGTTCCATAGTTTTCGTGTAATTAGTTAGTGAGAAAAAAAACAATATATTACAACTTGAATGCACCTCGTACAGCAGTGGCCAAATTTCTTGCATCAATAGAAACTTATTATAAGCCCTCACAGTACAAAACATTTTTCAACACTGTAGGTTCAATTGTTTTCAAAGTATAATTACAGAATACTCTGTGGTATTGTTGACCTGTTAGACTATTACTTGCGTCAACATTATATTTGTTTTCCGCTTCAAATGAGATCAATAACTTACAATGGGTTCAATCAGCTCTTTCATTCTCACTCCCGGAGGACATTAAGAGTTGGTTCACGTGCGGTCAGTTGTTACAAGGCCAGCTCATATTTTGAACAACCAGTTCACCTAGTGTACATGTCAGCACTTATAAACAACAAATCAACTACATATTCACATATAAGTATTTGGGGTATAAATAAATAAATAAACTATACATGAATCTGCAGTAGAATATGTAAAATTAGTACCATTATGCGCATCAACGTAACAACAATGAGATTAACAACACATTTCGCTTAATTAGCAATAAGTAATTGAGTATAAATTCTTGTACTTTTAGACTGTATTTTACTACAATTTGTATTAACTTCTTGGATAAGTAGAACTTTACTGATGATATGAGAACGAACTATGTACCCGTCACTCTTCATCCTTGGAAAAGTGCGCCTCTGTACTGCGACAACGAATATTTTCGAAAGCAGGCCAAGTAATTACGGAACGCAGTAACGTCTGGCAGGAAAAAGAGTGCCCCCCATATTTTGGTTTTGAACTATAATCTAAAATTAAAACAAGACAGTGTACAGTGTATATATATTTATGTATGACTTGTGTGTTTATTACTGGTAAGTAAATTTGTCATTTTGCATCAATTTTATAACTTGAAATGAGCAGTTAGAGCCATATGGTCATTCACTGCATGATTCTCTCTTAGAGTAGTGAAGACAGGTCGCTTGCTCTCACCATTTCGTTAGTTCATAAGGAGCCAGTTGTTGTGAATTACCAGTTGTCAATGAACAAACTTGTTCTTTATCAGTTCATAAAAACGAGCCGTTCAAAATAGTTCGTTCATGAACTACCCACTGCTGCAATAATCACCCCAGTATAGAAATGACATAATGAGTGTACGGGGGAAGGTCCATAAGTTTCCGGCCTTCACAAAATCCCTGTCTGGTGTCATACCTTATCTGTTAAATAAATAATTGCAGCTGTAGCTTCCGCTCCGTGTTCAGTTGTTCAGATATAGTTGCACAAAGAAGGCTATGTGTAGAAGATTGTGACATGTTCAAAGTAGAGTATCGAGCTGTTATCAAGTTCAAACAGGTATTGGAAGGTGTATATGGGGAAGCTTACCCCTCATATTCTATCGCAAAAAATGGGCCAAACTTTTTTGAATGGGTCGAGAAAACATTGAAGACGAAGAGCGTGCAGGTCGGCCCTTGGAGGTACTCACTCCTGAAAACATCGCCCTTGTGGATGGAGAAATTATGGAAGACCGGCGGCTTAAAATAACAGAAATAGTAGCAAGGTTGGACTTTGTAACATATATAAATAACACTAGTATTCCTCCTAGGAAAATAAGGATTAAAATGTAAGAAAATCAAAAGCTAGTTGATATAATTATATTAATTATTAGACCAAATATTATTAGAATTTTATTAGGTTGGGATGGTTTAGGATTAGTTTCTTATTTGTTAGTTAATTATTATCAAAATAGTAAATCTGCGAGATGGGTGCCTAGACTTCTTTCCTCAGTCCAAAAGCAGCAACGAAGCATCTGTTAGGCATTTTTGGAGTTCTGCCGTGGCAACGAGAGAGAAGTTCTACAATCAGGAGAATCAGGAAACTATGGTCCTCTTATATGATCCCTTGTCTAAAAGAGAATCAATGGAGGCCAAGGTTACTCAGTCAACCAAAAAGATCATGGCCACAATCTTTTAGGACTGTGAAGGAATATTCTTCATTGACTTCAAGGAGAGGAACACCACAGTAAATGGGGAGTATTATGCTGGCCTACTGCACAGACTACGTGCTTCCATCAAAGAGAAAAGGCGAGTAAAGCTGAGTGGTGGTGTGCGCCTTCTTCAGGACAAAGACGAAGAAGTGAATGCTGTTTATACCTATTTTGCAGACAAGACTTCTATTTGGGGGGGGGGATTGAAATGTTAATTCAAAGATATGAGAAGTGTATTGCAATTGCAATAAAGGGGTAACTATATTGAAAAGTGAAATATAGTTTTTGTCTTTGTCATACCTAGAAAACGGTTAGGCCGGAAACTTATGGACCTGCTCTCGTACATATGAGGCTTGTAGAGAAGGACAAAGCAACATAATTAACTCCTTGCAAAAGAATCGTGCTATTGTTGCATAATCGTCTATGAACCACTTTACAAGGCAAATTGCAATGAGAGTAGGTTTTAATGTATCAACAGTCACAGGGCTATTAAAAAGTGCAAGTATAATTACAATATTGACTAAAGGGAAGGCAAAGGCATGGAAAAAACTCTCGGATATCGCTGTCTTTCTTCTGTGAAGCTGAAACGAGAATATGAGGAAGTTTGTGACACCGCAGTGAGTAGCAGAACCGTTATGGGGAAGCTATGTGAAGCATAACTCCATACATGACTCCTATGCTGAATATGTCAACTGCGCCTGTAGTAGGCTAGAGATCATATCCAATTGACTGAGAACGTCTTCAGATGAGTAAAATTTAACTTACACTGTTCAGATGGCAAAGTGTTTTCTCATTGCAGACTGCAGGAAGAATTACTTCCATGTTGTGCGAAATCAACTATGAAGCATTCAAAAAATAAAAATGTTGGGATGAACCGATTGTTGGTAATTAGTAAATATCAATGTTGATTCAGGTAAGTGATTGCATTATCAATCTTGAAGAGTTATTAGTACTGACTATGTAGACCAATTTTGGTGAGTCGAGGGAATTTCAACAAATTCATCTCTGTACGATAGTATAAAAAGCTCGATTGATCTTCTTAACACGAAAGTATTTTTAACATAAAACAGTACTGGTTAACATTTCAGGTAAGAATATTTCTTGAAATTATAGGCGTTGAAACTTAGTGTAGCCAAATCGCTGAATTTGTTGATTTGGTTTATTTATGGGCTCTATTTAATATCTCAGTTCATCAGCGTCCCATTCAATTCAGGGCGTGATACGGTCGATGAAATGTGCTCAGAGGCCTCTTGTTTCAGACTTGAGGTTCTTTTACTTGCCGTGAATGTACGACACAGTCGAAAGAAGTCTCGAAAACATTAATCGACACTGGGCGAAATTGTATCCGCGATCTTGGGTCGAGGCAAGCAAGGTTACCACAGCTCACCAGAATTGACTAAAAAAATCGCTGAAAGATTACAGGAAGCTTTGTTGCCAAAAAGATGCCAAGAAACAAACTTAAGCTGAAGGGAACATTAACCATATTTAGTATCATGAGTTATAAAAGAACTATATAAAAAGTCACATATTCAATGCATCACGAAATAAGACAGTAATTAAAGTACGTGGGGGTTCAACCAACAACCTTTGGTAAATGTGGCTAGAATGAAAATACGTTACTGTACAAGAAATATGAATAACTGTATGATCTCCAATTACAAGTTATTCTTTAATCCAAAATATTGTTAAATATTATAATGTTATTGCTCTGGACATTTAAAACGGTTATTATAGCAACTCCTCTTAAGTTTACAATAAATGAGCTGGATAACAAAAAATCTGGAATCATACTTATTACTGAACTTTAAGAAAACAAAAGTTCCACTTAGCGATACAGCACATTTGGCTAACACTGTAGCATATGAGTTCATCTTTATAAAGTTATCAATAACAATGTTCCGATGCGCCCGGCATATCAATTAAAACGAAAATTAAAATGTATGTATAGCAGTAATTTAAAAGCAACATATATTGGTTGAAGTTTCAAAGTACAAATAGATCAAGTTCATCCTATCGTATAAGCATTAAGTTATACAGGGTTTTTCAAAAGTAAGAGATAACTTTAATTGGTTATATTTCTTTATTGTCTACACAACCTTGAAGCAGGAAATAATGCTGCCTATATTAATTTTATAACCTGAGGCTACAGAGTTATATTTATAAAGGCATTATATTTGATAAGGATAATTGTTATGTATATGTATAAGAAAATCATTTTGAGATAGGTATAACAGGAATCGAAATAATTTGTAACTTGTATGTCATTTAACAGGTAATGGTATTTCGCAAAAGGGTTTTGTATACATTTTGTGTGAAACATGTTAGAAAGAGACAGATTATGTATACCTGACTCCACTCACGGACCGCTCCTTAGACAAGGCTGAAGAAAGGGTAAACTATCTTTTGTTAGGTCACGAACCTTCTACCCGGGAAATACTTAGGAGTTGACAATAAGAGAAACATGTGGCCATAACGGGACAGTATTTAACAAAGTCAGACTTAAAAATATTTTAAGAGAAAATGAAAATGTCAGAACGGAGACGAAAATGTTTTATTACAGGAAAGCCGAAAACACACGTGCTTAATCTCTAGGAACATTTAGGAATCTACAAACTAAGCAAGGCAAAAGATTTTCAATAGAAATCAGAATGTAAGGAAAGGGCCGAAATTTATGACAGCTTGTTCTGGGAAAATTCAAGTTCGTGGGAAGACGTTAGATCAGGGGGGAAAGAATAATTCTAGCCAATGGTCTTCGGATAAAAGTTAACGAATCAGGAGAACTTATTTATAAATAATAATTTTAGGATAACCAATTATGAAAGTACAACACGAAAATAGATAAAATACGAGGGAATTTAATTTAGCGAGAGGCGTGGCGATGTAGTAGAAAAACTAGAGTACAGAAGTCAGAGAGGCACTCAAGAATTCACGCATTCGGTAAAGACGCATTCAGAGGGACACTCGCAGAAGATAGACAGTCAGCAGACATTCACGCACTGAGGATTCACTCATTCGGTAGAGACACATTCAGAGGAGACACATACACACATTCTTACAGTCAGTCATAGATTCAGATTCAGGCATTCGGTAGAGACACATTAATAGATTCAGAGGGAGATTCAGACATCCAGATATTCACTCAGGAAGCCAGTCTAAGTGTGTAGTGAGGTCAGCTACGAGCCGTCAGGAAGTAACCTGCCAAATTATTAAATAAAGTAAATGTTCAAACAGTGCCGGACGTATTAATACACCGAACAATCTCCTTCCCCCCCTAACGACTTTCAAGTCGTTAAAAACAGTCCAAATTTACCCTGAGAACACATCCATCAAATCCCCCCTATAGTGGAACCCCCGTAATAACCGTTTCAAAATGGCGCTACCAACTTTGGGGCTTTCGTGGACAGGGAAGTGTAGATTCGCCTTTCGTGGACAGTAAGAAAAGACCGGCATTCGTGAGCAAGGAAGTATGGATTCAGCATTCGCGAACGAGGAAGAAGAGATCTTCAACTTCGCAGACCTGGAGAAGAACCAGAGAGCATAGGGAACTTCGACGCACGGATACGAACGAGCGGCCGAGACAACATGGAGAGCGACGGCGGGCAGCCCAAGCAGGTGATCAGCCGACAGCACGGAGAGACCGACCGTAAGCACAAGGTTTACGAGCAGGAGCAAACACCGACGAAGCTGGTAACTGGACATCACCACGAGAACTTCTAACCGGACCCCACTACAAGAACATCATGCGACCGACGACCGAGAAAGCAGAAATAAGGTAGAGAAAAACTGAACTTCATAATTTGTTTGTACAAGAAAATTGCATTAGTCATTTCATGTAAATAATAAGTGGTATGCAAAAAAAAAAAAAAAAATGGCTGAAAACAGAGTAGAAAATAAATTGTTAGTTGACAAGCCCACAGTCATAGAGCGGGAAACTTATCAAGAGAACATAAACCAAAGGAATGAAAGTAAAGTTAATGCATGCACTAAAAGGCCGAGTAGTAAAGATAGGGATGATAGGTTAATAATCATGATGAGAGAACTAACGGATTCTATAAAAGAAAATGCAAAAGATATGACACGAGAACTAGGTGATATATTTGATAGATACGAGCGATCACAAAATGAAAGAGGTGATATACTTAGACCATCTTGCGATAGGCTAGAAAACACGCAAGGGAGGATTAATCAACCACTAAAAGAACAGATTGATAAATTTGATAGATTAGAAAAGAATACAGAAAATGAGATAAAGCAGCCTCAGATAGAAACCCTTAGTGAAGTTTATAATTTAACTCAAAATGTACAAATTGAGCAGGCTAGCATTCTTGAACAGGACCAAGAAATAAACGTTGAACCTTGCATAGAATTAGAAAGGGAACTAGAAGAAAATTCCGTGGAACTTAGATTTAATAGACAGCAAATAGAGGCCGAGAAAGATGATAGCGAGAACCTAGGGGAAATAAATAATAGTCAACTAGAACTAAAGGGGAAAACGATAGGTAATGAGGAAACAGGCATAGAAATAGAAGGAGAACAAAATCAAATACTCGAGATAGGCATAAACCGGGAGCAGGTAATGTGTCAAGAAAAAGCAAAAGGAAAACAAAGTAGTGATCAGGATTCGATCCAAAGACATCACGGGACAGGGGCACAAGTCTCTTTGATTCAGAAAAATTTAGTTGAATATTTTGAAAAAAAAATTGCGAAACCTCAAACCGAAATAAATTGCATAAATGCAAGTGTTCAGAATCCCTCAGAATTCGCGAAAGAACAATTAGCGGAACTCAGGACCGAACCACGCGAATGGAGACCCCCATGGAGTATTAGCGTTCAACTCGGATCCCAAAAAGAAATCAATACAAGAATGTAAAAAGAAAGTAGGATGAATAAACTGATTGATATAGGATTGAGAATGTAAATAGATGTAAACATAAGATTGATAAGATAGGAAAGCTAATACAATTTTATAGCTAATTAATGTAAAAGTATTGTAAAACAAAAATGTTAAGAATAGGAGTAAATAAGAGGGCTAGTTGTAATACCAATAAATCAGTTAGGAAAATAGATAATGAAAAATGAAAACAGTTTGAAAAAGATTAAATAATTACAAAATTGCCAAAGATAATTCGAAATAAAATACAATATAGGATGAAAACATAAGTAACAGAAACAAGAAAGTTAATAACTCCAAGGAACCAGGTAGAAAGATAAATAATTATAAATTAAATGAGTAAAGAAATAAAATAATTGCAATCAAGTGAAAGAAAATTCAAAATAAGATGAAGGTTTAATAAAACATATTAGTGACCCTACATAGGGAAATAGGTAATAATATTGTAATTTTGGCGAATTAAGAGAGTAACGAAATAAGATAAATCAAATCAGGCCAAAGGAAAGTCAATATAAAGTGAAAGCTTAATAAGACATTAGTAACATTACAGTGGGAATTTATAGGAAAGTAAATAATTGAAATTAGAGGGTTTAAGAAATAATCGAATAAGCAGAAGCATGCTAAAGAAAGATAAACGAATAAGAAGCTAAAATTATATATCTTGGTGACGTTCAATAAGGAAGCAGATAGGGGTAATAGAAAGTAAAGTGAATCAAGTAACGAGAAGAAATATATTAATAATGATCCTACGGTTAAAAGTAGAGGGCAAATAATGAATTATGATAAAGTGAATAGAGAAAGAGGATAAATAATGGTAATAAGGGAAGAAAATGAATTAATGAATTAAGCAGATAAAGAAAATAACGAAGTCGTCCATGAATAATTCTCGTGTATTGTATTGTGTACCTAAGAGAGCTTCATAAAAAGATCCAAGATATCTAATGAATAGTAATGTAGTTAAAATCAGTAATGAATTGCGCCGTGAAATGGGATGGAAAATTCTCCCATATAGATATACGAATAGAATCACCTATTTGTTACCTGTAATGCTATTGTCTTACAAGAAGTATAATGGATGATTGATGAAAAGTGAAGTTAGATAGCAAATTAGAAGTTTATGAAAAAAAGAAATATGACCAATGATTAATAAGTGATGTAGTTAAAAGCCATTAAAAATATATGCAAGGCTATAGAACGTCCATTAATGTGTATTTTTGGATAAAGGATTAAGTAATAAGCGGATTGCAAATATAATTTCTTTACTTACTACAGGTTATCTGGTTGTAAATTAATAAAGTTATGATTCAAAAATAAAATTTAACAATGTGATTGGGTTATCGAAATAGTTTTGGTAAAAGTAAAAATCGAATAAAAGACCGTCATGAATAACTTGGGTAAGCTAGGTATGATGTAGCCATAGCTAATGGAGTAAATGCATTTGAATAAACTGTAATTGTAACAAATTTCATGTAATATATGTGATGTAATACTTTTAAGGATTAATGTCAAAAGTCCATTGGATAAATTAGCTAGGATGTGAACTTGTTTATTTGAATAACAGCCAAAATTTCAACATTCACACTGTAATTAGCATAAGTAATGAATAATATAAGAATAGTTTATAATGAAACTAACTTGCAGAAACCCTCCGGGTATATTGTAAATTATAAACATTCGTATGCTAGAATATAATGCATATAAATATATATATAAGATGGTATAGCAGTGGCGTTGATACGCGAACAAAGGTGCTAAGTTAAAAACAAGTGAAGTGCAGTGAAAAAAAAAATGCAGTGAATCATGCTTAGTGCAGACAGATGTGCAAAAGTAAATAAATAAAAATGCAAGGCGTATCAGCTGAATAGCAAATGCCATAAACATTTACAAATATATTTTAAAATTTTGTATGTCAAAACTTACACTAAAATATAAAGGTATAACTCATAAAGGCAAAACAACACTCATATCAGAGCCAAGAACAATAAAAAAAACAATGAACAATAGGCTCGGAGTACAAATATATGTGTCACAAATATAAAATCAATTCGATTCAAGTTTGTTAATATAGTATTAAGAACAATAAGAATATAACTCTGCAATAACGAGATAGTAATAATCTCACGGGACTGTGTAATCATATTTTGTTGTGTTACCACAACAAAATCTAATTACAGGGGCATTTGAAGCAGGAAATAATGCTGCCTATATTAATTTTATAACCTGAGGCTACAGAGTTATATTTATAAAGGCATTATATTTGATAAGGATAATTGTTATGTATATGTATAAGAAAATCATTTTGAGATAGGTATAACAGGAATCGAAATAATTTGTAACTTGTATGTCATTTAACAGGTAATGGTATTTCGCAAAAGGGTTTTGTATACATTTTGTGTGAAACATGTTAGAAAGAGACAGATTATGTATACCTGACTCCACTCACGGACCGCTCCTTAGACAAGGCTGAAGAAAGGGTAAACTATCTTTTGTTAGGTCACGAACCTTCTACCCGGGAAATACTTAGGAGTTGACAATAAGAGAAACATGTGGCCGTAACGGGACAGTATTTAACAAAGTCAGACTTAAAAATATTTTAAGAGAAAATGAAAATGTCAGAACGGAGACGAAAATGTTTTATTACAGGAAAGCCGAAAACACACGTGCTTAATCTCTAGGAACATTTAGGAATCTACAAACTAAGCAAGGCAAAAGATTTTCAATAGAAATCAGAATGTAAGGAAAGGGCCGAAATTTATGACAGCTTGTTCTGGGAAAATTCAAGTTCGTGGGAAGACGTTAGATCAGGGGGGAAAGAATAATTCTAGCCAATGGTCTTCGGATAAAAGTTAACGAATCAGGAGAACTTATTTATAAATAATAATTTTAGGATAACCAATTATGAAAGTACAACACGAAAATAGATAAAATACGAGGGAATTTAATTTAGCGAGAGGCGTGGCGATGTAGTAGAAAAACTAGAGTACAGAAGTCAGAGAGGCACTCAAGAATTCACGCATTCGGTAAAGACGCATTCAGAGGGACACTCGCAGAAGATAGACAGTCAGCAGACATTCACGCACTGAGGATTCACTCATTCGGTAGAGACACATTCAGAGGAGACACATACACACATTCTTACAGTCAGTCATAGATTCAGATTCAGGCATTCGGTAGAGACACATTAATAGATTCAGAGGGAGATTCAGACATCCAGATATTCACTCAGGAAGCCAGTCTAAGTGTGTAGTGAGGTCAGCTACGAGCCGTCAGGAAGTAACCTGCCAAATTATTAAATAAAGTAAATGTTCAAACAGTGCCGGACGTATTAATACACCGAACAATCTCCTTCCCCCCCTAACGACTTTCAAGTCGTTAAAAACAGTCCAAATTTACCCTGAGAACACATCCATCAAACCCCCCCTATATTGGAACCCCCATAATAACCGTTCCAACCTTAATAAATGTGGTATTGGCTTATTAAATAAAAACACGATTTTTTGCATCGCCTTCATCCTATACGAGGAGTATTCAAGTTATAACACCTTCATTTTTTTTTCTCACTAACTAATTGCACTAAAACTATGGAACTTGTGTCACTTCTCGATGTAATCTCCCTGCAGCCGTACATATTTTTCACAATGATCACGCCATGATTCCATGGCCTCTGCGAATGCTTCTGCAGGAGTCTGTTTTGGTCACTGGAAAGTCGCTGATGAAATAGCGGCACGGCTAGTAAATGTGCGACTACGAAGAGTGTCTTTCATCATTGCAAACAGCCAAAAGTCTCTAGGAGCGAGATCAGGTGAGTAGGGAGCATGAGGAATCACTTCAAAGTTATTTTCATGAAGAAACTGCTGCGTCATGTTCACCCGATGCGCTGGGGCGTTGTCTTGGTGAATGAGCACACGTGAAGCCTTTTCCGGCCGTTTTTCACGCAATGCTGGAAGGAGCTTCTTCAAAACATCTTCGTGGGGATGCACTGTCACCGTAGTGCCCTCTGGAACGCGATGAGTAAGGATCATTCCATCGCTCTATTATATCATCAGACCGGTTTGTGCGAGGCCGAGATTGCCTTGGTTTGTTGCCACACGACGATCTGCCTTCCTTAAACTGTTGCACCCATGACCACATTATACACATCCATGACAGCATCACACATGCCCAACTTAACTGTGATGAATTCAAATCGGTGTCAAACCATGCAAATGGGAAAAAAAAAATGAATGATTACACGCTGTCTTGCAATGAAAACGTCGCCATTTTGAAGTATCAGAAACAGTCCTCACTCTCGCCGCTGCCACTATAGTTCTTTGTGCCATACAGTGCTACCATCTCTGTCACGCATTGACAAGTGCCCGCGTATTTTTGACAAGTGCCCGCGTATTTTAAAACCAATTGCATGTTTCTACGTGTTTCCAGTTCTGAGAAAAAAAAAACCGGAGGTGTTATAACTTGAATGCATCTCGTATGTTGACTAGGTCCATCATTTTGTTCCTATACAAGTAATCAATTCACTTAGTTCATGTTCTTGAATATCTGCCACTGTGTATGTGCGATGGAATCCTTCAACTTATATCAATTGTAGCTTTGCTCAGGAACACTCTTTCCTTTAGAAACCCCATAGTGAATAATCTGCTGGGTTTATACCTGACGATCTTTGGAAAGAATTGAGATTGCATAGGCCAGCTCTTAAATACTAATGGTGAGTACGAAAAGGCTGAAAGGCTGCTGAAAAACTGCACCCATGTTTATAATAACATTGAATGAATCCGATACCATTTTGCGAAGATAACATAATTTTTTTCACATATAGAAATTAATAAAACACTCTTACTTAGTTCAGCCGCAACTATAAAAACATTGTCGTAATATGCCTGTGCCAAAATGTTTAAGATTGTATGGAAACTAAAGAAAAGATAAGCAAATGATTTTGTATACATGTACACATAGCAAATTCTAGAGAGTATTTGAAAATTCTATTCCTTATTGTAATTGTTTAAAGACAGGAAATCTTATACGTCAAACATTAGAGTTAGACCTGTTGGGGCTCTCTTGCAAATGGTTCTTCCATCGTTTTCAGGTCGGCTTACTTTTCGTTTACCAAAGAATGTGTATTCTAATACAGTTCTATTCTTATCCTTTGTTCGTATTTGATTTATCGTGTATTCCGTTTCTGCATATTGTGCTGTTTTTATTTTCTACTTGAAGTTGTTCCCGGATTTTTTGATTTTTTATTCTATCTCTTCTAGTTATACCTATCACTGACTGAAAGCTTCATTTGTTGCTGAACTCTACTTTCGTTCTTTACTGCTAATAATTGTATTGCCATACAGTTAAGTTGGGACGGCCGTTGTTCTACGA
The DNA here is from genome assembly GCA_030762175.1 of Metallyticus violacea. Lineage (NCBI taxonomy): Eukaryota > Metazoa > Arthropoda > Insecta > Mantodea > Metallyticidae > Metallyticus > Metallyticus violacea. The sequence continues at coordinate 114,761,112 of CM060831.1, forward strand.
ATTTTGAATTTCGTTTTGTCCTTTTTGTGTTTTATAATATACTAATTATTGTCCACACAAATAATTACATTTTCTATCGTATTATTAATGTCCATTTTTCTTAAATATGTGAATCATAACCGAAAAGTATATCTGTTCACAAGTACTATTACTTTATTATTTAAAATAATTTTAGATCGTTCACTTTTCATTTCCCTAAAACCAAATGTTACTTTTATTTCACAAATCTTCTATGTGACCTTGATAAAGTCATAAGCTTGGTTTTGTTCACAGTTTTTCTTTAAGTATTGTTAAAATAAAAACTTCTGGGCTGTTGTGTCTGGTCTTTGTTTTAAAAACTAAATTTTAACATTCCGAACGCCAGCCGTGAAAGCTTAAGATATGTTATCCTTTAAGTATGTTCTTTTATTTATTCAACAAAGCTTGTTTGTTATCTGAGATGATCAGCTGCTTGTCAGTATACATTATGTGAATTATAAAATTATTTTATTATTACCATTTACATACATTTAAAATTCGTAGTTCCTTCTTTCATTTTAGGATAGAATTGTCGAAATACTCAAAAAAGTAGCGAAGGAATGTTACAATGTTTTCGAGCTACCTTGTTAATTTTTTCCTTTGTTTATAAAAAATGTCTGTTTCATGATATACTAGGGGTGTTCTAAATGTTCTCGGCCTGACTCAGAGATGTGGTGAAGCTGGCCAAATTACTATGATATTGTTAGATGGCGCGCTGTAAAGTTTCAGACGCGTAAATGTAGTCACTTGTTTATAACGATCGTGTAAACAAAATAGTGTTTACATTTTCTACAAAATGGATAAAAATGAAATACGAGTTGTGATAAAGTATTTCATTTTGAAGAGTTTAACCCCAACAGGAATGCAAAAGGAGTTACAATCCATATTAAAGAATTCTTTAGTTTTCAACGGTTAAAAAGTGGACTGCTGAATTAAAGCAAGCGTTTGAGCACTCAGAGCGTCACAAAATTGCTGCGACCGATGAAATTGGGACAAAAATTCACAATTCCGTACCCAATGATCGCCGATTGAAGTTATTCGAGTTAGCTTATGTTGCAAGGACCTAAATAGGGCATGTCTAGTAGATTTTACACGAATCTTTCCACTCTATTGGTGCAGCGTTTGTTAACAATGGACCACAAATGTTTAAAGTCTGTTTCTGAATATGCAATACATGTAAGGTGTTTAAAAATTATGGAATATACAAGGCAACATATACCACAGATTTGCTGGCTTGTTACACGGTCGATTTAGATTGAGTGCACTTTGCATAGTATTAGCAAAAGTTCAGTGAAACTCGTACATATCAGTATGTAATGAGAAGTAAAAAGTATCCAAAAGAACAGGGGAATGAGTAGAAACATTATTAGGAGATAAACTAAATGCGTTGAAAGCTAGTGACCCATTCAACACCCATAAAGATTGCGTTCACTTTTATATCTGCAATCTAACCAAGAAGAAGTATGGTGACGTCACGGTCGTACCAACAGCAAAAAAATGCCCTAGATTGCAGCGCATTTAGAATGTGGCGACGTCACTCAAAAGATACAGATACAGGCATACCAACAGTATCAAAATAAGGAAAATGTATGACGAAATAAGTACAACAGTGCAATATTTGACAAATTCCTAATCAATCCTAATACGTGTACTAAACATAAACTCGGATGAGAAATCGGAGGACCAGCGGTTAGCTGCGGCTCGTGTCTTTTTCGTAGATATAAATAGATAACTTGATACTGAGTCATGCAAATGTGTGTACTAATTACTCGGTTGCACACATTTTCATAGTTGCACCTACGGGCCCAGAGTGAGCGGCTCGGCAGTTTCTTTTTTGATTTGGTTTATTTACGGACGCTCTTTAACATCTCAAGTCATCTCAGGCCATTCAATTCAGGGCAAACTTTACTCAGAGGCCACTTTTTTAAGGCTTGAGGTTCTTTTTTCTTGCCGTAAATGTACCACACGGGACCCACGGCTTTACTTCCCTTCCGGAGGAAGCCATACTTAGCATTTTTACGCCTGAAAAAATCCATTTGTCCTAGCCGGGATCGAACCCGCGATCTTGGGTTTAGGAGGCAAGTAGGATTACCACTACATCACCAATACCGACTCCCGGCAGCTTCGAGAGAATAAGTACTCCTTATGTTGGGTTTAATTTAACGACCGGACTTAACAGCGCTTGTACACATCTATTTCTACAATTCCATTGCCGTTGCACCAATTAATGGAATAGGTAAAATTAAAGAAGGAGCCGCTGAAAGCGAAGCTCTGGTAGAGAAATGTGGAAGGATATATATAACGGTTGACATCTCTGAAAAATAAACGAAGTACAGCTGAAAGTGGTACAAAGAGTCGCCCTGTTGGGGAAAAAAGGAACTTTTATACGCGAAAATGATGGTGTGGCCTTTTGCTAAATTAATATCGCAAGTTAAGTATAAGAGCGGGTGCTTGAGATCATGAATCCACATTGTTCACATATGCTGTAATAATATCTCCATTCACTCTGGTGTAGAAGCTTCTAGATCTCCTTGTGCTTGCTACATATTTGAGTTTCATAAAAATTCCTATTACATTTCAGAAAATTTCTAGACTTACAGATTCAAATGCTAAATAAGAAAGCAGCGTTACTTTAAATATAAATAGTAAACATTCCTCTCGGGGCTTGTTTATAAGTGACCATTTTCGTACAAAAATTATGTTTTCATTAAAAACCAAATAGAGAGCGCATTGAAATTACGAACTTAAGAAAAAATTGCTATAAGCTCATCAGCTGAATACCCAAAGATATAAAATCCCCCCGCATAGGTCTCATCCCAGTTATTTGTCGTTAAGTTTTGCTAACGTCATCGAAATATAAGGAGGGGTGTAACATGTCAAAATGCTAGGAAGCAAGAGTAATAACAAGAAAGTACCAGCACGTGTCAACTACAAGCATTGTATCCTCTTTTGTATTAAATACATTCATCTTCCCCCTTGTTTGTATAATGTGCACTATATTGTTTCATAACTTTTTAAGCCTTTCTGTACTTACTGCGTGGTTTAAATGGTGTCAGAAATAGCTTTAGGTACGTTCCTACTCGTGCTCCGTAAATTCATAAACATGATAATTATGAGCTTACAATTTCAACATCTTCTTTTGCCATAAATCAAATTTCAGTCAAGTAAGCGGTAAACTAATGGGCAGGTTAAACTTGTGGACATAGGTTACTACTAAAAACATGGCCTGTTCTACTCCGTGAAATAACAGGAACAAAAGAAGAATGATATTCGTCATTCATTTGTTAGTGTTTTGGAAGGGATAAGCTTTCTTTAAAATCCTCTCAAAATAGATTCTTCATACAAATCACATATTGCCTTGCTTAAATTACAGATTAATGCACATGGAAGGAAACTGGAGCTGCCGCAGCTACATGTAACAAAACATGTATATTTGCAACTATTAATTTGTGTACAGAGCCGATAAAGTGAGTCAACTGATAATACTGCTAATTTGTTAAGTGTTCTAATGGTTGTCCTGGGGCTGGTTTTACGAAAGTACAAATATATAAAATGACAGGAATTAGTCCCTGTGGCTACAATTACAATATTTTGTGTTTTACAAAAATCTAACAAACAACCGTGTAATTTTAACAATAATTTTAATGATACTGTTGGTTTATTTAATGAGACCTTGCATTGTACTGAGGTTGTTCTGAAAGCATATACTAATCAAATAGATTGTTGTTGATTTGTTTTATTTACGGACGCTCTTTAACATCTCAGGTCATTAGCGTCCCATTCAAATCAGGGCGTGAAAGGGCCGACAAATTTTGCTCAGAGGTCTCTTCTTTCAGGCTTGAGGTTCTTTATCGTGCCGTAAATGTACGACACTGGACCCACGGCTTTACTTCCCTTCCGAAGGAAGCCATATTTAGGATTTTTACGATTTTTCCATCCTTCTTAACCGGGTTTGAACCCGCTATCTTGGGTTTAGAAGGCAAGTATGATCACCACTACACCAACACGGGTAGCCGAGGTCGTTAAGGCGCCGACTTGTGATCGGGAGGTCTGGGGTTCGAATCGCGCCAGGACCATCCTCCATGACTGGCATTTTTTTCCAGGTTTCCTCAGTGCTAATAACTGGCAAATGCGGGGAGGTACCTAAACTTAGGCCTAGAACGCTTCCTTCCTTAAAAAAAAAATCCCTTCCCAATATTTCATTTCATGTATCAGTGTCTCCTGCCTGTAGTGCCTCTGTAGTAAAAACGGGCGTTAAACACTACTCAAAAAAATTATACTTTCAAAATAATATTAATTATTCTATTCCTAAATGCTGTCCTAAGTCGTCTATTTTTGCAAATTTGCGCAATTTCTGCCGAAGAATAAGAAGAAGAAGAAGAAGAAGAAGAAGAAGAAGAAGAAGAAACGTTTCAAAATAGCTGTCAAGACACAATTTGGTCACTTTTTTTTAAATCTGAATGGAATATAACCTCTAGTTCAACCGTTTATTCATGTCAAGAACAGAACAAACATAATTTACAACATTTTTAAATTTTTAAAGATGCAAATTATAATAGTTTAAACATGTGGTAAATAAGCCTGTACAGTCACTGTTATTTTCTGCTACAATTATAAATAAATATGCAGTAACATTTTGTGAAACATATAAAAGTAATTGTAATTTTTTCTTCTGTAATAGGTCACTGGTATCACTTCTTATGTTATATTAACAAAATTAAGAAAAAGAAGTCGGCCCCAATCAAACAAAAAGTAGATTACAACTCGGAAATATTGCATATCATTTGTTTTCAAGAAAAACGTTTCCTGCCACAAAAGGGCGATAAACAATTATTGCCACATTCTTAGCTGAAAACTCCATATTTATTTATTTATTGTTTTCCCTGTTGCGCCAAAAAAATATGCTGCCTTTTTTCTCTGTGGAGGGAACGAAATTTGAAGGCAGCATTATAATGGAAAGCGAAAAAGCGGGATAAAAACTCATTTTCATATTATGTGAATTAACACATATTCAATATAACATGTTTTTAGTTATTTGAGGAGGGAATACTTTTTACTGGTTTCAAGAAAAGCATTTTTCTTGGAACATAATAAGATAAGAGTGGAAAACTCTTGTTTTAAAACTAAAAATATTGCAGTTATACAATGCTTTACTTGGTACGAACAATACGCTGTAAAAATTGCATGAGAAGCTAATAAAAAGGCACATTAAAATTACCGTTTCAAATTATGTAGGAAATGAAATTGAAGTTCCCTTTTTTTTTTCTTTAATGTTTATGTTTCATACGCATTGGTTTTCTTCTCTTTGTTAATTAGTTTTATTTATCATTGGGGGAAGTGAGTTTTATTAATTTATACATTTTTTATTTAACAGACCTCTTCTTGCTGTTTTTGATTGCACCTGAACGTTAACCATTACATTATATTTTATACTACAAAAATCGTATATTACAAATTGGGCAAAAAACTTATAACATCTGATAAACTATGAGTCATGAAATGTTGCAACAGTAAGTAGTTTAACACGAAGGTATGAAAAATTGTTACGTATGAATCGCTGTATAAAACGCTTTTAAGATATAAGGTGACATGTTTTATTAAGTTGATGTTCTGATATTTTCTTCTTGGCCAAAAAAAAAAACTCGTTTCAAATTGATTCATGGCCTTTTTTCCTATAATATGAGGTAAGTTTAGAAGCGTTATCAATTGGACGTAATGACCACCGCATGGCAAAATAAAAGGAAGTAGACCTGGCTCAGAAAGAGTGAGATGCTTTTCTTTCCACTAAAACTTAATAAAATAAGTTAAACTGGTGTTTTATTGCATCAAATACAGGGTGTTCCACTTTAAACACCAATGAAAGAAATTGCTACAACTTATAATATTTGCCAAAAAATACAGGATGTGAAACTATGGTCCTCTACTATGATCCCTTGTCCAAAAGATAATCAAAGGAGTGGCGTAAATCTGGCGAAGCGCCGCCTCTAAAGGCCAAGGTTACTCAGTCAACCAAGAAGAGCATGGCCACAATCTTTTGGGACTGTGAAGGAATACTCTTCGTTGACTTCAAGGGGAGGAACACCACAGTAAATGGGGAGTACTATGCTGGCCTACTGCACAGATTACGGGCTTTCATCAAAGAGGAAAGTAGAGGAAAGCTGAGCGGTGGTGTGCGCCTTCTTCACGACAACGCTCCTGTACACACAGCTCTTGTTGCAAAGGAAGCTGTGAAGAAATGTGCCTTCAAGGAAATAGACCATTCACCTTACAGCCCAGATGTAGCTTTCAGTGAGTATTTCCTCTTCTTAAAACTCAAAAAGGATCTCGAGGAAGGAAAGTTAAGTATGACGAAAAAGTGATGGATACTGTTTATGCCCATTTTGCTGACAAGACTTCTAACTATTTGGGGGGGGGGGGTTGTAATGTTAATTCAAAGATGTGAGAAGTGTATTGAAATAAAGAGTAACTATATTGAAAAGTGAAATATAGTTTTTGTCTTTATCATACCTAGAAAATGGTTATTTATGGATCTACCCTCTTGTGTCATGAATTACACATCCAATGAGTAAAGGAGCACTGGTGCACGGTTTATATATTAATATTCTTAAAAACACAAAATGAGCAATTTTTGTTTTTGTTTACCAAAATATCAAATGTCGCCGTATCGAGACTAAAATAAATATCGATATAGGATATCCAGCAAATGCAATAATGTACCTCTCCAAACAATGTTTCCATTGAATCCCACATTCCCTTAGTAACCAACAAAATGTATTTGACAGTTTATGCTGGAAAAGTTTAACGAAGAGAAACGCTCTGCCGTTACAAATGAGGAAAGGTGGGGTTTTCCATAAACAGCAATTGCGAGTGTGGTGTTTTGAAGATAAGTTATGTTTTTCATTCACACCATTGTTCTACACATTGTCACTGCAGAATATGCAGACCTAGCTTCCAGAGACTTTAAAAATGGAACACTACTGAACATTAAAGAAGGGCATCTCGTGTTAGAGCATGATTATGTATGTACTACACTGCCATAGCACTAATGGACTTTTTGACCAAAGACGTTTATAACACTGCCGCATTCATGCTGTTCTCCAAACTCTGCCTCTATGAAAGTTAAGAAAAAAAGTATTTTGGGGCTGATTTCTTCCGATGCTGAAATTATTTCAGTGCATTTGGAAGCTGCAGGCAGTGGGGAAGAAAAAATGTGGTAAAAAATATTTTTCCAAATGGGCCGTAAGATTGAACAAGGTATAAGTAATCGGTTGGGAGTACTTCGAAAAACTGTGAGTTTATTGGAAACATCTAAAACCTCTCTGCATGACTCCAGCTGACAGATTCCTCGATTACAAAGTTTGCAAGCTCTGGAAGATAAAGTTCATATTTCCGGACCGTGATGATGTTTTTGAATAAAGTTCGAGTCCTATCTCGAGGTGCATTTTAATGTCTAATAGAGTAATTTGCCGTGTATCTTAGAGTGATTTGCTTGATTTATATAGAGCTGTAAATGAGCTTAGAACTAATCCTGCTATTGATAATTGTGCATAACTTTAACGCAAAGGCTCATATTAACACTATAATAATAATAATAATAATAATAATAATAATAATAATAATAATAATATATTTTTCCTTTCTTCGACTATTTTCATCGTCATCTCCTTTCGTATACAAAAGTTCTTTGTCTCTGTGTGTATTCGTATTTTGTTTCAGTAATTTATCACAGCCCTTTCTGTTAGCACATTTTCTCGTTCTTTCTAACTCCCATATTTACGCTGAACATGTTTGGAGGTAACCTCTCTGTACAATGCACAAGAGCAAGCTTCCGCATTGTCTCTGCACGATCTTGGCTTATAGCCTCCCCATCCTAATAAAATACCGCCCCGTCTTATAAGAACCTTGTAGGGAGGTCTTCCGCATTACGAAAAATACCAGAGCCGCTGGGTCCACCAATATAAGGATATAAATGTTTCAAGAAAGGATATGCAGCTGTTGGGTTTATAAAAAATCAACTTGGAAGTATTTTTCATTATTAAACTATTCCAACTTACAGAAATGTCCTTAAAATTGTTAATAAAAATGTAAATATACATACACATATACATAAAAAGTATGTCTTGTATAGTCTGTTTGTAATCTGTAACTCGTTTTCTCTCTTAAAAAGTCAGTAAAAGTGAGTCATGGAGCAGTAGAGGAGATAATGCCTATATAAGGGAGGTTAATGTATATACAGACGGTAGAGAAATGGGGTTAAAAACCCATAAGGGAAATAGTAATGAAAATAAAGAATCACACAAGGAAAATGAAAAGAATGTGGCAAAATATGAACAACATAGCAAACAAAAAGTTATTCCAAATTGATAATATTTTCGAATGAATGAATGAATTGTGTTTAACGCCCGTTATTGCTACAGAGGCACCACAGGCGGTGGACACTGATGATACATGCGATGAAATGATATAATAGGAAAGGATTTATTTTTATGGAAGGAATCGTTCCAGGCCTAAGTTTAGGGTACCTCCCCGGCATTTGCCATTTATGGGGACTGAGGAAAACCCGGAAAAAACCTCAGTCAGAGAGGATGGTCCTGGCGGTATTCGAACCCAGACCTCCCGCTCACGAGTCCATGCCTTAACGACCTCGGCCATTCGTGGCGGTCTAATATTTTCGAGAAACGCTATTTTATTATATAGGGTGTCCCATAATAAACCTATTTTTTTTATTAATAAAACAAGTCATTCATTTGAAAAGTGCTAATATACCACAAACACTGCCATCAAACATGAAATAAAATATCAGGTAAATGTCCCTCCCGGTTTCATTGGCACATCTCCACTCTGTTAACAAAATTTTCAACAACTTTAGAGCAAAGTTCCGGTTGAATTTCACCCATGGCATGTCTAATTTCTGCCTTGAGTTGAGAGATGGTTTGTGGATTGCACACATAAACTCAAGATTTTACATGCCCCCACAAGAAATAGTCCCCTGGTGTCAAATCACATCCTTTCTGTGGTCAATTTTGATCGCCGTTGCGAGAGAGGTAAATATTCAATGCTGCAGATCATCCTACGGCTTCGGTTCTTTGTTGGTTCGATCGTAAGAGCGTGCACATGCTGATCTTTTGTTAAATTCGCTGCAAACTGTTTATCGGGACGGTTAATTGTTGAGAACGGTCTCTACATTGTTGACCTCCAATATCCATGAAAACCTCTGAATATCCATTCTGTATGTAATTACTGATAATTGTAAGGAGCATTCCAGCTTATAGTCTTTACCAATGCCTAATGGAATTATATAGACTAATTTATAATATTGTATTGTAGTGATATAAATATTATTTTATAGTTAAATACATTGATTATTACTTATAAATACAAGCCATCTTGAAGAATAAATTATATTAATTATAATTTCTTCATTTAATGATACCTGAAGATTTCTGTGCATTTTATTTCATAAACCAATTACTCGTTCATGGTGATCAGATGATCAAAATGTATTCCAAAGCAATACAGTTTCATTAAATTTTGAAAGGATTTCATTCTCCATATTATTTAAAGCAAATATTCAGAACTATTTTAATGCTATCATTCACATTTTAGAAAAGTTTCGCTATTCGTCTCTCCTTAATTTTTACATTATGCAACCTAAGATTGACATAAACTGTGGCATGCTAAATTATAAAAGCTCTAGATATAAAATTTACATAGCCAAATTTTGAAACATGCCATAAAAATTAATATAGGTATGCATACAATTTTACGCTGGTATGAAAATCTTAACATGTGAATATGGCTAATTTCATCATTTTGAGCTTATTTTTCCTTCCACAATAATTTTCCACAATATAAGAAATAATAAAATACACTTTCTTACCCTCAGTCCTATCAAATTTATATTCTATTATTAAATGTAAGTTAATAAATCTACAATACTAAACACAACACTCTTCAGCATAAACTAATGCATAATCTCTGTTCTAAATTAATCACTTTTATTTGAACAGTAGCCCAATGGATCGGTCCTGGCCAAGTAGTGGTTACCATACTTGCCTGCTAAACCCAAGATCGCGGGTTCGATCCCGGCCAGGACCGATGGATTTTTTCGGGCGTAAAAATCGTAAGTATGGCTTCCTTCGGAAGGGAAGTAAAGCCGTGGGTCCCGTGTCGTACATTTACGGCACGATAAAGAACCTCAAATCTGAAAAAAGAGGCCTCCGAGCAAAATTTGTCGGCCGTTTCACGCCCTGAATAGAATGGGACGCTGATGACCTGAGATGTTAAAGAGCGTCCGTAAATGAACCAAATTAAAATTAGCTCATTGTTTTATATCCTATCTTGAAATGGACGCATTTTAGGGTTCCTTTTATAAATAAAATTTTTGTTCGTCCCTTTTTAGTGGCCAGCAATAGTTTGCTATCGTGATTGCATTCCACTTTCCCTGGTAAAGTCTTTCCACCTCCTCTATGTCCTGGTGAAATTCTTCACTCTGCTCCTCGCTAACACAACAACGTTTTCTGGGGGGAAATACCAAATGAGAGAGCAGGAAATGTAGTTTGATGCTTTTATTCTACCCCAAATTTCGAAATTTCTTAAACTTCTACAATATTTTTGTAATTTGGATCCTTGTAATTTCCTAAAAAATCTTTGATGACACTTTTAAAACTAACCCATGCCTATTTTACAGCAACTGTCATAGTTTCTTCAAATTATCAACATCCCAATCTGTGGTCCAACAAATATTCCCTGTTTAACTTTAGCATCAGATATTCAGATATATTTGTAGCCTTCACGAATTGTTCATTAAACCTAATTTTATATTTAGAGCAGGTAATTCGGACTCACAAGACATTTATAGGTTAAATGTTTCATTCCTGGCACGAGATTGTCTCTCTGTTTCCAATGTTTTCTTGCACAGTGATCATATCGGGCTCTACTATCTCATTCACATGTGAAATATGGCATTTTAGTATAGCCTGATTGTTCACCTAGCAGTATGCCGATAATTTTAAATCTTCACACACTTGCCACTTATGCTCTTCATATTTGACTTTTTTTTCTAGAAGTAATTTTAAGTTCTGGTTCCTTGAGGTGAACTGAATGGGAAACTGGAACTGGACACATTTGTTTCCATTATTCAATACTACACCTTTCAGACTGATTTTTGAGAACTCTATATAAAGACTCTAACTAACTGGAATGTACGAGGATAAGTCATTAAGTTTCTGGCCTTGCCGATAGGCATTATCGCCTTGACGAAAGTCTTATCTGGTATCAGACTCTTTCTGTTAAATAAATAATTGCAGTTGTAACTTCCGCTCCGCTGTGTTCAGTTGTTCAGATATGGTTGCATAAAGAAGCTACGTGTAGAAGATTGTGACATGTTCAAAATGGAGTTCCGAGCTGTTACTAAGTTCTTCACAAAAAAAAAAAAAAAGGACTTGCCCCAAATGAAATAAAACAGCGATTGGACGGTGTATATGCGGAAGCATCCCCTTCATATTCTACCGTAAAAGAATGGGCCAAACCTTTTCGAGAAAGCATTGAAGAAGAAGAGCGTGCAGGTCGGCCCCTGGAGGTGCTCACTCCTGAAAACATCGCTCGCTCTTGTGGAAGGAGAAATTATGGAAGAAGTTACAGAAATAGAAGCAAGGTTGGGCCTTTCTAAAACAACAGTTCTTCGAATTATTCATGAACATTTAAACATGAACAAGGTTAGTGCAAAATGGGGGCCGAAGACTTCTTTCCTCAATCCAAAAGCAGCAACGACATTAAACAAATTTAATTAATTTGCTTTAAAATATCCATTTTATCTTTAATCTATTTTTAAGACAGCACAGCCACAAAGTGGAAGCTTTTATTTTCATTCATTCCTTCACTTCCTATCTATCTCTATATTTTTTTATGATTATGGCACTATGACCTTGAGATTTCTTGTATTTGATATTCGGTCATGATTGATAATTCGACCGTATGAGTTCAAGGAACCTTATGGCCTAAGTTTCCCAGGTATTTACCTTTAGAACTGAGGGGGGAATCTCTGAAAAAACTAACTGAACCCCTAGGAAGAGCAATGCTACTAATAAACTACAGTGAAGGTCTCATTCTATGTGTATTATATTATATTGTCTTAAGATATGCGAAAAGTCAATTTCTCAAAATAAAATAAGTAATATTACATGACTTTTCAATATTTCTACAAATTAAAAATGTATATTATTTTTACAAAGAAGTCTATTTTAGCCTTAAAAAAATACATCTATTATCTCAAGCATCCACAAAGAGTTCCCACAGTTGATTTGGATATCCCTAGGTCGCCAGCAATATTGTTGTTGTTTACCCAATATATGCCCAGAGGCTTTACGACTCATGAGACCTGTCGATGTTCCTGTGATCATTAAATCATTGTTACACGGTGAAACATGTGCACAGTAACCATGTTATAATTTTTATTCTGATCTCCGGGTGCAATACGCCAATATATTTTGCAGAATGTGGTACACCGAAACCGTCCTGATACTCATCAATTTATCGCTACGGCAACCAGTTATCCATACGACACCGAAATTGCGTTGACAATTGTCCACATACTCCTGGTCAATTTTTGTGAAATAATTCGCTCGGTATACTTCCAGTAAATCAGTCCCTGATTGCAAACGTGCATTAATCCGAGATAATGGTCTATTGCCATGGTAATTATAGTAAAATTGATAAAAACAGATACAGTCATATCGTTGATCTTAAGTCAGCAAAAGGGAGTTGCATGTTGACCGCAAACAATTTCACAGGAATGAAAAGCGCCTACTTAAAATCACAATTAGAGGCGATTTTCCTAATCTTCTTTTACGTTTCTTGGTATTAACTTCTTGCGTAATCAATTGACGTGAAATTAATACGCTTTATAATCGAATTTATCAACGAATTTGGGTGATATATCCTCTATTCTAAAACGTATTTTTCAATCTCTCTTTCTCGATAAACTCAGTTATTTGGAAGCCCAGCATTGTCAAACTCACACATTCGAACTGACTTTTTGTGAATTACCCTTTTTACCTTTTTTGCACGTAATTTGTAGGTTCCCGTGCCAAATACCAGTTTTCTCTTTCCTCTTTGTGTCACAGTGGTATAACCATCTGCATGTGACCTTTCTCCTGATTGGCCGAAACAAGTGCAAATCTTCCAGAAGTAACGATGTGACAATCTTACCCTGGACTTTTTTGCTTCAGTGCGAGAGGGAGTGGGGACTTCAAGTGGTTTAAACGTCTTTCGTCCAGGAATTCGAAATTCGTGAGTTCGTTGCTATATTCCCACGCCCCATTCACTGACCAAGGCATTTTGTAAGTCATATTCTGTTTATGTAAATTTAATTATGGGGGTCTATTTTATTACATTGTATATCATTTTAAGGGTTTAATGTGTTTATTAGATAGGTAAGCACTTAAAGCTACTTTCCTTAACGCACCCGGCTATTAAACTTCTTAAATTATAAATGGTATGCAAGCACTGTATAATAAACATTCCTTATTTATATTGTTTACCATGGCAAGAGTTAAGGCGATGGGACCTTCTCTTCTACTCTACCAGACGAAAAAGACAGCTAAAATACAAGAGTACAATAATAAAATACAGAACAAAACAAAAATAAAGATATATGTTGCATGTAAATATTACATATTTTAATATAGTTAGAAAATTAAAGAAGATAATGTTAGAATTGTACTTGTCATTCAATAATTCTTCTCGAATACTAGGGGGGAGGAAGGGGAAGAAAAGAAAAGAAGAAGAAGAAGAAGAAGAAGAAGAAGAAAACAAATTGGGAGACTAACTGTTATGATTCCTAGAGTTAAGATGACAATTTAATCTGATTTCTGATTAAATTGCTTTATTGGCCGACAATACTGACTTCAGAAGGAAGGGAGTTCCAGATTCTGGGAACTGGCACGCTGAATGAGGTTAAGTAGAAATATATATTACGAGTTCGAGGAAGGGACAGGTATACTGAGAAGGGAACGGAAAGGCCTACGTTCCTTTATAAGTAGCCATGACAGTTGCTTGCGTAGGGCTGTCACGTGATATCAAATTTACGAGTGTTGAAGGCGAAACGTATTCAGGCATTATGAATGTGTTTAATCTGTCGAACTGCATAGTTTATTACAGTTTATTAGAGTGCAAGACATCACAATAATCAAAGTGAGGCGAGGCATAACATGCACTTTCAATGAGGTTTTTTTTTTTTTTTTTTTTGGAGGGGGGATTGAGAGGTACATAGTTTGCTGCATGTTTCAAAGTATTAATCAAAGAAAATATTTTGTAGCATGTATGGGTTACCTGGTTGTGCCATTCTACATCGGAATCTATATAAACACCTAGATTTTTTACCGTGTTGGTAAAATTAATTGTTGTTTATTATGATGGGCGGTACATCCTTTAGAGTTTATTTTACGTAATGCACGTTTATGTCCCACGACTATAGCCTGTGATTTAAGTGGATTCAGTTTTACGTCCAAAGGGAGATGGAGGTTAGGTCTCCATTTACTACGGTCATAGACAGAACGAAGGGAGTTCTGAAAATGAAGTTGTAAATCGTGGCGTATAGTAGGTGGTAATTGGAGTGTTTTCACTGCTTATCAACGTCGTGTATGTACAGAATAAAAAGTAGAGGTTCGAATACTGAATCCCTCTAATGAGCAGCCAGGGGGAAAAACAACCATCAGCTAATGCACATCAATATATTAGGAGTTCACAGTCGATGTCAAAAGCTTTACTCAAGTCTAGTAATACAAGTAGAGTTAGTTTTATTCGTCACAGGCTTCACGGATGTCCTCTGTCACTATCAGTAATGACCTACTCTGAAACCAGATTGAAGTTTGTCTAGAGTGCAATATTGCTGTTAATGTACTTAGCCTTTGAATTTTCTGTATTTATGAATCATAAGCAAGCACTAGTTAACACCCAATTGTGGTGTAAATTTATTAAAGTGTTGAACCTTTTGGAGTTTGTTTGGTAAATTGCAGGCAAGTACCTTAAAGTGCTTACCACTTAATTAAACTACTAATTGCATTTTATACGTCTTGCACAAAGTTAATACGGTTTTTAAATGGTAACAGTAATTCTGTATGCTCTTTTAGTGAGCTTTGTATTTTTTTAATTTAATTATGTATATATAATAAACGTACATGTAAAATAACTCTTCTGCAGTAATTTGAAGCTGCCATTTCCTGCCCACATTTTGGGTGTCCTCTTTAGCTTGTTTCATAAATTAAATGCTTGCGCGGGCATCAGCGGCAAGGTGCAATATAATATTTTATATTTATATTAAAGAAGGAAAGGCATGGAGCGCAGAAATTTCAAAATAAGATCAAAAAGGATATTATCTAAAAATAAAAAATAATATATATACTCGGTGTCCAAGAATCTTGGACATAAGCAACTCAAATTACGCCCTAAAGGTAGGGTAAACCCATGTCAACTGACATTTATATAAAAACATTAACAGCCAAATCAAATGTATTACAGATGCACAAGTAGAGGAAGAAATAAATATGAATTAAAAAATGTGCATCGATAGAATATTATTTTGGTTCCTTACCTATTGACGAATATATTAAAAGGAAAGAAATGTAGATAATGTCAAATGTTATCCGTCTCCAATTACCTTGCAAGATGCATACTTGAAAAAAAGCATAGAGAAGTTCTGAGACATGCTCATGTTTGGATTCCACACGTTTCGACTTTCATTGCTAATGAGTAGCAATTAAATTTACAGTTATCCATTTTTTTTTTCATAATTATTGTATCTAATTTTCTACAGGAAAATGAGCATTTGGAACATGTAGAAAATTTAATTTGTTGCGTCTTACATGGAAGATGTGACTGGTAAAACAAGTTGAGAATTTTAATTGACAAATTACTACAAACTCAGCAAAAACCTAGCCGCAGTTATTGGAAGTATTAATTCTGTCATCACGTAAATTAGTATTTCTCTATCTTAGCGGGTGTTCCAAAAACGAGCTTTAATTTTTCTTCTCTTTCGAAGTCGATGTGTTAGAATTGTACTGCATATTAGTATCGGTATTATTTCAGAATTTAATAGTTTCAATACTGTCTCCAAAGAGCGTTTGCACAGATGTTTTATATTGTACGTTATAAGGGTGAAAGGTTTATTATATGTTGTTTAGAATTTGTTATCAATTACTTGAATTATTCACTATTTCCAGTGGCTCTTCATTTAAGGAAAGGATGCCATCTGTTGCTTTACCGACTCTCCTATTCGTCATTTGTACTACCTTTACATGATTTATACTGAAGTAATTGTCTTCAGCCCCGCTCTCCATGTTTTGCAGTGTTGCATGTGACACATTTAACTTAACCACTGTTTAGTTCTCAAGTATCGATGTGAAAACTCATTCCGTTTGTTCTTTGTTTGTTTAATCGGTTTCAATGCAAGTACTCTAATGTCAATTTCTGTTAAGCTAAAGGCTAATTTTTTCAGTTATTCTGCATAAGAAATGAACTTGTCCTATAATTTATTTAATTTATCAGTTTCTCGCTGCTGATTAGGTTGAATGTCATGACGATTGCATGCTATTTACCTGTGTGTCTTTTCAGTGCCTCTGTTATATGTTCTGATGTTGTATTCTCCTTTTCTGCCCAAACTCAGCTGTCATTCTGCTTTCTGTCCCACCCCATTGTTTAGTGTGATTGTCTACACTTTGATGAATATTTTGAAAGTAATGCTTTAAGTAGTGGAAGTAGGATATATTACGGTCCTTTTATATATTCTATGCAGACATTCTGCACTCCTGGAGGCCTTTCTGTTTTCCGACTTGTATATGAATTCTCTGGTCTCGTTTGTCGTTATCTGATTTATACATGGTGTCCCAGAATCGCCGTATACATTATTGTTTTCATGTTACACTCACTTAGTCGGTCCTGGTGGTGTAATGGTAACCATAGTTGCCTCCTAAATCCAAGGTCGCGTAAAAATCCCAAGTATGACTTCCTTAGGAAGTAAAGTAAAGCCGTGGGTTCCATGTCGCACATTTACGGCACGATAAAGAACCTCAAGCCTCCTAAATTCAATGGAACACTGATGACCTGAGACGTGAAAGAGCGTCCATTAGTAAAGTAAAAATAAATAAAAAAACTCTCACGTACTTATCATATTAACTGTATCTTTCAGGAGTTTTAGAAAGGAAAAACGGGCTGTTAGGTACCTGTCTCTCTATCTCTCTATTATTTCCGTAACCGAATAAACTACGAAACTAATACTCAAACGATGCATAGTTATTAATTTATGTTTATTTTCTGCTCTACTTGTGTGTCTATATTAAGTAAAGTTATTCAGTGAAACAAAGGGAACAATTTTCAAAGAAAATATATGTACGAAGAATCTGCAGCGTTCTGTGTGTTCAGGTTTAAATGATCGTTAAATCAGGTGCTACTTTTACCTACCCTAACGGCGTAATTTGATTTGCTTATTCCTGAAGAGTGTACAGAGATTCTGGGACAACTTATATAGTGTTGTCAGGTCTTGGCTCTGTTAGCGGAAGAGTTTCTCTTTATTTTGTGGTATTCCATGTTCCAATCAGCGCCTTACTGTCTTCGCTCAGGGCTAAGAAGAGTCAATGTTTGCTTTTTGCTAGGAACTCTACCCTTGTTAATGAAGTATACATACATATATAGGTAAAATAACAAGAACTACAGAAAGTAATGCAACACTGAAATAGATATTGCGCTGTTTGCGCGATTATTTCAGTGTTTTTCTTGGTTCCTTAGTTCTTGTTTCTTTAACTTTCATTTTAGTATACATTTATAACAACAACGAAATATTTGCACCCTAGAGAGAAGGGTCTAAGATATGCAATTTGACATGAGGAACCCAGGATGAACTGTTTCAAACTTGCATTGTAGGACTTGAAAGTTTCAAAAGGGAATGCGTGCCATTGACTTTGTTTCCCAATTCACGCAAACGGCTATCAAAAGACTGAAATCACAGTCGTTCTGGCAGAGATCACTTAGTGCAAAGTTGTATAACACTAACTAGTGTTTTCTGCTTGATTAAAAGATGTGAAATCTGCAGATAATCAGAATGCAACGTACCTGTTACATAGAAACATACAGGAAAGATACAAATATACATTCATAAGTGCTGCCAGACTATATAGCTTCCTTTATTTAATACAAAAACGTTAATATCTCAATTGTGTATATTAGTATTATTATTATTATTATTATTATTATTATTATTAGTGACTTCTGACGAGTCAGTCAATGTTATGGCATCTCTTAGCGAATCTTTCTTTGTAGATCTCATCAACTCTTACAGCACAAACTCTTGCTTCCCCATAAACAAATTGCATGTTGGCAAGTTCAGAAAATTTGTAATCATTCTCCTTTTCTTCAATTTATAATTTATTTCATGAGTTATTTTGTCATGTCTTTTGGTTACAAAACAAACAATTGACAGATAACTCGCAAAATTAGGGAAAAAAGTAGAATCGAATCTTTGTTTCTAACAACTGGTGGCGTGCAATAAGCGTTTAACCTAAAATATTGCACATTATTTTAGCCCAAAGTTGTGAGAACGCTGTTCATTGGCTATTAACAGCCAAGTTTTATTTGATTTTTTTAATGGTGTTTAACGCCCGTTTTAACTACTGAGGCAACACAGGCGGTGGACACTGATGATATATGAGATGAAATGGTAAACTGGAAAAGGATTCTTTTTTTAAGGAAGGAATCGTCCCAGGCTAAATTTATGGTACCTCCCCGGCATTTGCCATTTATGAGGACTGGGGGAAACCTGGAAAAACCCTCAGTCAGCGGGGAATTGAACCCCAGACCTTCTTGCATATAAGTCCGCAGCTTAACGACCTCGGCCATCTGTAACGGCCAACAGCCCATAACTTAGACATTTTCTTACATGACTCTAGGTTTCCTATCTAGAATTACTTATCTAGAACTCCTTTCATATAAAATGGACCTCCGTAAACTAAGCGGATTCCTCGCCGGTTGAATAAAGTTTAATAAAAATGAAAACAAATCTATATTAGGCCTTGTTAATTAATGAATTTAAATAAATTATAGTATTACTGTGTGGTATTAGGGGAACAAAACTAGAATTCTTGCAATCTATAACAATTACAAAACCATATTATTATTATTATTATTATTATTATTATTATTATTATTATTATTATTATTATTATTATTATTATTAACATTGAGATTAAACCACAAGAATTAAAGGTACACTATTAATTAAATGAAATATATGACCACTGATAGAAAAGTCATGCCGCATGACTGTTTTTCAACCTTTTTAAATGTTACCATGTTTATTAACTTACCCATTGATATCTTCACATTCATTTAAGTAGAGAAAATAACAGAAAGTTTCCAGTTACCATGTGTATTTAACAAGAATGATATACATATGTTTCAATAAAAAATGTTACTATTTAAAATAAAATTGAAGTACAGAGCAAATTTACAGAATCAGCAAAGAACAATCGAAAGTTTCATCGATTTTCAATGGCTTTGAAATTTAATTTACATGTTATATTGTTTAATTTAAATGTTTAAAATATGACGTAAACGTTTTCTGAAGGTTATTACAGAGCGCTCTTATATACAAATATAATTTTCAAACACATATTAGATTAATATTTCACAGCTGCTATCTTCACGACGATGCTTTTGTTAAATATAAAGCATATGCAACGTTATAAATACCGTTTATGTGTGAATTAATTTTTGGTTTTATTTTAAAACAATGTAGATAAAATTAAACGCAAGAACACTTTATAATTTCGGTTTTCAGATATACTTTACTCTTAATGGTTCAATTTCCCTAACTTTCAGAAACTATTTTTCCTTTTTGCTTAAATGGTATATACCTAATTTTGTTGTGAAGGAACAACTATTGGTACTGCTAGAGCAGTTTTTAAATTTTGGGTTTTAGATAACATCCCGCTCCAAATCGCCCATTTCCCTAATTTTCAGAAACGATATTTCTTATTCTATTTAAATGGCATATACGGAGTTTCGTTGTGAAAATTATATATCTAAAACCATTTCTAAATATTTGGAAGCAGGAAAATCTCTTCCCCCTGCTAATAGTCCAATTTCATTGGTTTTCAGAAACTATTTTTCCTATTTTATTTCAATTTCATATATCCAGCTCACTTAATTTTTTTTTAAATTGCGACCATTAGATCGATTTTTAAAATTCGGTTTTAAACCCCGCCCTTTTTACAGGTAACCCCCATTCTCTATAATCTGATAACTTTCAAAAACTACTTTTCTTATTTGATTTAAATGGTATGTGCCGAGTTTTGTTGTGAAAAAACAATTGCTGGTGCTGCTAGAGCAATTTTGGGTGACCCCCTCCCTTCTAATGGCCCGCTTTCCCTGATTTTCAGAAACTATTCTTCTTGTTCTATTTTAATGGCATATACGGAGTTTCGATGCGAATAAAACATATTAATACCATTAGAACGATTTTTAAATTTTGGGGTGCGGGCAATCCTCCCCTGCTAATAGTCAAATTTCACTAATTTTCATGAATTTTTCTTTTCTTTTTTGTTTAAATTGTATATAAAGAGTTCCATTACGAAACAAATATTAATGCCGAGACAGCAATTTTTAAATTTTGGGTAACCCCCCCCCCCTCTTGGTAATAGTCCAATTTCACTGATTTTGAGAAAAAAATCTTATTTTAATTCAATGCCATATATCAAGATTTCTTTTAAAATAATTAAAATTGTAGCCCTAGAGCGATTTTTAAAATTGGATTTAACCTCCAAAATTTTCAACCCCCGCTCCCAATAATGAGATAATTTTGAAAAGTAATTTTTCTCAACTGGTTTAATTGGTACTGGTTTTGTTGTGAAAAAACATTATTGGTGTCACTAGAGCGATTTTTAAATTTTGGGTTTCACTCCTCCCCTCCTGCTAGTCCGATTTCACTGATTTTCGAAAAATATTTTTCCTACTTTATTTCAATGGCATATACCGAGTTTCCTTTAAAAACGTTTAAAATTGCAGCCGCTAGGGCGACTTTAAATTTCGCTTTAATTTTGGGTATGCCTGATTGCCATGATTTTCGAAAACTTATTTTATTAATTTATTTTAAAGATCTGTTTAACTGATTTTCATCCAGATAAAGTACAAATTGTAGCCGCTAGAGGGATTTATCTCTCTCTCTTAAATTTTCGCTTTAGGTTAATCCCTCCCTCCAATGATCCCGTTTTGTTGGTTAACGAACCGTTTGTTAATTGATGGCTATGCGCCGAGTTCGTTGAGGAAAAAAATTGCGACCGCTAGAGAGAGAACGGACACACACACACATACATAATTACAGGTACGTAGATACACTTGTCTTCTTGCCTAAGCAGAATACGATCTATTCGGAATATTGCGATAAAAATGTGTGGCTTTCTTAGTGTTTATTCTTGTTTTGCTTACCTAGTTATTGTTATTTTAGTTACATTGTTCATTGTGTTATTTTACTTTTCATATATATGGATATTTTCGAAACTTTTTTTTTAATTGTAGGTACCTGGCAGGTACGATCGATGCAGCTTTGGATTGATTAGTAAAAATCTTTCCATTGGTACAACCGCAATAGCTTACTTCTTCGGAATCCGTTAAAAAAAATAGAAGAAAAATAAACACATTTTTCTTGTTGCCGACGACAATAGCTTCTTCATTCCTTCGGAACTCCCTAAAACATCCATGCAATTCACGAGGGAGGTAGTCGAAGCTACAAAACTACATCTTTTTTTTTAAATTAAAACTCACCTCTGTAAATAACTTAGAATCAGTAAGATAATAAAGAGAAAACAAAACTAACGTAAAGCTAAAATAAAATTTAAATGCCTTTAAATTAGGCGCAAGTGCCTTACATTTAAAATTAATAGCACATGGGCAAAAATAGAAGTATTAACTCAAACTTTAGCTGATAACTTTCACCTGTTGAAAGTGAAAAAAGAAAAGTTATCCATATAAGGACATTCATTTTTAAATATTTCCTTGCAAAAAAAAAAAAAACAATTATCTTGGTTCGTCAAATATTTGCAATGGTCAATGCTTACTAAAGGTAGTATAGTTTTTTAATCTAAAAGTATTTGTCGTTAGGTGATTGTTTTCAAAACATGGTGCGATTAATTTTCGTTGTACATATATGCGTTACTTTCATTGAATCATTTGAAAAGTGAAAAATGGGTTTGAATTATTTTAATAAGTTGTCAGTGTGAAAAATGACATAAAAATGAAATGCAAATTACATTATATTACTATACTATCTCATAAACCGTTCTCATCTGTAAAAACAAAGCCATAACATTTATAAACTTCTGTTGCGCCGCCTGTTTGTACAGTATTATAATGATGAATTTCAGCAATAATCTTTATATTTGCCGACCGTTTTCACAAAATAAAGTAAGCCTTCTATACGATACATGGAGTGGCAATTTCCTCCGCTCACTTAAAGTAGTCTTGAGTAAATCGTATTATGAACATTTTTCATTATTCTTCCCATTTTCATTTTTAATGCTTATAAAGAAGCACTTCTAGTTGTACAACTCGCAGCCCAAAAGACATTTCACATTTTAATTTAGCATTATCTAAAACGAAAATGTGCATATTATAAACTTTAGAATTAAATTAATTTTGTGTTATGACTCATAAAAGTAAGTCTCCAGGTTAATTTTTAATATATTAATCCCACTTCATATTCTCAACTCTCGGAGGTCTAAAAAGTTGTTATGCTTTATAATTTATACTCCGAATATTCAGTAAAAGTTTGCGATTCATTTCATTTCATTGTTTCTCCATTTAGGATTAAATTGTTAACGTACTTTTATGATATTTTAAACATGCCTATTTAGGCCACATTGACTCTATTCTGTACTGGCTTCCTTTAATGAAAATATTACTTTCATTTTTGACTTTTGAAATGAAACGGAATTAATATACCATAAGAATATAATGGCGCTCTTTACTTTATCTACAATTATTTACATATATTAATTTAATTGCAATGCGTTTGCCATTTTTATATACCGCTTGAGTTTTTATATACAGTATAAATGAAAAATAAAAATAAAGTAACACTATTAACAATGTAACAAATTGACAGTAATAATAAAAGTAGATAAGGATAAAACACTTGCAATTTTAAGTGTGACTTTATCTAAGTATTTTGTCCTTATCTATTTTTATTATTACTGTTAATTTATATATATATATATAAATGTATATATATATATAAATGTATATGTATATATACATATATGTACATATATGTACATATATATACATATACATATATATAAATAATTTATCCTTTAGGTTGATCCGGAAGTTTTCTCCCCTATATTCCCTATAATTGATACTTTGTCAATAAATAACATTTTTTATTGTTTTACCCCTCTCTTTGATAGTGACCAATCCTTTGAAATGGGGGGAGCAAAAAACTGCACAGGTGTACCTATATTATCAAATAGACTCCTTTTAAAAAAAGTATTACATTTCATACATGAACTTTCTGCTAGGTCAATCATGCTTGATGGGTAGGAGCTGTATCTTGCTACAGTACAGTCCACACTCTATTGATTAAAGCCGTGTATTGCCTTCAAACTTCGTTAATCAGGCCCAGTAGCCCATAGTGCAATTCAGCGTCAACTGCACGGACATATTAAATCATTTCCAAATGGGCAATACCTTCAAAGTCCACCAAGCGCAATGTCTAAAACGACTTTTATGAGCCGTTAATTGACGTTCTTTTCCAAGAGAGGGAAATGTTCGTAAGTTTCCAGCCTAACCATTTTCTATGTATGATAAAGACAAAAACTATATTTCATTTTTCAATGTAGTTACTCTTTATTGCAATACACTTTTCATATCTTTGAATTATCATTTCAATCCCCCCCTCCCAAATAGTCAGAAAGTCTTGTCTGCAAAATGGACATAAACAGCATCCATCACTTCTTTGTCACACTTAAATTTCCTTCCTCGAAGCTCCTTCTTGAGTTTTGAGAAGAGGAAATAGTCACTGGGAGCTAGATCTGGGGTGAATGGTGGATGGTCGATCTCCTTGAAGCAACATTTCTTCACAGCTTCCTTTGCAACAAGAGCTGTGAGCACAGGCCTATTGTTGTGAAGAAGGCGCACACCACCACTCAGCTTTCCTCGCCTTTTCTCTTGGATGGAAGCACGTAGTCTGTGCAGTAGGCCAGCATAGTACTCCCCATTTACTGAGGTGTTCCTCTCCTTGAAGTCAATGAAGAGTATTCCTTCACAGTCCCAAAACATTGTGGCCATGATCTTCTTGGTTGACTGTGTGATCTTGGCCTTTAGAGACGGTGCTTCGCCAGGTTTACGCCACTCCATTGATTCTCTTTTGGACAAGGGCCATAGTTTCATATCCTATAAAAATGGTTTGCAGAACTTCTCTCTCGTTGCCACGGCAGAGCTCCAAAAAGCATGACAACAGATGACTCGTTGCTGCTTTTGGACTGAGGATAGAAATCTAGACACTCATCTTGCACTAACCTTATCCATGTTTAAATGTTCATGAATAATTCGAAGGACTGTTGTTTTAGAAAGGCCCAACCTTGCTTCTATTTGTGTAACTTTGAGCCGCCGGTCTTCCATAATTTCTACTTTCATAAGAGAGCGATATTTTCAGGATTGAGCACCTCCAAGGGCCGTCCTGCATGCTCTTTGTCTTCAATACTTTTTCGGTTCATTCGAAACAGTTTGGCCCATTCTTTTACGGTAGAATATGAGAGGGATGCTTCCCGATATACACCGTTCATCGCTGTTTAATTTCATTTGGAGTAGGTGCTTCTTTTGTGAAGAAATCAATAGCTCGAAACTGCATTTTGAATATGTCACAATCTTCTACACATAGCCCTCTTTATGCAACTACATCTGAACAACTGAACACAGCGGGACGGGAGTTACACCTGCAATTATTATAGATAAGGTATGACACCAGATAAGGATTTTGTGAAGACGATAATCTTTATTGGCGAGGTCGGAAACTTGTGGACCTACCCTCGTATCTACTGCTTCCTCTTCTCAAAATTATGTAAAACGAACAGTTTTACAGTTTTACATCACATTTCCAGATCTGGTAGCCTAGGGAGTTTTCAAAGGGTTTGCAAATATCAACTTGTCTCTGGACCGCCTCGGCTGCGGTTTAAGTCAATGTGGATCTGCTCGTCGACATTTTACATTATGTCGAGTTAGTATAGGTGTGACTTTGGAACCACTAAAGCGTTCAAAAGTAATTGTTCTTCCAACACTGTGCACAGAACCTTACTTTATATAAACAAATATCACTTATGAGTGATTTATATTCAAGGCTACTATTTCATCAATGAATCGGCTAGCTGCGCCTTCACTTTCCACTTATTTCTTTGTCTACTGGCTTCGCATTTTTAGCTTTTTCTCCAAAAAGAATTAAAGAAGTATGTGAATTGCGATTTTGTCCTTACACATCATCAACTATGTGGAGAATATGTAATATGTAGAACTTTCATTTAAAAAATCGCGTGTGAATAGTTAAACAAAATCATTTTAAGCTAAAAGCGTGTTAATTCAGATACTGAAGGTAAATTTAAAATTAATATTGAATGCGTTTTATGTGTCTTCCCCTCAACTTCAGCAGTCTCCATTTTGAAGTTTAAAATGACATTTTCATCTTATGATACAAACATTTTAAAGTGGATTTAACTGTTATCACGTTATGTTATGGTTGATGTTAGAAGAAATTGGACATTTAAAACTACACTAAATATGGAACATTAATGTTTGTTTTCTAATAAAATTGTTTCTGAACGTAAACGGTTAGTCAGAAACTCCGAAATAGGGGTTCCTCTATCCAATTATGGAACACATTTTCATCATTTAATTTAGTAAAATTGTAATATTGCCCGAAATAGTGTTTTCATTTTGTAAATAGCTTATATTTTTTCTGTCCAAAATTAAACAACATAACAAAAAACTAAGTTGCCAGAGAATGACAGAAAATAAAAATAAGATAATTTCATTGTCTTTAAAATTATATCGTAAGGCAAGAACATCATTTGAAATTTCATAGTGCCGTTGGCTCGAGATGAAAGTATTGAAACGTTATCAATATTGACTTTAATTGTGTCTAAATTTGCGTGTTTTTTTAATTAATTTAAATGGGGAGTTCTTCCTAAATATGAGTGGAAGCCGTGTTTGTATTTATCTTAGAAGGTAATTCAAAACAGTACAATCAATAGATATAAACAAATCTCCTATTGCTTAGTAATTTAAAGACATTAAAAGAAAAAACAGGAAAATCATTTTTAGCTAACCTAATATAATGATCAGATATATTATAAGAATTTTTTTCATTTCAGATAGAGGCATAACTGTGATAAAAATACTTTTTTTGTTTTTGCACATAATTTGTCTATAGTTCTCGTTTGTTTATTTATTTATCTCTTAATTCGAGTTCTTAATGAAATAGCTACCTTTCGAAATAGCGCGGGAAAGAGTAGTATTATTATTATTATTATTATTATTATTATTATTATTATTATTATTATTATACAAAAGTTATTTATATAGAACTAATAAATGTATTTATTTATTTGTTTATTTTAAAGCGAAATATGCAAGCTGCAACTTATTATGCCTCCACTGTACAGCATATTTGGGAGATTATTAACCTGTATAAAAAATGTTGAAATGTCCTCCCGCCTGCATAAGGTACAATGCAATACGACGTTCACTGTGCAAAATTCTGACATATTGTTCATCACATGGTTCACAATGACACATGGTTCCATATATGCGTCTTTGAGAATATGGGACCAGTCCATGGACACTACAGATAACGTCGGATAGTTTGTTGAGCAACTGGACGAGTAGAGCTCAATCATGGATATTTTCAACAAGATGGCGCTACATGCCATAGCTCAAATCAGTCCATGGTGCTGTTTGACGACTAGATTATCTCCAAGGATCTGTGGCCACTGAGATGTCCTGATTTGACAATGCCGAACTTTTTTGGTTTTGGGTTAATTAAAAGACAGGGATTACGCCACACGCCCCCAGACATTGGGTTATCTAAAACACAACGTTATGCAGGAGATTAATGGTACTGACCACTACAAAGTGTTAATATTTCTAAACGAACAAGCCATCACCATCTTACCTCCCAATATCTACTACGTGGCTCGTGCGCATGGAAGATACATGAACAATAGATAGATTGCATCGAAGAAGCGATTTTGAAATGAGACGAACTGCCTCTTTATATATTCTCAAGAAAAATCACCTCCAACTGGTTTTCTGGCGCCGACGGGGTTCACGCGCACGCTACCCGCGAGAATTTAAAAGTTTAAAACATACAAAAGGATTGACTCACTCAAAAATAAATTACATCATAAGACGCAAAAAAATCACCGTCCTGTCGCACCATACTTGCCTCGTAGACCGAAGAACTCGGGTTCAAACCCGGCCAGGATCGATGAATTTTTTCGGGTGCAAGTATGGCTTCCTTCGGAAGGATTGGGCGAAGGAATTTAGAAGTTCGGTTTAAACCCGGATTTTACTCATTTTAACCAGTTATTTAGAATTAAGTGCGTTGTGTGTGTGTGTGTGTGTGTTTGTGTGTGTGTGTGTGTGTGTGTGTGTGTCTTCAGGTGTTTTAGTTGTTTTGTTTTAGTAGTTTTAAATTATTTTATTTGGGCAATTGGTTCTGGCTCATTTTTTTTTCTTAAGTAAAGTAAATTTACGGGCTGTAAAAGAACCTCAAGCCTGAAAGAAGAGGCCTCTGAGCAAAATTTGTCGGTCGTTTCACGGCCTGAATTGAATGGGAGGCTGATGACCTGAGATGTTAAACAGCGTCCGTAAATAAACTAAATCAACAATCGTTTTGAAACTCTTTCCTGCTAGCATTGAGTTTGGAATTGTCATATGAAAGCTGCGTATTATTCTTGGATTATACATTAGAATGTATACGTAATATTAACACTATTAATTAAACAATATAATCATAATAAAATATTTACAATATATGTCACGTAGGCATGCGATAAATGCTGTTTCATTGTCTCTCTCTCGCTCTTTGATTTGTTTACTCACGGACGCTCTTTAACATCTCTGGTCATCGGCATCCCATTCAATTCAGGGCGTGAAACGGCCGACAAATTTTGCTCAGAGGCCTCGTCTTTCAGGCTTGAGGTGTTTTTTCGTGCCGTAAATGTACGACACGGGACCCACGGCTTTACTTCTCTTCCGAAGGAAGCCATACTCAGGATTTTTACGCCCGAAAAAAAAAAGCCATCAATCCTGGCCGGGTTTGAACCCGCGATCTTGGGTTTAGAAGGCAAGTATGGTTACCACTACACCACCAGGATCGACCCATTGTATCTCAACCATAGTAACTGTGGGAGTTTCTGACTTTAGGAGTTTCTTCTGTAAATGTGTCATAAAAGTATATACATTTCGGTGCATATTTACTTTTGTTATATGTAAACGCAATTAACTGAAGTTATGGTTAGGAAAGTAACGGGGGGGGGTGCGTGCATGCGTGCGTGCGTGCGTGCGTGTGTGTGTGTGTGTGTGTGTGTGTGTGTGTGTGTAAAGTACAAAATTACACTTTGGTAGGGCGAAATATCGACCCATTTGAGTGTTCTCAAAGAAACACAAGTCTAGGGGTAACAAATGAATGTAACCAAAAAAAATATGACTATGGCAGATATACGTTCGATGGGGGAACTGAAGCTGCCTGCTATCGCACGGCCTGGACAGTCCTTTTTATAAATTTTGGGTAGAAATATATGGCAGGAATACGAGGGGCATTTGGCGTGGGAGAGCTATAACTTTGGGCCGAGTCCTACAGGTCAGTAGAAGACGCAAGACGCTATTTCTTGATTAAATTTAAGCGTAAGGTCGGAAGAAAGAGTTCATAATAAGTGACGTCATTTTGCTGTCGGTGAGCTTCAGGCATGTCAGAAAAAATGTATGAGAGACTTTATTGGCTGGAAGAATAACTTATAACAATAGTTTACTAAGTAGTCTTTATCTCGTATGAAGTTTTCTTTCTGGTTGATATGATTTAAAAATAAAGAATCGCCAATTATTACTATTAAGAACCTGTCAATTACATTTTCTAGTGAATTACTGAAGTAGGTTTTCGTTTTGGAACATGCTCGAAATCTAAGTAGACAGATATACACTCTAAACATTATTAACATGAATAAAGTGTTAAAATAAATCAAATCATTTCCACAACTATGCGCGGTACTAAATTTAGATAAAGGTGCAACTCCGATCAAATTAAGGACTTCTTTTTAATGTTGATACCACTGAAAGCTGGTTTGCAAACAGAGGACAGAAGCTTCTACTTTGTGTGTCTGCTTTTTACGTATCAATTTACAAAGAATTAACTAAGATAAATATAAATGCATTATTATAAATTTGATACATATTAATTAAACTCTTGAGTCACTCCCTCGATCACTTGAACCATAAACTAGTCACCAATAATGTTTGAAACAAAAAACTAACCCAGCTTCAGAAATGTCATATTTCAACCAGAGGCGGCACGTCAATAAGAACTAGATGCCCGGCCCTCCTCCAAAGAAAATGGCATATTTGATTACCATTTTCTCCTCTACTAATCAACTTTTAAAACAAAACACGCATTAAAACAGCGATGTATGATCATTTTTCTTAACTGTATCTTATGCAATAAGCATATTTCCTCTCTGTAGTAGCGGTAGCATGCGGGTCCTCCGTTAGAGAGGGGCCTGCCCGGAAAAGTTTACACTTTAAACTCATATCTTTATGGATCAGCAAAGATTTGCAAGAGTTTATATTTTTCTTCCTCCAAACTATCACGGATGGCCGAGGTCGTTAAGGCGCGGACTCGTGAGCGGTAGGTCTGGGGTTCGAATCCCACCAGGACCGTCCTCCCTCACTGAGGTTTTTCCAGGTTTTCTTCAGTCCTCATAAATGCCAAATGCCGGGAAGGTACCCTAAACTTGGCCTGGAACGCTTCCTTCCTTAAAAATATCCTTTCCCAATATATCATTTCATCTCATGTATCATCAGTGTCCACCATCTGTGGTGCCTCAATAGTAAAAACGGGCGTTAAACACTACTCAAAAAGAAAGCTTCCTCCAACATGGGTTAGCCTTTCCTCTGCTTATTTCTGCGTTCTCTTGGGCCAGCAGGAAGACGGCCCATGGCCGGCGCTCGGTATTCTCTTTTCTTAGGAACCAGATATTAAGGGCTTATTGACACTACGCATAACTGACTAGGGGTTGTTTTCGAAATTTGTTTGAAATTCACTGTTTGTCAGAGTAAAGTTGACTTTCACAGTGTTAACTGCTAAGTCACCAAAAAGTATAGTTTTGTGCTAATGAATAAAGTGAACGTTCTATTGAAGACTCCAGTTTTGCGTCTAAGTTTTTAACTGTTAAGTTAAAACTGTAATGATTTGAACTTCATCAACTGAAAGCTATAGAAGCCTACTCAGCAATATGGAAAAAATGAGGATTTATTTTTATGATTTGAAAAAAAAAAAAAAAAAAAAAAAAAACATTTGGGTGACAGCGTATGAAGTGAAACATGTATCTTGTCTAAATGAATGAGATTAGAAAAGAAATAGAAAGGGCAAATTTCGTTTTTGTACAGGCCAACGAAACGACAGCTACTACATGCATTTCACAATTTGTGTGGTATTACATCAGCGGAGATGGGGGGAGGAGGTAAACAGGTTGAAAGATTCACACAATACATAGCTATTTCTGAATTCACTGCAGAGGCTTAATCAGAAGAGTTTCATATAGCACAAACGTATGATGGCGCTACAGTTATGAATGTAGGAGAGAAAGATAAGTGTTGATAAAAAAGGTCTTCCCGCATGCCTTTGCTCTGGTCCACCCTTCTACAGGAGCCACTGATTTCAACTGATGAAAATGCCACAGGCTCTCAGGTTTCAACGTTATCAATCTCTATCACCTAATAATATTATGAAAAACTTTTACCACTATCTGAAAACCCATTTCAAGAAAGATGGCGGGGAAAAATGCATCATTCAGCATCAATCAGCTTCTTAAAACTCAAAAATTCAAGAAGATTGTATTCAACAAGGAGAAAAATAGTGTGATGTCTCAAACTGATAAATGGTGAAAATGCAACAGCGTGGGCCGGAGAATTAGGGTCCCACAAAGTCATTCGTAAGGCAGAAGGTCTGGAGTATATACAATCGGAAGGAATGGCGGTAAAAATCTACAGTAATTATTAAATTTAAAATTTAAAAGTTTCATTAAATTGACAATACTTGGACTATTTAGCTAATTCCATATAAGATTATCATGAATACCAACCAATCACATCTGCTATCGCCAGAGTTTAATCATTTCCGTTTTATCGTACCTACGTGCAATTGTTATTATGTGAATTCGTCAGAACATCACACTAAAACATTTTCATGGCCTAACATCAGCGTGCACTACAAATCAACAGGGCGGGCAACTGAAAACGTTTTGGAGAGACGTCAAATGCACAAATTTATCTTATAATTCAAAGTTCGAAGCCAACCACTACTAAGTAAAATACAAATAGTGTGTGGAACCAGTAAAATTTTATTTGATTTTCAAAATTTAATTTTTAATCCTGTGTATTTAATTAGTATTGTAGGTTATAACACTTCAGCTGTTTTCAATTTGTTACCAAAGAGTTTAAATTAAAAAATAACTCAGTATACCCCGTAAATCGTTCTTATTTCCACGTTCATATGTTCGATTATAAATAATTAAAATGCAGTTTGAAAAATATTTTACCATTGTCATTAAATGTTTTTATTTAGGGTTAAAGGTTTTTAATTAAATGTATTATTAAGTAGAAATTAAGTAAAGACTAATAAGCGGTTTAACCCATTTATTATGATTCCAAGACGCCAGACGGGACATTCATAACTGTAAGGGCATTTATGGGCATATTATTTGATTTTTATCATTTTATCCGCTAAATAGTCAAAATAAACACAACCCGAGCCCAAATTTTATCATGATAAATTTTGTACCCTCGTTGTGTTACTACAGATAATTCAGCACGTTTCCCGCTCCAAAAAGTATTTTCGGATTCTTTAATAAATACATGCGCACCCTTTCCTCGGAAGAAATTTTAACAGTCCTCGCCCTATCAGTTTTGTATTAGTGGAATTCATGAAACAAATTCAAATAAATGTCTACATTAAGGTGAACGTTTTTCCGTCACCGTTTATAGCAAAGCAGAAGGCATTCGAGGAATCTGTGCTAAAATATAAAAAATGCTAAAGTTAGTTGATTTGACTACATAACACGAAGGTCATGTCAATGGATACATATAGCCAAACTAAAGGAATGGTTTGTTATCAGAAGTTATAGAATGTCCAAGAGTAATCTATTTTTAAAAATACAACTAAGAGAATTAAACGAAAAGGAAAAAAATTATGTATTAAACATAAGCAGCTAGAGAAGGACAAGAGATAGTTTCTGCGACTTTTAAACCGCCGTCCCAAGACTGGGTAAAAGCGCAAGAGAAATTTGCCCTATGTCTGTATTCAGTATCTTCTGCAACATTCACTCAAATCGCATGGAATAAAAATCCTTGAATTCGGCATAATGAGAAGAGGTGACAAACAGAAGTGAAGATTTGCCCGTGACCGACGGAGAGGAAAGAACCCAATTAATGACTGCGGTCCTATCCTTTTGGATCATAGATGTGAGAAATCTGCGCCTAAGGTACCATGGATATGCCAATAAAACTGGGTATGATACGTGATGTATGAAAGTGTTGCAGAAAAAGAAATGTAATGTTTTGTGCACTAGTGGTTAGAATAAAATTGTATGTAATTTTTATAAAAAACAGATATCAAGAACGTTCAATTAATTCAAATCCGTATTCCGTTATTTTTGTAACAAAAAATATAAAGTAACAACTACAATGACGGTACAGGGTTTTACATTTCGATTCTAATTGTATTGCAGTTTTCTGAAATAAAGCATATTTAATTTGTTAATTATTTCTGTTCTTGTTCATTGAGTAGTTTACATTTTTCTTCATTCCTACATTATTATTGTTTATATTTTATAGTTTATAAATGATTTACATACAACTAAGATTAAACCTAATGGTAGAGGGGAAAAGTCCATGCTAATTGAGACACAGACGCGGTTGTCTACCTGTCCAAGTTGGGAAGAAATGTGGAAATGTTCGTGTTTTCTGTTTTGGTTAACGCATACCATATAGTATTTAACATTAAATTTCTATCATGTTGCTGATCTGATTATTTATAATGAATTATAAACCGATTGTTGTCGACGAGCTCAAACTTTTCTGTTTTTCCCTCAATAAATCAGTCAGGTTCTTTTTTGGCCATAAGTGTACAAACCAGCAGAATTGATAAATTCCCTTGCACTAATTGAATTTAGACAACTTTTTGATGAAATGGTAACTGTCAATGAGAAACTAGGAAAATTAAAGTTATCTTATGGTAAACTTCATAGTGTGATAGAGATACTTAAAAAGAACACAGGAATCCTCAATCTAAATTGTAAAATTTCAGAAGGTGATAGTATTAAATAAGCAGGCAAAAAGCACTTAAAATACGTAAGATAAAGATAGCCTATTGTGTCCCTTAAAGGCAAAGGCTTCCTAACAAGTAGGGAAATCTCACTTTTTCCTAACGTGGTGTGCTATTCCAAGCTAGTTGTTCGTATGCTGTTTAAGTCACTCTGACTGATTGTTTTTGAATACTCCATTTCTCACTGGCATTAGTTGCTTCTCGAGAGGTTTCCATTTTTCTCTTCCTCTTGCTACTCTTGAGCAATCTGGACCTGGATGTTCCTTGAAGAGATCTGTCCATCTTCTTCTGGGTCTGCCTTGTGTCGTTTTTCTTATCGGGGATCCCACAGGGAGATCTTGTAGGACCATCTATTATCCTGCATTCTTGCGACGAACCGCATAACGTAACGTAATTCCTTTGTTTATGGCTTAAAACTGAGATAAGTTATATTTATTTTAGATAGTTATATGTATAATAAGAACTAGGCATCACTCTGGAGGTACAGGATTGGTGGGAAAATGTCTCTTACAAACAGAGATCGGTAGATCGCAAAGGAATACCACTAGCCCACAATGAAATGAAACTACCATAGCGACCTATTTACCGATTTAAAAAGCCTTCCTTCCTATAGGAGCTATTGATATTCATAGAGCATTTCCTTTATAAATCGAAATCCACCGCAAAACACTATTTTCAACTGTACTAGAAAAAACAATTATAAATTGTTTCAAACACTAAAATGTAATTACAAACAAAAAAATGCAAAAATAAGAAAATAATAATAAAAAGACAAAATAGACAGCAAAGTACAAACAAACATAAATTGATGTACAGTAGCTAGCGCATTCAAGACACCATCTTTTGCTCGAAGTGTTAAAGAGATAAGTATATTTTTTATCGCCCATATTAACATATCGATCTACCATAACATTTTATTTACTCTATAGTATGTCTTACCTATAATTAACTTGAAAATAATTACCTATTAACTTCCAAGGGATGCCGAGAGAGTCAATACCCTACTCTTTAAGCGCTCCATTTGCTCTGAAATGAAGGTACGTAACGTAAAGTCACTTCTGTTCACGGCTGTCGTTAAGTGCAGCTGGTGATCCCTAAACCTGTTCTCATAGACACAAGACATTAGTTAGCGATTATCTCTTAATACCATCCCGGAAGTAAAACTGTCCAAAATACAACGGTTACTTTCCTAATCACCCCATTTTTAATTACGTTGTTATGGTTGGTTCACATGGGGAACTTTTCGTATAGACTTGTGTTCCGAATCCCGGTCGGAATGGAACAAGTTCCGTGTATCGCTGGACGAGTGAAAACAATTCTTGCTCTGCAACCTGATCATGGGCAATTCATTCAACTGAGGCATTTTTTTATTTCCTCTCACAAACAACAAACATGGAGTGGTCGGTAATAAAAACATTATGTTTAATAGGAGATGAAAGTGAGAAAATATCCCCAAAATATAAATTTCAGAGACAGGAACTCGTGCGAAGATTCTGTGTATAAAATTGCTTCTGTCCTCAAAGTTGAGGTTTTAGAAGTGGAAAAAAGAACTTAAAAGCTCAGTACAAGAGGAAAATGACGAAAATAAATAAGTCAAAAACTTCAACATATGAATCTTAAGGGACATATTTTGTATGCCTCAACTTCATGCGTGACATAAATAAGCCTGTTTTCACACAAGCAACAGGCTGTCGTGGGAGATCCAGGTTCGACTTCTATAGAAATAGTACACCATAATTATAACGAAATTACGATATAATAATTTATTAACAGGTGTCTTGAAATGCTGCATGTATATCTAGCATAAATTGTATCTTCGTGCGCGACTTTCTGCAGCCAACAGCAAGGATGTCTTTTGTATTCGCGCGAGACCCTTCTATTACGGCCACGGTTATAAACGTCCTTGAGGAAACAGAGTAAGATAGAAAGGAGGAGAAAAACCACTCTGAAATAACTGCCAACGAACGAAAGCGCAGAGACAACGAAAGTTGAAAGCCATTCAGAGAACAGGAATTTAAGTTTGATTTCTAGAAGATTCCGAAGCCGAGCTTACGCAACCAATAAGGAAACAAAGTTTAGAATGCTTCTGAAAAGTTCCGAAATTTGAATCCATGTAGAGTGATACTATGATAATGTATAAACAGCCCAACTTCTAAGGCATTCAAAGAAGTTTTTAGTATATCGAGGAGCCGAGCACATGCAGGCTTATCTAAGTGCCAAACGTCTCATCTCATTCCTTGCCGGTGGCTCAGTCAGTCAGGAACCACGATGAAAGTGCGAAATAAATAGCAAGTGTAGTGTATCTATGTATTTCATTCAAAAGTTCCCACCAAAGTCCTTTTCTCCCTTGGTTAAATCCAAAAACAGCTCCGAAGATAGCCTGAAATCATCCTCACATCTGTTCAGCGGCCAGATAAGGCGAGTACGACTTCAAGTACTTATGGCATCTCTGTCAGCGGAGAATAAACCAAACAATTTCATTGATTCACGGCCATTTCAATACAAACCAAAGAATCAACTAATTATTCTCAACAATAAATAAAAACCTCCGCAAACCCGCCGCAAAGCATGGAGGTAAATTAAGTATTGCATATTTTTTTATTATATTACTTATTGTACAGAAATGAAGAGTGAGAACTATCTATTTAATTTTCATTCAATACAGTAGGCCTACATTTATTCATGCCACTTGTATCTTACCATTCGACCCAAATTCTACTCCACTTCCCCCCCCCCCCTTTGTGACGATTTTTGTAAGGCTTGAAGAATACCATTACATTTTTTCCTTCACGATCCTAGTTGAATATTCCCAGTTCTGCAGACGTCGTCACCAAAAGATTTAGAGGTGAATATATTCTCTTATCAGGTATTTCTACGTAGATAGTTATACAAGTTAAAGAGCGTCCGTAAATAAACCAAAGTTATGCAAGTATACACATGCTAATGTAACAAGAGCAGCTTTCTGGGGTACTAATTCATAGGCTTTCGTAGCACACGATAAACATATGTTAGAATTCCAAACTCATTTTCTGCTATTCTTCTTGCTTTGCTTAAACGATAATTTCGTTCAATACTTCCTTATTCATAACTCCGTGGATATGGTTTCATTACATTTTCTGCTAGTCTGCTCTCTTCAAGTCAGCGGCTGTGATTCACGGATGTTTTATGTTTTATTTTTAAAATTATGGGAGAAAGATGAATTATTTAATCCCTCCCCCTATTAGAAACTCGTTCATGAATTCCAACATTTACATATACAAATTGATAGTAAGCATTAACTACGGCAATACAACATGAAGCGATGTTATTATATGATGTTGTTGGTGGTTGTATAGCTACCCCCTTAGGCCTGGAACTCCTCCTTCCTTAAAAAAAAAAAAAATCCTTTCCCAATTTATCTTTCATTTCATGTATCATCAGTGTCCACCGCCTGTGATGCCTTAGTAGTAAAACACTACTCAAAAAAAAATAGCCACCCAAGGGTCCCATTTCATATCCCGGGTCTTTCAGAGGCCCGAAGTCGCCTTTTGTGCCTTAGTGGTCACGGGTGGAGGGAGATGAAAGGAAAGGGTTCAAATCACACGACAATTTGTTTCATTAAACGCCTGGAAGTGTTTATTCACACGACATTTTGTTGTCGGCCACCTGGTTCGTTACCTCTATGACGTTAATGCCACGAGCTACGTAGGCCTTGAAATTGCATCTGTGTGCCTCTTGTCTACACTTTCCTGCTGTATCTGGGACTGCATCCTGGTAATTACTGTACTGTACTGACCGGAGATGCCTTTACTGTCTCTGAAACTTCTGCTACTGTTTCTGGAACTGCGACCTACTGTCTGACTTCTCCTTCACTGTCTGTTTGAACTGTGATGCATTTGCAAAGTTTTTTCCCTTTATATACTAAATTCAGTGTCCCCGCGTGGTCGTAAGAACTCACATGGGTCACAGAATAGCGCCCATAGATTCCTGAGCCTTTAAAATATTTTAATATTATTGGTGGACTCTTTTGCTCCCAAACGCGCGTGCTTTAAATCCATCAACTCCTTGACTCCTCATTGGCGAACTCATAATCAATCGATGTAATGCAGTCAACACCTGTTCCCCAACTAACTTTAATGAATTTATTTCAGAGCATCTCCAGCAACTAAGATACAAAGGACCTATTGTTCGGACACTTGCATGCACTTAGCTTTCTCACAATAGTGAGACCCATTGCTCGAGCCATTATCAGTAAGTGAGGGCACAAAAGATTATAATAGGCAGCCTCTTCCCTCTCGTCAAAGAGGTATACGTCCAGGTAGCCATGAATACACTTTTATGATACATGAAATGTTCCTCTTGTTACTACATGCTATAAAATATTTAATAATTACTACTATTTAAACTATATAAATACATTCACTCCCGGGCATGCGGGGGTTTAAAAACCTGTCATAAATGCTAAATGTGCCTTTATAATTACAGAACAAATTTCTGCTATAAGGAGGCTGAATAATATTGACATGATGGTCCCAATACAATGTGGCAAATCCCACAGCAAAACAAATGCCTTTGCTGTTTCTTCTAGTACAATACCGGGTATCTGAAAAAATAATACATAAATACAAATGCATAATAAAATAAGATGGCAATGATAACACTTCTAAATCTTTTTAATTTCGTTTTACTATAGATTCGTTATACGGGAATAATCAATGAAAGTGATATTAACCGAGTGAAATATCCGAGGAAAATTACACTCTAGAGGAAGATGTTTTTTTTAATCAAGACCTAGCACTTCAAGTAGGCCGGCTTAAACTTCTCCAACCAAAGAAACAACAAACATCATGGTCAGATGAAGCTTTCTCCATGTTAGGCAACATTAATTCAGTTTTGGATAATAAACCGGGTAAAGATTCACACAGTGTGTTTGGCGTGTTCGTTCTGTAAAGAGTCAAAAAAAAAATCTATTGATGTGGAAAAAAAAATCCATGATGCAATTTATGAGATTAAACTTTCCAAGTTATAGTCACCTGTGTTGCTAACAGATTTCTTTTCCCTTATTTATATAGACTTAGGTAAAATTGCCCAATCGGCACAGCAGCATTAAAAATGGGTACCGGAAGTTTTTGTGCATGTAACCGAACTGGGAAGTATTATGAAGTGGTTTTCAAGTTATTTAGTGACAAAAGAAAGTGCTGTCGATTATAAAGCTTTCGAAGCCGTTTCTTTTCGAAAAATATTGAAGTTTTTTCCAGGTTAAATTTCGACGAGTGATTTTCCCGACAGTGTGTCCTCTTTCAAGGATATTTCAGTCCAAAAAATGTAGAAATGTGTTCATTAGAGTGTAACAATTCGTTTTAGCCTTCATTACAGTTCCAAATACAGCTCGAAAATAAGGGTGCGCCGATTCGATTCGACAACTTTATTTATAGTTCTGTAATTTTTCAAACAAACAATACATTTATTTTGAACTTATGTCAATTACCTTAATGTGATCCTGAAGTTGAAGTGAAATAGCTCCATATACCTTGGGAATTATTTTACTGTTAAATTAAAATATTCCGGGCTGTTGTGCCGTGGTCTTTGTTTTAAAAACTAAAATAGAGTTTTCACTGGCAGACTACGACAAGCATCATCAGCGCAATTAAGCCGTGAAAGGCTTAAGACATGTTATAATTATTTTACTAATCTTGCTTTTAGAAGTTCTATGAAGATACATCAGACTACTGAATGAGTCACTTGATGCTAGAAAGCTAATGTTACAGCTGGTTGTTCTGCCGGTGAAATAGAAATTCTTGTGACAGAATACGAGGAACCACCATTTGTAGTAAGTTTTCAGTCATTTGGTGACATCCTCACAAAATTTATAAATCCTGACGGTCTACAATGACTAATTCCTTTAATACTGAATGGTATGCATCATGTAAATTCTTTTCAGCAAAAAACGTCTTGTCCACCACCTGTTTTATTTTTTTTCTCTCATTTTCTTCCACAATAACAGCACAAGCAGCTGCACAGAGCAAGAAAGTTTTCTGCATGTTGAAACTGGCTTGCAATACTGCCCTAAACAAATGTTCCAACTGTAAACACCTTTTATTTGTTTCGTATGGAACAAATCTGTGTGATACATTGTTGTTCATTTGATTTATTTACGGACGCTCTTTAACATTTCAGATCATCAGCGTCCCATTCAATTCAGGGCGTGAAACAACCGACAAATTTTGCTCAGAGGCCTCTTCTTTCAGGCTTGTGGTTCTTTACCTGCCGTAAATTTACAACATCGGATCCACGGCTTTACTTCCCTTCCGAAGGAAGCCATACTTAGGATTTTTACGCCCGAAAAAAGTCATCGATCCTGGCCAGATTTGAACCAGCGTTCTTGGGTTTAGGAGGCAAGTATATTTACCTCTACACCACCAGGACAGTATGATACAAAATGTCATATACAATTCTATACAAAAAATGTTCAATGTGAACCCACCTTTATACTATGGTAACTTACATTACGAAATTTCTGGTAAAAGTAACATGTTTTCACAACAAAAATTTCTAATCTACGCTAATCTGATATTAGTGCAGCTATCTTAAAAAAACATGTGCTAGAAACTTCTGTAATCTTATCTCTTTCTCAGAGATAGGGAGAAAAATACATTTACGAAACAGTTTTTCGTATAATGCTCGCGTTACCAAGACTTGCAGGATACGCTGTGTCCATAGTGATGAAAAAAGAGTTGTTTGCCTTGTGAGTACATGGTATTTTAAACAAATGACGGATTACACTAACTAAAAGTACATAAGAGTAAGATAGAATAACTTTAGGAATACAAGCATTCATAAAATAATGCACTGTTAATTCTTACGCAAACTGCGAGAAGACAGCAATATCTATAGGTAGAATAATTAATTTAATGGATCTCAGGTTTCGCTTAGCATTTTATGTTTAATTTTAATTAAAACATAAGATAGTGGCAAATCCATCTATGAATCGCATAAAATAATTATAAATACACTGTTTTGACATGTAATAAGCGTAGGTACGCCATATTGCTTCAGATTCAAATGAAGATGGTGTGTGGGTAACAACATCAAGGTACAAGAGCTGCTCAAAAAAGAATTATTATAATTTTTTTGATAACACACCTATACTCATGCTTAAAAATTTAATGATGTTTCTCAAAATAGTGCCTATTGGATGCAATGAACCTATACCAGCTTTTCTGCATAGCTACAAAGACCTGCTGTAAACAGATCCTTTAGAATGGTCTACTCAGCCTTCTCCAATGCTTCTGATGGAAAATGCCTTTCACGAAGCAGTTTCTTCAATTTGGGGAAAATAAAAAAGTCACATGAGGCTATATTTGGACTATAGGGAGGGTGAAGTACACATTTCACGTTGATTTTTGTGAGCAATTCAGCAACAACATGCGACTGTGCGTTATTGTGCTGCAGCAACCAGTTTGAATATAGAAAAATGTGATTAACACAACTTCACCCCTTTGCGCGTTGGTGATTTCCTCACAGAACTTTGTGTTTGCTCTTAGGGTCAAAATGAAGTAGCCAAGTTACATCAGCAGTGACTACCTTTGAACGAAATTTCGTGTAACATCATCTTCAACTTCATGCGAGCGTTCTTTTGTTTGAGAATCAGAAGTCTTGGAACCCACCGTTCACAAACACTTCTCATATGCACTATTCAGTTACCAGTTTGTGTGGATGGTACCCTGTGAAATATTCAGAACTTCTGAAAAAGTTCTTGATGCTCTCTCACAATGACAACAGTGTTGTTAATATTTTCTTCCAATTTGAGCACAAATTGGAGCACCAGGTCCACCATCCTTTGAAATTAATTGCCTTTCCTTTTTAAATTCATTAAACCATCTTCCAACTGTAGTATAAGAAAGAACAAACTCTTTATAGGCCTCCTGTGACATTGCAAAGACCTCAGCTGAATATTTATGGGCAGAATTTCAGAGAAGCATAATGTTCGCATTGTACGCATTAAGCTAACAGAATATTGTATAGTAAAAAAAAAATGTGGTCATTCTTTGTAAAACATCCCTCGTACAAAAAATGGTAAACCATACAGAAACGGTTGCAGAAGAACTTTTTAAAACAATTAATGTTAACTATAAAATTGCAGATTTCAAGAGGGACTCAGGATAACACACCAAAATAAAATTATTAGCAAACCTAGCAAATAACATTCAATTCATCTGTCACTTCCATTTCAATAATGACAGCTGGAGGTAAATGAATATAACGATAATATCCTATTGCCACACTAGCTTAATGTGCTGAAAACAAATTCACTGCTTACTAATTATTAAAAATACAGAAATACTTTGGTAAAATGCCTGTAAAACCGTACTTGTAATCAGAATGTCTGTAATTTGTACTCTCGTGAAACTGCTGGTGTCCAATTAAATTGTTCTAATTTTTATACCTCCACAGTCTCTTGCATTCTCATTAGATGATTTGTATCCTTATATAAAGATAGCAGCCCTATGCACTGACACTATTTAACTTGTTTCTTTCGCTCGCCCAAATAGTAACATATTTTAACGATGACAGTGTCTGAACTCCCAACGCAAGGGCGGTGGACCAAATATGCCCAGTGTGCATGCTCTGGAATTTAAAATTTCCTCACATAACCTTAATCTTCTTCGTGAATTTATTTTAATTTTTTTTTTCCTTCAACTAATGCAAAATAAACGAATTTTATTCACAATTTACATTACCAACACAATTGTATTGTCTTTAATCTTGACGAGAAATATAGAGTAGAATCAAATAAAATTTCTGAAGTTAAAAAAATGTTACTGACTTTCTATTAAAAGACTATTTACTTTAACCAAAGAATGATCAACATTTATGCCTTAAAAAAACACATAACTTCTCTTTCTGTACGTCGGGCCACATTGGACCAGCGTAGCACGGAATTGCAGTACCTGGAAGAGCCTAGGAACAGAACTGCCGAAAGAAGAAAACAACCGAAGCCTAAAGTGAAAGGATACCAGACTTAACAAACCTAGCACTTGAACCTTCTAGTTACATTGTGTTAAACTTGTAAAATAAGAAACATTATAGACTTGACAAACTCATAGGGACAATAGCTCATACGGACTAGGTCGTCATATGAGAAATCAATGAGGCCCCGCTTGCGGAGGCCCTAGCCTTGAATGGGACATAATTGGCTTAATTCATTCATTTATTCAATTGGATGCAAAATAGCAGGTATGGCAGTACAGAAAAAGCATTTATATGACGAGGAAATCTGTATATCATGCGCAGTAAATGCATACATAAGAATATACTATCTTATTTGAGAATACCGTAAATGCAGAAAGTTGTTTTATTTATAAGCAAAGTGAAAAAATAAAGGGCTTGGGACAACGTCCCACACATTAAAAAACGAAAGTAAATATGAAGCGAAAATTTTATTCAATTTCAGAGGATGAACTGATGCGCATGAATGACAAATTTCTTAATAAATGCCAGAAACGTTTTGATGTAATACTACAATATTTTCAACATCTCCTTTCATAATGTACGTGCTTAATGTCAATGTCATTATAGTTTGACAATGAGAATTTGAAACAGTTGCGCAGATATTACATCGGTTTCGCCGGGAGTTACCGCCCTGACTGCCGACCCGCCAGTTGCCGTGAAACGAGCAACAAAACCATAATAGATTCAGTATATATTGCTTAATTGTAAGTTCGTGCCATGAGAAAATAATAATAAATAAAAATAGGGATTATGAGACATAAATAGCAAAGCTCAAGTATAAAGCGCAATAGAAAGTTTAATTGGATACTGTGGGGTAAATATAAAACTAAAAACAAAATATGTATTAATAAAATATCATAATTTATAATGCGGGACTTTGGGAAAAGAAATAACATCTAAACATACATTTGGAGATTGAAATGGATTTTTGACCCAGATCTGCTAGCATAATAAAGAATGCTAAAACAAAAACTTAAATGGAAAGGAATGATTAAGAATAAAGGAGAAGACTATATTTATATGTAATAAATTTAATTAACTTGTTTAACTTGTCTACTATAATCTGATTTAACGTTAATATCATCTGTTCTGTTTTCATTTGAAAGCATAAAAGGCTATTGTACTTTCTCTACATTATTGTCACTGACACGTGATCCTTGCCACAGTTTCGAAAGATGCTTGGTAATACCCACATCTTAATGTTCTTACGGTTGGGTCACAAACAGTCCCAAAGCCTTTAATGAGTCATTCCCTTTACTGCCGACAGATTCTCCTACATGCGACCAGATTACCAGTTCGTTTCTTACTAATTGGCTACGGATAAGTGAAAGCACAACCCTTTGAACAAGCAGTTTAACATTCCGAGAGTTGTGGACAACATTGTGTCAAGCCTCTAGCCTGCAGAGCAGCACAAAAGGTAATTGTTTTACTTTTCTTTTGTCTTTTTCTTGTTCTTCTGCAAGCTTTAGCGTGTTGCGGCTTCAATTAAGTAATAATACATTCGGGCAATTTGTTTACGCTCATTCGTAGCAATTATTGCGTCACTTATCAACTATAACTGAAACAGGATGTACTCTTGAAATTTCTCTTTTATTATATCGTTTCTTACATTATTTACAAGTGACACTCCGACTACATTGCGTTGGCCGCAGTTCCAAGTTTTGGTTGCACAAAGAGCCGATATTGCCACTGTTTTATACAATTTTATATCCGTTATTTTGATCTGGAATATCCTTAAAATACTATCGCGTATTTTATTAAATCTTGCTATTTTTAAAAGACCATCAATTTCATCATAATAGAATGTAGTGCATTCGAAAAAATGTAAACGGTTTATTTTAATTATTTATTTTTATTGTGATTTCTAATACAATCTTAAAGCATACAGTCCCTAAGTTATCACTTTACTTTACTGTTTTGAAATTATAAGACTGTATAATTCAAAGAATATTATACTTTTTTTTAAATTGTATAACATATGAAATCTACTTTCTGCAGCTTCTTTCAAGTAGATACATATTACACAGTGTTGATGAAAAACTCCAATACATCTAAATTAACGGGTTTTGAGAATATTTTACCTGATTTTGAAACACCGCTTAATCTTTTGTTTT
Source organism: Metallyticus violacea (assembly GCA_030762175.1). Lineage (NCBI taxonomy): Eukaryota > Metazoa > Arthropoda > Insecta > Mantodea > Metallyticidae > Metallyticus > Metallyticus violacea. The sequence continues at coordinate 114,805,869 of CM060831.1, forward strand.
TGCACAGCTTTCTTACAGAAACCGTGAGAACTGTCATTAATATTGTCACAAATAGCAGTAATGTCATCAAAAATAAAAGAGAAAAAATATCTGTGATCTTATATTTTTTTATAGTGTTTAATGCCCGTTTTTACTGCTGAGGTACCACAGGCGGTGAACACTGATGATACATGAGATGAAATTATATATTGAGAAAGGATTCCTTTTAAGGAAGGAAACGTTCCAGGCCTAAGTTTAGGGTACCTCCCCGGCATTTGCCAGTTATGAGAACTGGGGAAATCCTGGAAAACACCTCAGTCAGGAAGGATGGTCCTGGTGGGATTCGAACCCCAGACCACCTGCTCACGAAACCACGCCTTAAGGACTTCGGCCACCCTTGGCAGGTAGTAGACACCAAGAAATTTTAAGCCCGTCTGTCGACCCTATAATAAATGTGCCCTCTTCTGCAGATGTCTGAACCACAAATTTCTTTAAAACTGACATTCGTGTTTGAAGTAGATCTTTTCGAGCGTGCTATTGCATTTATTGCTATGTTACTCACTTTTCAAGAATATAGTAAATCGTGCTTTGCCTACAAAATAACCGCAGTTCTGAGTCCGGCCGCTAATAGAAGACATTGTGATAAACATATCGTGTTAAATTAATCACAAGTAACTTATCGTAACAGTGTTATATTTCAGCTTTATTTAATATGAAAGCTGATTTTTAGTTGTTAATTAAGTGGGTTGTTATTTTGAAGTGACAGAACATGGTGTGGTCAACATTTTTTTTTTTTGGATAATATCAGTGAAATTTTGAATTAATTTAAATTGGATCCTGTTAGTGATAACCGCGCCATTTTCCGCATTTGTGAAAAGTATTCCGCTAGGTGAAAAATAGCACTAGCAACCTAAAGAGGTATGTCACCTCACTTCATAAAATTGTTGTTAATAAACATCACAACTCGGTGATTAAGAATGTTCACATCTACTTGTTTGATACATTAATACACTTAATATTAAAATGAGAAATTGGTATTTTATTTGGCAAAAAATATGAAAGTATCGAAACTAAAACTCCGTACATAAATATCGAATATCGATCCATTTCCTGTTGGTACAATTCTTTCCATTTCCTTTTTTAAACATTGAGGTAATCCTTAACATTTTTCAGTTGTTAGGGAATTTTCTCTCTTGCAATATTGCTTTTTTAAATTTTAAAACAGGATTTTAAATTCACAGGTACATTTTTTAACTTTCGAGCGATAACAATAGTGGCTAATTCGATATCAAAAATATAAAAATATCTATGGCAAAGTTCAGCATCACTTCCCAAGGGAAAAAACACATTTCTTATCAAATTAGCCAAATTTCTGCTTCAAACAAAACTAATAGACCAATTATTAATTACATGTTATGTTTTGTACGTTTTAATGACATACGGTTGTAATAGGGAGATAACCAGAACGTCAATTTTTTTATGCATTTGTATTTATATACTACTATTATGTAATGTATGTTTAGAATTTTTAAGTACGTGAAAGCGTTTAGAAAGTTTTCATTTTAACAGTCAATTTCTTCTTCTTCTCTCTCTCAAAAAAGAAGTTAGCCAACTTTCGCGTTTGCATTTAATATTGAGTTAATGTTTATGCAAATCTTTGTTAATTATCTAACTACATGCTTTTGTGTTCGTGTTTGCGTTTACGTTTACGTTTCATTGTAAATAGGCCTTAAGGTGGGCCGAATACGCAACGAACTACTGCAGCGATCGTGGATAAAACCTTCAAAGCGCAAGCTTCATGTGCGGAATGTGTCCTAAACTGATGCATAGCTCATGTCAGCAAATTATTTCGTTTCTTAAAAAATAAAAAAAACTCTCTGTATTGTTTACTTCCATTTCAATCATTAGTGAAAGTACCACAATCATTTTATTGGTAGCAGAACTCATAATTTATATTTATTGCGGAGATTAGAACAAATTATAATATCATGTGCAAACACGCATCAATTTTTCCGCTGTCTTACTAGATGTCATAATGCAGTATATTACTGCAGTGCAGTAATGAGGCACTTTAGGGCCAGAGCTGAGAAGCCTGGGATCTCAATAATTGAACTAACTAAAAAGGTCAGTAAAGCATCTCTAATTCCATAAATTATTCCGTGTTGTACTAATAAACGTTGCACATCTTCTATGCAAGCATTTTACATTCTGTTCTGTTCTTAACACAAAGTTTTCAGGAAAGATGTTAAGTTTTTAACACTAGCTACCACCATTTGCAGTATAGAGCTCAAAATGATATATTTAAGAAAGAAGTTGTTACTCGCTGTGTTAGAGGCTTACTCGAACCGCAATTTAGTTAGATAATTTTCCAATCCCCTCTCTTCTAATAGAGCTAAGGAACCATTGTTGGTTTTGTGACATTTATATTAGTTATTCAGAGAATTTTTTATTATCAAATAGACCCATTTCATAACAAAGAAAAGTATAATGCTTTTCATAAATATATAATAAATAAAATAATATTTCCAAACGTAACAGTAATAACTTGGCGAAAGTGTACATGTGTCGATAAATGTGCACATTTAACGTGATGTGTTCTGAGGTGAAAGATACATTGAATTCACTTAACGTAGAATTTGCTTTTCACCACTTTTTAAATAATTCGTGGACATCAAACCTGATGGTGGCCGAAAGAAATCTACAAAATTTATTATACCACCATAGACATTTGTAACTGTCATTAAAAGTATTCCATTATTGCTGTTAATACTACTAATACTACTGCAACTATTTCTGTAATTACTGCTACTGCCACTACTACTACTACTACTACTACTACTATTACTACTACTACTATTATTACTACTACTACTACTACTACTACTACTACTACTACTACTACTACTACTACTACTACTGCTACTGCTACTACTACTACTACTACTACTACTACTACTACTACTACTACTACTACTACTACTACTACTACTGCTGCTACTGCTACTACTACTACTACTACTACTACCACTACTACTACTACTACTGCTACTACTACCACTACTACTACTACTACTACTACCACTACTACTACTACTGCTACTGCTACTACTACTACTACTACTACTACTGTTACTACTACTACTGCTACTGCTACTACTACACCATTCCACTTCTATACTACCACTACTATAGGTACTATCACACTATTATCACGGCTACTTCCTGAATTTTCTTCCTTTTTAGTCAATCTGACAAGATTACACAATGCATTTACTTGTTTGCTAATTAATTAGAAAGCCATGCAGTTGCTTTTTTAACTAGAATATGAAAAACAGTTAAACATAAAAGTTTCGATATGATAATATTTAAACAACACATAAATTGTCAAAATTTAGCTGCAGAATTAAGGTATGATAAATTATTATTCCTTTAGTTGGTTTGTGTATTTATTTTATCTCTTTAGGTCCACAGAAATACTACTGAAAATGTATATTGTCCTTAATATACCCTTTTGTATATATGTATTTCATTATGTAAAAATGATATATTATAATCGAGTTTCATGCGCTTATAATATATTATAATTCCAGAACTATAAAAGAACATTGAATAAATTTAACATTAGCATCAATTTTCTTACGAATTTATCTGAAATAAACGCTTTCCTTTATCACACTCAATACATCATTATGTCCATGGAGATTATTTAGTTCGTTTGTTATTATTGTTGTTAACGAAGATGGATTTAGAGCAAGAAATTATAGCTCAAGTTAAAACAGCTCAAATGTCATAATTTTGAGAAAAAAATATGTGATACCTACCAGAAGGAATGCGACAAATTCATTTATTGAATGAGCAGTAAACGTATTAAAGATAATTCAGAAAATTTAGTGTTGCCATGTATATCAGATCAGACAATCATCAATGGCAGTATTTTAGCAAAGAAAGCAGTTTTTTTTATTTAATTTATGTTTCTCGCTTTTTTTTAATCAACTTAGACTTCACAGGTGGTATACATTGATGATACATGAGATGAAATGATAAAATAGGAAAATATTTTATTAAAGGAAGAAAACATTTAGGGCACCTTACCCGTCACTTGCCATTTATGAGGACTAAGGAAAACCTGGGAAAATCTCTGTCGGTGGATATTGGTCCTCGCGGTAACCGAACGTCCGACCATTCATGCCTTAAAGACCTGCACTACTCGTGGTGGTTGTAAAAGCAGTTTAATCATGTAATTGTTTGCTAATTTTATATAATTAGTGTCATAATGTGCATTTTATTAACAATTTTGGTGCTTTATAACTCTGGTATACAAATTTTTTTTTAATTATATCTATATTATGTACTGGTGTACTAGTTGTAGAGTTTTCACTGTTACATAACACGAGAGAATATTTATTAATTAAAGTATTTATGGGAAGCGGCCGACAGATTTTATTTATTTATTTATTTTTTAAAAATGCTGCTACATTATTTTGTAAATTTGACCCCTACTGATGATTCTTTTTTCTTTATTGTGGATAAAATTTTCCTAAAACATTATTTTAAAAGCATTATTCATATGAAACATTAAATTACATATTGTCGTTTGGGTTTAGCTGTTCAGAAATTTCACATAAAAGCTCACCATAAAATACGAGTATAATTTAATTGATATTTCTTTGCATTTCTCGCTCTCTTAGTAATCGAGTCACATATTATAAGGCATTTCTTTCCTCTAGTTCTAGTCTAATGGTTTCCAAATAATAAAGGTTTATTTCTGGTATATTGTTCAACTGTTAATAAATGAAAAAACACGAAAAGTTGCTTTATTACTGAATGAACATTACACTTTTCATACCTACATTTTACACATATAAATATCGTCCGAGCTGCTATTTAAGAGCATTTTATTACGGAAAAATCGTAATACAATTCAATTCATGCAAGTTTTCCTTTCGTAAAGCAGCACAAAATGCAGTTATTATATCTGCCTGACGTAAACAACTGTTCAATTGTTCCCAGATTGCGCAGTTATTTCATACAGCGGTTGATGAATGATGGGCTCATAACCTCAAAACAAGTTATACGTGGAGAGAACAACTTTGTCCAACATGCAAAAACACGTTATTGAGCAGAAATACAGACACGCGCTTACAAGGGCACATAATAATGAACTATATAGCTTCCATGTCATTATGTTAACGTGTTTTCCAAGTTGATGAAACATTTTTCGGCGCTCGAGTATTACACGGAAAGAGACGCACACAAACTTGTTACAATACCCCGCCACAGGAACCGTGAAAATGTCACAGGACATAAATTTAAAGCACATTTGCTAGTGATGTAACTTTGCGACATGCATTATCATAACCATTGTCATTACACGCTGGCCATAATCTAATGCTACATTGTGTTACTCCCTGCGCATCGTCATGTTCTCCTTATTTGTGCACTTTGTGGGCACGTGCAGGGGCAACTAGCGAAGAATATGCGTAGCGTTTTGTAACAGGGCCAAGGCCTCATTTCCATCTGCTTGCTTTTGTACTAGGTATGAGAAGTTCGCATTAACTCTGATTTATTTATTTTAAGTTTATTTACGAACGCTATGTAACATATCAGGTCATCAGCATTCCATTTTATTCTGGGCTGAAACGGCCGACAAATTTTGCTCAGAAACATCCTCTTTCAGGCTTGACCTTCTTTTTCGTGCCGTAAATGTACGACACGGGATCCACGACCTTACTTCCCTTCCGAAGGAAGCCATACTTAGGATTTTTACGCCCGAAAAAATCCATCGGTCCTGGCCGGGATCGAGGTTTGTTCTTACTTGCAGTCTAGCATTAGTCTTTTCAGGATTTTGTATTTTGAACATTTTTATTTTCACTAAAATATATGATAAATGTGTAGCATTAAAACAAGAAAACTAATGGACCTAAAGCAAAGAGGGCCTTCATACGATCATATATCTTTTAATCTATATGTGTATACAGGGTTTATATAATATACATAAACTTTACATAAAATTGCATATGAATTGGCATATGCTATAGGCAAAATTTTCTACTGCTCGAATATTATCGTTCCTAATATACATCTGTGTATGTTAACAGTGACAAACTGTTCGTATATAACGCAAAATCTGCTTAATATTTCTGAGATTAATAGCAACAGACAAATATTACATATTTGAAGTAGTTTTATAATGTTAAGTTTTAACAGTTCTCTTACTAATGTCTATTTAATACCAAATTATTTGTGTACTTTTGTTTATTATTTTGCTATCTCTATCTCTGATTCAGTTTTCAGATCCAAATACGCAGTGTTAATACGGAGAGCTCGAGTCACGCTTGATCCGAGAAAGCGGGCGAGAAGTAGCCGGTAGAGCGCGAAGTAAACACTTAATTTTTCTTCAGTATTGCGCAAGTCCATACGTTTTCGGTCAATGCTGTACAGACTGAGGTATTGGCAGTAGAAATGGGCTCTAGTCACCGGTCATTGCTTTGTACAGTTTGACATGCTAGAAGACGTATTTGCTTGTATACTTCTTTCGAATTATACTTAAAGTGTGTGTGCTGTATGTGCACTAAATTAGTTATTTAGATAACTGAAATGCCGTTTAAATGTTTTTTCTCTACAACGAATATTTACGCCGACAAGTGTGAAGGCAATTTGTAGACAGATTCCCTGGCATTCGACCTCCAAATGAGGTACAGTTAGAAATTTTGTCAATAGATTTAAATCTTTATGTCGCGTAGCACAAGAAGTAGGAGTTTAAAACTTCCATCCATGCATATACTAAACTTTTAAAAGTGAAACCTTACAAAATTACTATAGTCCAAGAATTACGGCCGCGTGACAACGAAAGTCAAGTGAATTTCTGCAATTGGGTTTTACAGAACTTTCATGATAGTATTGCTGATTCACTTTTAATCATTTTCTTTGATGAAGCACGATGTTTCATTTACGTGGTCGTATGTTCAGAGGTCAGTAGATTCTGCAACACATAAAATCCACGAATAATTCACGAAATTGCTCTGCAATTGATGTGAGTATAGGACCTATAGGGTGAAGATACCGTAAATTCGAAGAGGTATCATGCGCAAATACACATTTTTTGAAATCATTAGATACAATATGCATATTTTCAACAAGATGCTGCCACAGCCCATAAGGCTGAAATTTTGATTTCTAAAGTGTTATGGCCCGCACGTTCCCCAGGTCTTACTACGTATGATTATTATTTGTGCCGAACCCTAAAAAATAAGAGTCTATATAAACTGTAGATGAACTGAAAGGCAATATAAGAGCAGAAATTAGAAGAATTGCTAAAGAAGAGCTTTTGCATGTGAATGCAAATTTCATCAAAAGATGCCGGGAATATGCGAATGCCGAAAGACAACACTTGAGCAACAGATGGATGAAATAAAATGATTGTGTGCGTGTTATAGATTAATGAAAGTTTATGAGTAGAATATTCGGGAAATTGCGCATCTAGAATGCCGCTGTTTAATTCGCGCTCTAAGAGCTTCCTGCGCCGGCTTTCTCAGATCAAGAGTGATATGAACTCTCTGTATTAAATAGGTTAAACATTTTTCTGCTCTTGCTTTTGTGAGTGTTGAAGATTCACGGGAATTTGCGGCGGGAGGAGTTGGAGAAGTGGTGTCCGGAGAGAAGGAGTAGAGGGCGAGAAATGGTGTAGCCAGGGGTCCAGGAGGGCCAAGAGAGACGGAAGAAGGGACGGTTAGAAAGGAAAGATGGAGTGTGATATGGTGGAAGCGAGATGATAGTGTTTAATGAGTTAAAAGTGTTGGGATAAAAAAATGAAATGAGTAGGGATAAATAAATGAAATGAGTAGGGAAGATTAATAATGATAAATGAACTTTTAAGTGAAATACGTTGTTAATTATGATTGAGATGAGATAGTATAGTAATGGAATAAATTAGGATAGAATAGCTGGCTACCAGCTATAATTCTTACTGCCTACTGGCTTTTTGTTAATTTTGTAGATTTTGGAAGATTAAATTGGGAAGTAGTTTTTTTTTATTTGTTTATTTACAGACGCTCTTTAACATCTCAGGTCATCAGTGTCCCATTCAATTCAGGACGTGAAACGGCCGACAAATTTTGCTCAGAGGCCTCTTCTTTCTGGCTTGAGATTCTTTTGCGTGCCGTAAATGTACGACACGGGACCAACGGCTTTACTTCCCTTCCGAAGGAAGCCATACTTAGGATTTTACGCCCGAAAAAAGCCATCGGTCCTAACCGGGTTTTAACCCGCGATCTTGGATTTAGAAGGCAAGTGTGGTTACCACTACACCACTAGGACCGACAAGTAGTTTAGTAAATTTACATTTCAATTAAATTAATTCTTTTACTATTTTATTATATTATTTTAATCTAATTATTAGGAAAATCTGTAAATTAATGCAATAAGAGATTATTGCATTGTATAGCTTATAATAATAAATGGAAAAAATTATATACACGCCCTGGTTTAGGAAACCAGATACCAGGGTGGCATATACAGATTTCATTTTATTTTATTCTTACTTTTGTCCAAAGATTCATCTAATGATTTTAAATGTCTTAAAACCGTTTACATATAATTAATGTCATACCTCTGTTCGATAAATGTTATTTCAATGGCATGGATGAATCATATAAGCATAGACTATTGTGATATTTGCTCTGCAGTTGACAATCTGGCTAAGGGTTACCAACCAGGGTTACGCCAGTTACAGCAGGCGAAGAGCACGTTACATGCAGTATGTTCCGACTCAGCATAATGTTTTCTCTTACATAACCAGCATTTATCTGTGACTCATGCATACTGACGAAGTCAGCTGGTCAAGTTTGAACAAAGATTCACCGATGTTAAAGTTCTACGTCGTCAAACATCACATAATCTGAATAATAAATCTCGGGAAATAAGAAGAGCTTTATGTATCATCCTTTGGAAAATATTGTTACAAAATCCGTTCGGCACTTTCACAACTAACGGGACTTTCTTGTGGCTTGAAAAAATAAATATATATTTAAGTGATTTTATTTCATAAATGGAAGAAACTTATTTTTTGTTCCGTTAACCAGCATTAAACTTTTGCCCTTAAACAAATAGCAACAAATAAATGAATGCGCTATTGGACAGTACCTTACTTGTATGTCTATCCTTGAATTGTGCCACCACCACGAGTTGGCAGGCATCCCGGATTTTACGTGACAATCAATATTGAAGTAATATGTCCCGCATGTGCAAATTAATGATTCTGTATAATAATATACTGTCATTTAGAGTTAATTTATTTTTATTTATTTCGCATAAAAGTAGGTAGTAAGTCTCTTTGCTCGTGTATGCGCGCGTGTGTGTATTGGAGTAACATTAAAATGAAATACAAGCCCATCGAATCCGGTAAAGGCAAAGGCGTCATAAAGAGGTATATTATCATACTCAATTGGTAAAGTAGTCAGTGATGTGTCAAATCTATGTTAACCCTAATTTGAAAACATATTATTTACAAACACCCTCGACTTGGACCAATCACTCGACCTATATACACAATAAACTGGGTGTTTCATAGTTTTGTCGTTTGTTTCACAGATCTGGTGGGTCGGCAGTCAGAGCGGTAACTCCCGGCGAAGCGTATGTAATATATCCTGACCAAGTTCTCGCAATTACAAGTACAATTATGAAAATAAGCTCGTAACGTATGACGCAGTTCAAAATGTTTCATGCTACTCATATATTTCTGGACTTCTTTATTTGTAGAAAAGTGTCATTCAAACGCATTAGGGTCATACTCCCTGATATTTTCTTTAGTTCATCTAATGTGTGTTTGTGCTATACGCTTTATTTTTAAACTTTCTCCATTATTAAAAACCACACACTGTCAGTATGTCGTTCCTTTATCGATTTGCATTTGTGGTTTCCTAAAAAATTATAGATGTATTAGTCTGTATCCATTTACTGCGCACCACACGCAATTTTTTTGTCATGCAAGGAGATTTCGTGTATAAAATCAGATTTTTTTGTACTCCGGTACCTGCTATTTTGCGTCGAAACATGGCCACGTAAATGGAAATATGCTTCATTAGTAAAAAATATAAAACGTAGGTGAATTGTCTATCATTAACGTTCCGTAAGACCCAATTTCAGAAATTTACTTAAAATCAGAAGCATCTGCCTGCAATTCGTGAACAAGTGATCTAGTATACTTTCAAGTTAAAAGTGGCTCAATTCCTACAGATGAACTGAGGTACCAGAAATGTGTGGATGTAACGGTATATTTCCGTATAAGACCAGTGCTTATTTTCATTGTAATTATAGTTGCAATTACGAGAACTTGAATTAGTTGCGCGGATATAAAGTCAGTTTCTCCGGGAGTTACCGCCTTGACTGCCGGCCCGCCAGCTACAATAAAACGGGCGACAAAACAACGAACGACCCAGCTTATTGCAGTTTTCTTCATGTTTGCCTGTTTAACTTAAGCCTTTATTAAAGTTCTTCTGCAGGTATCTCCCCATGGTCCTGTTTGGAACAGTATTTCCTAGCTCCAGCGATTAGGGATAGTATAAAATAGTATATTGAATTGATGAATCCTAAACATTAATCAGCCACTATCAGTGTAATTAAAGCCAAAGTCTTAGACATGCCTCAGAGAGTATGTATCATACATTTTTTGCAGTAAATCTGCGAAATTATATAAGTCCGGACCTCGTAACCTTGCGTCCCCTCTATACAAAGGGACAGAGTAGTCAGGTCATAAAAATTCCGATCCCCAAATACAGCTAGCAAGAGCGATATTATAGCTGGAAAATCTGAAAAAGACGCAACTCTAACAAAGCCTAACGGGACATGTCTGTAACAAGAACAACTTGAAGAGATCTGAGAGGAAAAGTAAAATAAACAAGCCTAGGAGTTCGTTAGTAGGAGGATCTTTAGAGAAATCGGCGCCAAATTGTAGCCTATAAGGAACGAACCGGAAACCACGTGATTCTCGCGTAGCCAACCTACGAGAATTTGAATATAAAATTAAAGAAAGCACATGGGACTGACCTACTGAGGAATTAATAAAAGTTATGGGAAACCGAAAAGCCCCGCAGTTCAGTTCAGGCAGTTCAGTCTTGAATCAGATTAATCAGTTTTTAGTCAGTCAGCAGTTAGCAGTTGCCGTCGTTCAGTTGACAGTTGGTTAGTGTTACTTCTTCTCGGGCAGTTCGAGTTAATTATTCGGCAGTTGCTCAGTTCCAGTTACCTAGTTAGTTAGCAAGCAGTCAGTTGCTAGTTAATCAGACAGTCCGCAGTTAGTTCAGTTTCAGTGACTTACTTAGCTCCTTCATAGCCAGACAGTTCGTGGTTCTCTTCTGGCATGAAAATATACTTTAAATAGATAAATGGGATTCATCGTCTTTGTGTAACTGTAAAATAAACAATTATCAAAAGAACTTATATGTCTCTTGAAGTGAGGAAGAGAGTGTTCCCAGTCCACATCCTGTCTCCCTGGTAACGTACATGCGTTCCAAAAACTAAAAACAAATAAGTTATTCTCATGCGCCGGAGCAGTGGTAGTGGCGTGGTGACATGGTGACATCATAGCAGCGGGGAGACTGAAGAGGAAGAAGGAAGACGCCAGCTACACGACAAGAAGCACCAGCGAAAATACGAACTAGCAGTGGCTTCCGCTTCCTCCTTACACACTTCTTTCACCGTCACTACCAAAAATATAAACCCTGAGATTCTATATCAATTAATCCCACCTTAATTAATCCTAACCCCTTTTTTAATAAACCCCCTGTACATCCCCAGCTATCCCCCCCCATAAAATACTGCTGCATGTTTCTTGCTAATTGTTGATCATTGGCTGCCTGCTACGGTTTTTGAAAAAATGTTAACGAAAATATAGTTTCTCGCTTAAAGAAAAAGTTCAAATCTCGCCTGGAATTCCTTAATTTACACCTCTTTAATGAATCATAAATGTTTTTGTCTCTCTTACAGCAAAAGATTAGGCATCTAAGAATTGAAGTAATAAAGATTTTTTTCTCCCAATGATGTACATGTACCCATGGTGTTAATGCGGTTATCCAATAAATATATATATATATATATATATATATATATATATATATATATATATATATGAAAAATAAAAATAAAGAAACACTATTAACAATGTAACAAATTAACACTAATAATAAAAGTAGATAAAGATAAAACACAGAGAAAGAGTCACACTTGAAATTGCTATATTTCGAACTACTGCGAGTTCGAAATATAGCAATTTCAAGTGTGACTCTTTCTCTGTGTTTTATCTTTATCTACTTTTATTATTAGTGTTAATTTATATATATATATATATATATTATTGAGTGCGGCTCATTATAGAGCACTAATGTTTATTTATATACCCAATACCAACTACATTTAGCCTTACGTTCCCAACGGTACTGATAAATCAATGATCTATTTTAAATAATATATAAGATTAAAATCTGTTTTTATGTTTCAGGTTGTCAATATATAAACAATGGAGTTCTGCCGAATGAAGAGAAATACTTGGCATTGCAGCAAACAAGGTATGATAACAATTAAAATAATTGTTTAAATATGAAAAAGTAATTTGGATTAGAACGTTATTCTGGTTGCAATCTGAGGTCGTGTTAAAGAACAAATTTTAAATACTGAACAATAACCTAATCAAAGAGCATTTGCATTTTTCATAACTAGTTCAAAACAAACTGTATCATTATCAACTATTATTTCATTTATATACTGTGTACTATTTAATAATTTATGTTGATACATATCAAATAGTCCTCAGTTTGGTAGCTTGTTTGAACCTTTCAAAAATGCTATAATTAAGAATTTTAATAAGACTCGAGATATTACTAACCAATCTAAGCATAAAATAAAACTTTGAATTATTTATTCATTTTAAAATATTTTATATTGAAATGTAATCAGCGGTAATCATACTTGCCTCGTAGACCCAAGTTCGCGGATTCACCCCCGGCCAAGATGAATGGATTATTTCTGGAGTAAAAATCATGTGTGGCATCTTTCGGAAGGCCGTGGATCCCGTGTTGTAGATTTACGGTGCGTAAAAGAACCTCAAACCTAAAAGAAGAGGCCTCTGAGCAAAATTTATCTGCCGTTTCACGCTCTGAATTGAATGAGATGCTGGTCACCTGAGATGTTAAGGAACGTCCGTAAATAAACCTACTAAAAAGACACGAACATGCTTGCAACAATATTAAAAGCCTGTTTACCTCATAAGAGGGAGAAAAAGAAAAGTTGCTTGAGTAGTCAACTTTTGTTCCGGCTACTAAGTCCAGGGATATTTCCAGGTTCCTTTGAACATCTGATATTTATATACGAAGTCTCTTCAAAAAGTATCATGAATTTTGAATTTCCTCAGGCTACGTATATTCGATTTTCGATTGTTTTGTGTCGTTATGTTGGTACTCATATCCCTCACTTAAGTTGACAAGCTCGGCCATTTTGAATGGTCAGTTAATTGCTGACAGCTATTTTGCTTGGGCGTGTTTTGACTCGTCTTCGATTTTTGCCAATTCCAAAAAATGGAACAAAGAATCTGTATCAAATTTTGTGTGAAAAAACAAAATAAAGTGCGCGGATGCATTCCGAATGTTGACTGTGGCATATGGTGAAGCTACCTTGGACCAAAGCAACGTTTATCAGTGGTACAAAATGTTCTCAGAGGGTCGAGAAGATGTGAACGACGAAGAGCGTCCCGGACGCCCGAGTTCGTCAACAACAGACGAAAACATTGAAGTGAAGAAAACCATCCATAGGCCAATCGTCGAATCACCGTTAGAGAAGTTGCTGAGGACCTAAACATATCGATTGGCTCGTGCTATTCGATGTTTACCAATGATTTGGGCATGAGACGGATCGCTGCAAAATTCGTACCAAAGTTGCTCAATTTCGACCAAAAACACCATCGCATTAGCGTTGCTAAGGAGCTGTTGAACTCTGTCCGCGACGACCCAAATTTGCTCCAGAGGGTAACTGGTGACGAATCATGGGTTTATGGTTATGACGTGGAAACTAAAGCTCAATCATCCCAATGGATGCTGCCACACGAGCTAAGACCGAAAAAAGCGCGCCAAATTCGTTCGAATGTGAAGGTTTTGCTTACTGTTTTCTTCGACTGCAGGGGCGTGGTGCATCACGAGTTCTTGCTACAGGGTAGAACGGTCAATAAGGAATATTACCTGCAAGTTATGCGGAATTTGCGCGAAGCAATCCGCCAGAAACGTTCGGATTTGTGGAAGAATAAAAATTGGCTTTTGCACCATGATAACGCCCCTGCTCACACATCGTTGCTTGTGCGCAAATTTCTGGGCAAAAACAATTCACTTATGATACCGCAGTCACCGTACTCACCATACCTGGCCCCATGTGACCTTTTTTTGTTCCCAAAACTGAAGAGGCCCATGAAAGGACGACGCTACGCCACGATTGAGGAGATAAAGACGGCATCGAAGGAGGAGCTGAACAAGATCACAAAAAACGATTTTTAAAAATGCTTCGAGGATAGGAAAAAACGTTGGCACAAGTGTATAATATCTGGTGAGGATTACTTTGAAAGGAACAAAATAGATATTCATGATTAAATAAATACTTTTTGAAAAAACACAAAATTCGCGATAATTTTTGAACAGACCTCGTACATTTATTTGCATGCAGCCCTTTGATTGTTATTTTTTCGCCCTTTTACACAGAAACCTCATGGGATGGAGATCTACTTACGAGCAGACGCCGCCTTACAGAAAATGATGTTCGTACAACCGCTTCGTATTTAGGGGGCTACTGGAAGAAACTGGGTTTGCGTCTCAACTTCCCTCCGGAAACGCTAGAGAGCATCGCAGCCGCATCCATCAATGACCGTGAGGTACATATCTTTCTGAAATATTACAATTCGATAACAAGGGAGGTACAAGGCTTCTGTCTGCACTAGATTGCAGATGAAATGTTGCTAAAATGTACACACCATTTAACAAATGGAAAGTAAGAGTTTAATCTGCTGATGTAGTGGTATCGAGATAAAGACAGCCATAAAAAATCTTGCAAGTAAAAGTGATGAGAGTGTGTGAAGGTCTGGGAATGCTTCAGAAATTGGTCAGGTTTGCAAACTGCTTGAATGCAGGGTTAAAATTTCTACCGAAATCTATAACACTTAAAAAGCCTACGTTTCCTGTAATTTTTCCTTTTGCAAATGGCATAATCAGGAACAATATTAAGTACTGATACTAATTTTCTTCACAAAAGGCGTACGCACTCGGAATAAGAACAAATACATCTTTAGGCTGAATAAGACAGCAACATTTGCTTTCAGGCTTTATCCATTAATTTGCTTTGCCCTGGGCTGCGTTACATGCCTCAATTTTAGGCACTTTCCTTGTGATATAATTTGTTTTCTATTTACAAAGCGCTTTTATTAAACCATAGTCAAAAAGTAGTCCACCAAATGATAGAACAGTTTGAAAAAGTGTCACAGCATTTAACACACAACAAATATTTCTTTTTGGATCAGAGAAGGAAAAAAAAGTGAAGAAACTACCTAAGACTATTTTGTGAAATTTTCATGATGAAATTTGTTCTTGTTTAAAATGAAATGCCTCAGCAGAACAAAACTGCTAAATTAATCTAAAACATTCTGGCAACTTTCTGCTGGAGAATTTAGGCTTCAAAGTTTGTAAATTACAGTTACATGTGGTTTCATCTTCAACGTTACTTATGTGAAAGAGAAAAAATAATGTTAAATCTATAAACACTCCAATGAATATTTAAACCAATTAAACTGGGAGTACAAATTTCATTTTTAACAACGTTTTCAAATTAAATCTAATAATGTCACATTCTCCCCAATTCCTTAATTTCAAATGATTCATATTTTTTTACTAAAAATTATACTTTGATCCATTAGCTTAAAATGTGCAAAAATGTCCCATATAATGGCAAGTAAATTGGTAATATTTCAAAACAACCAAATTATAATTGGTAGGCCAGTCAACAGTGAAGCTATAATGAATTGATTATGGCATCTAAACTGAACATAAACTAAAATAGAGAAGAATAAAAATGACAAGCTTTCAAATAAACAACTCTATTGACATCATAGAATGCTATGCAATTTCATTGGTAAATTCTATAAGAGCAATGATAATTTTTCCTGCATATAATATTCAGTGGATTACTTAAAGGCACAAGAGAAACCTAGTGGAACATATCTAAACCTCACTCTGCTGTATTGCTTTGCCGTGCAAGTTACACTTTCTCAAGTATATAGACACTGATATTTGCTGTAATATGGTTATCAATTCCCAATAGAGCTAAAATGTGTTTTAGGATCGCTTTATATAATATTTCAATACGCTTTCGTGAACTTTCATATTATTATCAAAATTGGTTCTATTATTATGAATGCACTGTTGTTGTTTTACAAAGTAGCAATAAATGGAAGTACATAATTTATTGTTCATTTCCATATGTTTGAATTGAAGTCCATCAGAGCCTAGGATAAGGAAAAGCTTAGATGGTTAAGACATCGAGCCATAGATGCCAGCTCCTAGGTGCCGAAGGGGGCTGAGCCTTCCAGTATTTCCACCGTGTTATAATATCAATATTTGCAGTACAACCACGCCAGTCCGACAACCCGATAATCCGAAACAAAAAATTTGTGAAAGAAAAATTATCAAATAAATTTCAGACTAAAATGATCCTATATTACACATTAAAACATATACGTAAAAATAACATAATAATGATGGTTACTTTTCCGACACCGAATTCAGCTACTAATTTTGTCCCATTTTCGCCTTTATCTAAGCGTTTTTAAAACTTCAAATTTATTTCTTAATGAGCAAGAATTATGTTTTCACTTGTCTTCCATTTTTAATCCTACAGTTAAAAATGAAACCACTTCACTGGATTAAAAATGCAATTAAGCACGATATAATACAGTAAATTCACTAAAAGTTTGCGATTGATACTGTATCTGCAACTCAACTGAACTCAGAACAAACATAACGGATCGAGCGCTCAAATCCTAGTTCCCAGAAGATAAACAAAATACCCATGAGTCATGCGGCCAAGTGCGAATGGCCTTCACGGGCTCACTTTCAACAATGGCGTTCGCGTCATAAAAATAACACTGCACGCTACAACAACCGAGTACAATTAACTTGTAGACTTCATATACATACTGCATAGGCCTAACATAAGGCCACTCAGCCCGACTTTATGGATGGCAACTTCTCATCATTGGCTTCATTTCGTTGCAATTATGAGCAATTGTTTGGAATCTTGAAGTCAGAAGTAGATTGATCAGATGTAGGTTCTAAAGAGCAAATTATTTTTATCTTCAAATGCACTCATTTAATTTCTATATGTGTGCTATGCAAGATATTTTGTCCCATTGATGCAGTTAACACTGTGCTGTACAAGAAAAACATAAATTTTCAGAAAGTATATTCATTGATTCAGTGCCCGGCAGATACAAGAATGTATAGATTTCAAATATCAGATCCATTTAACATTTTAGGAAGAAATCATAAAAAGTGTCAAACCCCTTCACTTACAAAAAATCCCAGCTACTACACCAAAGGTGCACTCCAAAAAGATTCGATTTTAGAAGTGTTCCTCATAACTTTACCACCCCTAGAGTATGTACTGTCTAATGGCTTTTTAATTAATTGATGTTTAGTTCAATGTCTTCTGCCTAGATTTGAAAGAGTTGCTTCTCATCTGTTCGTTAAAACTGAACAATTTATCACAAATAGAAGTGATGATATTACAGACAGCCATTTTTAAAGATGATATTTGTCTTTACAAGTTTTTCTTTTTGTTTGGTGTATTTATTAACACTTTTTAACATCTCAGGTCATCAGCTTCCCATTCAATTCAGTGCGTGAAACGGCCGCCCAGAAGTCCCTTTTTTCCGGCTTGAGGTTCTTTTTCGTGCCGAAAATGTACGACATGGGGCCCATGGCTTTACTTCCCTTCCGAAGGAAGCCATACTTAGGGTAAAAATACATCGATCCTGGCCGGAATTGAGCTCACGATCTTGGGCTTAAGAGGCAAGTATGGTTACCACTACACCACAAGGTTGACAGTGCATCGCAATATGATGGAAATTTTCGAATCTAAGGTGAACAAGAATTCCCAAGATAAATTTTCCTCTGTTGTGCAGTTTCTGAAAAGTGCCAGCCCAAAATTCTTCCAGAGTTATCAATTTTGTACACCCGTTTTAACTGTTTTACTGTTAACTTGTACAGATAAAAAGACTCGTAATTTTCAAGTCTTGGAAGACTGAAGAGTTACTTAACGTTATCAAAGGAAGATAACCATCTTAATGCAATCACACAATCTTAAACTGCCAGCAAAACATAACCACTTCTTGGATCTTCGTGGTATAGCCAACATTTCAATGGAAAATATGCACTGGAACAATATACGTTTTCCATGCGTGGCTTGAAAACTAAACCCTTTCAAGATTGAGTTTAACTTCAAAAACAAAGAAAAGATGCTAGGGCTCTGGAGAGTAGTGGGAATGAGGCACAATGGATGTGTAATGTTTTCCACATAATTGCACATAGGGAGTGGCCTTGAACCAATGAATTTTCCTGGTGTTACATCCATGACAGTTATTCCATAACTACCTCTTTTTGTGCATCCTCCAAATATAAGTCTTTATTTACTGTATGACTATGGTAAACAATTTAATTGATGTAGATTGCAGTCCAGACATGGTACTCTCAACAGTCAGCTTTCTACCCTCTTAAAAACACATAAACAGTGGACTATGTACATAAGAACTTCCCCATTTACTTGTCTAAGCATTTGAAACATCTCCACAAAGTTTTTCCAGATGTAAAGCAAAATTTATAAAAACTTGAACCTTCATTTGGCTAAAGAGCAAATCTGACAACATATTGTCAACGTAAGCGTTCTAGAGGAAGTAGATTAATGACTAACAATAATAATGTTACCCTAAAATGTACACTAAGCTGCCAAAACTCACTGCTTGGTATCCTAATAAATGCAGAGCATTCATTATTCCCATTGGCATACTGTTAAAAAATTTGTATTTTTTTCACTGTGCTTCATAGGTATTCAGTGTTACCAAAACTGATATCTAAACCTACAAAATCAACTTATTCCTAGTGACTTTGCACAATTAGTACACCTCAGATATAACAATATAATTTACTTGTTTAATTTTGAAGCTGTTTACAGTTATGGTTATTATATATTAATTTATATAATGAGAGTAAAATTCTTTCACATTTCACTTACTGTATTTAAGTTTAGTTGGGAACTTTTAATTAGGAAGGTTTTAAATGTAAAAGGAGAGAAAGATATAAAAATGTTCAGGAAATGTTTAGGTAAAGTTAAAGAAAAATGGATAAGAATGATGAAGAGGATGATAGACGGAAATATAGAAAGAAGTCCAACCTTAGAAGTATAATAATTTATGGATTTACAGTATATTTAGGGAAGGCTAGGGAAAAATGATAAAAGAATGATCAGATAGTTAATGATTGATAAATTGAATAGGGGGGGTGGGAGTAAATTAGCATAGAAACAGGATTATTATACACCAATAACCTGAGTGCTAGTGTATATATAGTCCTAAGGAAATAAGTAACTCACAAGTATATGATAACAGTTGGATGTAGAGTTTAGAATTAAAATATTGTAACAGTTATAATAATATGTATAAATTTTAAATGGCCAGTTAGTATTATGGAATTGATGAAGACATAGATCTTATTGTAATATTTAAAATCGTATGTTGATATAAGAGAAATAAATTCATTATTTCAATGCTTCCAGTTCTTAAGTTAGGGCATGTTTCAGGAACCATAACTCATTTACCCGCATTATATAAATTATATATCATGATATGCTGTTAATTACATCTTGCATCAGCAATTAACTTAACAGTTGATGAAATCCTCAAGGGTAGATATGAGCTTAATTAAATGAGTGCAGGATCGGACTTAAACCCAGCTTTCAATCAAAATGCTGTAATCCATTCAATTGCTAGTTACTGCATTTTTTCATTGGTTTGTGGACATCAGTAGCATAGAAAAAAATTGTGATATCCCCACCCCAGTCTATTGCATGACCTTAGGATCTAGGAAGCAATGGTATATTTATGGCTTATTGATACTGAAATCTAACAGTTAAAATTAACACTCATCAGTAAAAACCAAAAGAACAACTGATAAATTTTCCTTGAAGTTCATTTAAAGCAGCATAATCTTCTAGGATTTTTGCTACAACGTTTTCTACTATTTCATTCACATCAATTAATCTTGCCATCTCCCATTCCACACTTGAAATGCTGAATTCACTGGGCTATCCTTGAAACATGAAACTGTGTAAATACGTTTTCATTAATTTTAATGTTTAATAAGGTTGTTTTTACTGCAGTAAAGTTAGAAATAATATATAAAATCTGTACCCACATCTGAAATGCTAAAGTATATTTTCTGTTAGTACCAGATTTGCTAGTTCTATGATGTTGTTTTCAGCTTTATCTCCTTCTGTAACACAAATCTGAAAAATTTAATTTCATGTGCAAATCTTATTTGTAAATCAAAAAAAATGTAAACTGCTATGAATGTCTTCATCTGATATGGATGACAGATACTGAGGAATAAATATAATGAATCTTATATATAGGCCACTGAAACTTTGCACTTAGCAGCTATCTTTTAAGTTGGCAATACTACATATTAACAAATGAGGAAAGCTACCCTTTACACCTTCTGAACCAATCACAAAATTGTATTATCGGTCAGTCAGTCACAATGCATGAGTTTTTGTTTTTGTGATGCAGCTGATTTCTATCAAGTGTTTGCAATGGAGCTATTGTGATTAATTGATATGGTTAATTTATAGTAGTTAAAAAATGTCCCAAAGAGATCATTTGCACAGTGGTTCATGGAATGATACCTAATCCTTTGAGTCGAGATGTAACATGAACACTTAATATACGTTTACTAGGAAAAATTGAAAACTCAATACCAGACATTAAGTAGTGGTGAATATTGCAATGTAACAACTGCAGCATAGCCAACATTATATGAACTGTCGTTAACTATCAAATGCAAAGTTTCAGCGGCCTGGGTATAGTTCATTCATTGCTTCGAATCTAACTAGGATCTGATTAATAATGATGCCTAGTGTATTGTTGAAAAAAAAACTACCTGGTAATGTCTTTCCAAGTTTGTAAAGCATTTGTTCTGAACCAACTAAAGAAAATACATTTTTATTTTTTGAATTCTCTTGTCTTAAAATTTAATGTCAGAATTCCATTGCGTTGCAAGTGATTCTTTTGTAGATAATTTGCTATCTTTCTCATTAATACTTGTTGACTGTAGTGTAATTTTGATTAAGGCTTTCATAATATCTAAATATGTTGTACAACACTGAATCAAATCCTGTGATGTAAAACTTTTTAGTATGGATGGCTATTTCATTATTGTTAGTAATAGCTGCCCTTACTGGCTAAGTTCAAAGTTACAGTATGTACTTTGAGTGACTACCTATCTGGCATGGCATGTTGATATGATGAAGTATACGATTTAACAATGCCTAATGTTGAACTTTAGCCTGACTGAAGATGGAAACTAAATGCTCTCGAAACCAGTTCCATACATTTGTGAAAAGTAAGTGAAGTTTTAAGAGTGTGTAGTTTAACTGAATCATACAATGATATCAATTAATATGATTAGCTTCACTGTACAAGCTCCAATTTACATTTAAGTAAAAATGCATAATGTGTTGTAACATTCCAATGTAGCATACAAATTTTCTGTTTGTATTCTTAAATCTTTGTGGAATAATAAACATATACTGAAATTAATGGATATCATTGTATGATTAGTTGAACTACACACTCTTAAAGCTTCACTTACTTTTTATAAAAGTATGGAACCGGTTTCAAACCAGGAGCATAAATAATTCATGTCAGTTAATAGAAAAAATTAAAGATATAAAATTGCACCCCTCTGACACTCTTATATCTTTCGATGTAGAATCTCTGTTTCCTAGCATACCAAAAGAAAAACTCCTGATTTATCTACATGATTGGCTAAAAACAAGTGGAATTAATGATATACACATTAAAGAATACATCAAACTGACAGAAATTTGCATAAACCAAGCCTTTTTCACTTTCAAAGGAAAATTTTATAAACAAGAAGCAGGACTTACAATGGGCAGCCCCTTATCTCCATTTCTAGCTAACCTCTTCATGAGTAGATTTGAAACACACATCAACACAGCGTTTCCATTCATATTTAAGGTATGGTACAGATATGTGGATGATATATTTGCCATAGTTGACAGAAAACTCATTGACGATGCCTTAAAACTTCTAAATATTCAAGATAAAAACATTTCATTTACATACGAAATAGAAACAGATAACATGCTGCCATTCCTGGATATTAAAATAATGAAATGCCAAGAAAAACTTAAATTTGGAATATACAGAAAGAATACACATGCAGATAATCACATCAAAGCTGACAGTTTAAACCCTACAGCACACAAACATGCAGTAATTAACAGTTTAACACACCGGCTAGTTAACCTACAAATTAGCAAAGAAGAATATTTTAAAGAATACAAACAAATAGAAGAAACAGCAGTTAAAAATGGTTTTAAAAAAGAACTAGTACATAAAAAGGTGCAGAAATTCAAGAGACAAAAACATATCAAAGAAACCACAACACTTTCAGCAAAAAAAGATAAACTTATTTTTAAAAAATTCACATATCATCCATGGGCCACAAAAAAATTTCAGAATATTCTTAAAGATTTTAATATCAGGTTGGCACCGATTAATAGATTTAATGTTCAAAATTTGCTGATAGATAATGTTAATGACAGTATTCCACAAGAAGAAAAATCAGGTATTTACAAAATAAACTGTGCAGAATGTGAAAAAATCTACATAGGGAAAACAAAGAGAAACATTGGCACACGGTTAAAGGAACATTTCAGGAACATAAAGTACAAGCAAATAGAGAAATCAGCAGTAGCATATCATTTTTGGACACAAAATCACGACATAATAAATAAAACAAAATTATTAAAATCAGTACAAGGACCTACGGAATTAGCAACCTGGGAGAAAATCTACATCTACAAATACAAAAACAGCATAATGAACTTCGACATTGTCGGGGATGAAAACATAAACTACAAGTTTATCACACCGCCACCAGAGCAGAATTTACATTCCCACAGCTCAACGAATGATCCGACAGTTGAACCTTAGCATGGCTGAAGATGGGAACAAATGTTCTCGAAACCGGTTCCATACTTTTATAAAAAGTAAGTGAAGCTTTAAGAGTGTGTAGTTCAACTAATCATACAATGATATCCATTAATATGATTGGCTTCACTGTGTTTAAGTTCCAATTTTGCATTTAAGTAATATACTGAAATGTTACATGGAAACATAAATTTAAATGTTGAGGATATTGTAATACAGTAAAATTACATTTCTTGGGACTCCTGTACACTGTGCAGACCATGTGGGCGTGGCAATTACATATCTGGTGGAGATTGAAAGAGTTACTTTGAGGCATAATGATGGTGTTCATGTCTTGAAAGTTTATTGTATTTGTTTAAATACCCATAAATATTGCTCAAAGAGTGCTATATGAAATTAGCCTATCTCAGCCCATCAAGAGTGATTTTTAACACTGTACTTCCTTGCAAGCAATAACTGGTTCATAAGTTTTTAAACATTCACTTTGTACAATGTTCAAAGTTATAAAATTACATCCGTTTGATCTTAGTTCCTAAACATGGCAAATGCATGGTTCTCTAAATATTTTTCCCTATTGGATTTCGCTTCTTAGCTGAACTTCATTTTGCAGGTAATGCATCTGACAGTTATAATTCTGATAAGACTGGAAATAGCATTGGCCAAAGTTTAGGAACTGAAAAAATACTAGATTGAATTTTAATTTTAATATATTTAGGAATCAACACAGTGAAAACAAGTATCAGTTCTCCAGTAGATAAATATTTTAAAATGCTAAAAAAATTAATGTTCGTGTTCATTGGAGGTGAAGTCACAGAAATGTTTTTAGCCTTTTAAAATATTTTATCTATTGGAGATCTTAAACTAGACTGAGTTGAAGTCCCTTTTGAAATTTTTAGAATCTGAGAATTCGAAAACATGTTCAGAAATACCAACATTTCTTCAGGGTTGGAGAAATGGTGAACAAAGATTGCCACCAGAAACACCTGCCTTGTACCCCAATATATTCTATGTATATATATACAATTAAATTTTGTCAAGCATGTACAAAACAAACTTACAAGGCATATTATAGGTTATTTTTCCACCTATCCCGGCATTGAAAGCACCTGCACCATATCTATTAATTGCTACATTTGCAGAGATATATTTTAATCATATCCATTCGTTAATAACATTTTTAACTCAAGAGTAAATAGTTTCCCTCATCTAAGATTGTTTATAGCAAAGGGACTTTAATTTTAATGTTTAAAAGATAACAGTTTTAGTCATTATGAATAGTTATTTGTGCTAAATGAGCCTTGGGACCTAAAACCTACAGCTGTGCAACATTTGCCCTACGAGTTGAAGTTAAATTCCTTACACAAATCCACCACCATTATTGAAGTAGTAAGTCTCTGCTTATCAACTTCAGGTGTACAGCAGAATCCAGCTGGCAGCTTCACCTTCTGCAAGTTTTCCAGCTCTGTTAACATTTCAGATCTTTTGTTATATTTTCAGCTCAACCTAATAGATTTTATTAATAGAGCATGGAAGTAAATCACGATTTAGAAATGGCCTGTTCTAGTGCTATTTCCCCTAATTTTATTTCCTCATTATGATAACGCTTTATTTTTAAACTGTACCACTTAAAGAAATACTGATACATAACAGCATATTCTATGTCCTGAAAATGCTCCTTAAAGGGCATTGCTTCAAAACCTTTTTTGTACATACAAAAACCAAAGTAATGTATTGTTTCAGATGGCAGAGAGAATGCTGAAGACATGGTCAAAGCTGCCTACTGCTACTATTGGACGCCTTGCAATCACATTATGGGAAATGGGTCTTCATGCCATTGCACAACAATTACTACCTTAATGTTTCTGCTAATGGTACTTTATTAATAACTAAAAGGCTGTGGTATTGTTGAGTATTTATTACTGTTATTTAGTGTGCAATAATAATTTTAAATCAGAATCTTGAGATGAATTATAATGAGTTTTTATTAACCCTTTCCACCGCTTATGATATTAGCTATTTGCTCTCCGCTTGTGGACATTTAATTTTTAGTTGTTTCTACATGTTAAACTAAAAGTGACTTATATACCTATGTTTAATAAATTTTAGTTAACCATCATTAAACTGGCTAAATTAAATTTGCATGTTTTGAATAATATTTGTATTGCATTTCAGCAGATTACAGCCTAGACTATCCATACCCTTTAGAGGCATATAATTTTATATGTGTGCACCCTTATGCAACAAATATTTTCTAATTTCACACCATTAAAAATATTTACTTTTATCACTTTAAGGTATTAAAACTCAGTTTAAAAATATGCTCTACATAACTGAAATAATTTAAATAATTGCAGCAAAAATGCTCTTGTACTCACAACTATAAAGTTTCCACCCCAGCCATTGTTGCAGTGAAGATAGATGCTGGTCACAAAATCTTATATACACTAATCAGATGCTCAATATAACCATATATGACAAAGTTTATTAATGCTTTCCCTATATACACTGAAGTTAGTTTTGAATGTGCACCCCTTTGTCCCGCTGATAACAAAGGAAGCAGTCAATTCTACACAATGCAATGTCACACTGTTTGCATTTGTATTGCGACTGTATGCCACGACCTGAATGTGTTCTCCTTTATTTAAAACGACACTGAGCACATGTTTTCACAGGACCTTGTATTTTCACGAAGGTGTTAAGAACACTTGGTGCAGGGGTAACAGAAGATAGACTACACTGAAATCCCGCGCGCTTACGTGACGTAGAGCCTGCGATCAGCCGTTGCACTAACTTCTGCCTGTAGTTCAGAAGCATGTTGAAGCAGGTCTGTTTGAAATGTCGCATATTATAAAACTATTAACAATTGCTACATTCACTACGAAATGAAACAAGTATTCCCACCATTTTTAAGGTTCGGCCGACAAATAATATTCTCTCCTTTGGTCCCTGATGTCAACCCCTGCCATATTAATGCCTTAGCACAGGTATTTTTATTTTTTCTTTTCCCCTGCCACTCTTCATTTCTACCTCCCCATCTGTTTTTGAATCAGGATTAGTAGATAACAAAAGAACGTCCCTATTAAATTAGCAGACAACTGCAGTCACGTCCTTAAGATGCAATTTGCGAGATTCGCCGTTTTAGTTTCAGTTGTTTCGGCTAGTCTTTCCTACCAGCACGAGCTGTGCCATAGGCGTATATTTTCCTGTTCAAATGAAAGTTCATTAACTTTGTGGACGTAAAGAAATTATCGAAGTACACGTGATGCCACAACTACTTGTTCTGCAAGTAGAAGATTGCTGTTTCTCGCCTTTTTCTTCCCCAGGTAGATTTTAGTCTTCTAAATATCCATTGTTACTATCTGCAATACCCCGTGCCTTTATAACCCATTTTGCCGGTTTAGCAAGCATATATTGTTTTATAAAGAAACGATCTTTGAAGCCTATCATCGCTTCATCAACAGAGATTTCGCGACCAGGTTTATGGACATCGGAACTTCCTGACTATGTGTTAAGCAGATCATACCTTATAAAGGTGAGTAAGAATCTTCCCCTAATTTTGGCTTTGCAAATTCGTCGTTCATGTGAAAGTATTGTAATATCCTCAAGGTCATTGCTCGTCTTACAATTGGGCACACACAAAAATTCCCGAAAAGTAATCTCTGGTTTCAGGTAAATCTACCATCCCCACATATATCAAAATATCTAAATATGCCTGAATTTCCCTTCAATTTGTGCCCTCTCATATTGAACCATTCCTTTTAGCTTGTATTTGAGCGATATATCTGTTGGTTTCCTCCGTGATAAAGCCACAAAAATCTGAATTTATAAAAAGTTCCAAATAAGCTATTTCTGGATTCCTTGCAGAGATATGTTTGGCACCTGTGGGGGATGAAAATTGTTCTAACACACTGAAAGTCATTTGGAGGTCCATTGTACAGGAACTTGTTTGGTTTTGGTCCGCCTTTGATATGTTTCTGCTCCGTCCTCTATCTGTTCAACACATTAACCGTCACTGTCACTTTGTTCCTTATCACTGTCTTCCTCTTACTCGCTTAACCAAGGCGCATAGGAACTACTTTCGCCATCTAATTCCTTGTAAACTGCTGCATGTATTTCCTCTTGTGTTATCAATCTCTGTTCACTACAGCGTTTTCTAGCCCGTTATATTTGGACAGTGCTCCATCTATTGATACAGCTACAAAAAGCGTCATGAAATTGCTTACAAAGCCCTGTGAATGCAGTTCTGACTATCGTAATTTAGGGGTTTGCAATTCCACCCAGGCACGTTGAATTCACTTGTTTAGAGTGGTAGGAGTGTGCTTATATCAACACAGGCTCAAAAAGTTGAAAAGCATAAACAAGATTACTACGTTCTACTACGCTTTGCGCAGCAAAGGGTTAAAAGTGTTTTTTGTTTTAGAATTGCACTCTTCGCATGTACCTATCCACCGCAGTAATCCAGTGCATTATGTAAACATGGTTGCAGATGCATTGTGCTTATACCTTATTTCCATATATCAAGCACAAAACAGTCTACTTATCTTCATTATAAGGTGTCTTAAAATGATAAGGTCACAAGCTTTAATGATGTAAACACGAACATGAAAATTTTATGAACCCATTTTATCAGTCAAACCAGTGTTTGGTTGGCAGTTGTCTGTTGTATGGACAACTAGCAATAATTGATTTGTATGCAAAGTAATATTTTTATTATTTAGAAACATATTAAAAGTATGCTGTTATCTGGTATTACAAAATAAAACTTCCCTCTACACTTCTATTTCAAGACATCTTGTTTGTTAATGCCCCATTAGCAATAGAATAACAAGTCATTTCAATTACTTTGTCAATAAGCATGCAGTCCAATAATGCAGTAATTGAACATACCATAAAAATTATGGTTGCAAGAAAAGCAACAAGAATCAAATGCATTATATAGTCATTACAATATTATAACACTTTTAGGGTAATGGTATTGCAAAAATATATAACTATATGAATCATTAACATGGGAAAATGCTTTATATATCTAGTCTTGCCATAAATACTGTTACACACTTATGCAATTTTTCGAAGAGACAATCACTCAAATTTAATCTTTATGAAAAAATGAAAACTGATCCTATTCAGAAACTATTAGTTCAGTAACAAAAAGAAAAAAAATTACTACACCCAGAATTTATGGCCTACCAAAAATACATAAACCTGGTGCGCTGTTCCAGCATTGTATTATTGGTCCCAACTTCCTCCACACAACACTAGACCTGAGGTCTACATGGAAATTTTTCACCAGTTTATGAATCAGTTGGATTCCAACAAACTCCATACTGACTATTTTCAGTAGGATGGTGCCACCTGTAACACCTTCAATGTCAGCATGACTGAAATGATTTCTTTCATTGATCATGTTATTTGTAAAGAATTTTGACCAACAAAGCTCAAATGTACCCACCAGATTTCTTCCTACAAGGCAGGAAGGAGAAAATATATTGCAACAAAATGCAGCCTCTAGTCAAACTGCAAGAAAATATTTTGCCAGGATTTCAGCCTTACTCCTGATGATGCCTTCCATAATATGAACTGCGTGCATACATGCCTTGTGAGCAAAACAGCATCTATTTCCTTTCACTGCCAAGCTAAAATGCTATACTCTTAAAACTGCTAGTCATAATTAAGGCAAAAATTAATGTTTTACTAGAAATATGTACTGAACTGAATTTTGAAGATATATAGTTACACATTTTGTTCACTAATCATAATAAATTCTTATAACTGTCCTGTACATGTTTAAGTTATTACTTATCTCTCTAAGTTTAAACAAATTTTATAATAATTTCTAGTTTTTTTAATTAAAATTAAGTAGATTTTGACACAGTGGCAATTTTTTCAATGCACCTGCAATTACTAAATAATTGTCTTAATTTTCAAAATTTGACTTTTCTACATTATGTCCAAATGCTTTCAGTAGTTGAATTAGGTGACAATTTACATCTTTTTTAATAAAATCATCTTCGCTTTCATCTAATCAATTGTGGTAGAAATAGCAGCAACTGCAGCAGGTTGATTAGGGATAGAATCATTATTTTGTTTCTTGTGAATTACTACTATTTTTGACATTTTTTCTAAATGACAAATCACTGTAGCTGTCACTTTCTAACAATGCTGCCTAAATTTCATCAGTCTTTATTCCATTCTGCCATTTTATTGCCTACTAATCATACATAATATCAATTTATTGCACACATTAAAAACAATGACAAAATACACAAAAATAAAGCTTGCCAAGAAATGTTCACTTCCACAGTGTCACTGTACAATGTTGTTGCAATACCTAGGACAACCAGCACATGACCTCCAAAAAACTCATCCATGGCCGAAGATGTAGATAACATATCTTTGAAACCCGTTCCGTATATTTTTAAGGTTAGTGAAGCATGAAGAGTGTTAAGACAGATTCAATGGAATTCTACCTTTACCAGAAAAAAATTTGGTTACAATTTATAGTTTATACAACGTGGATAAGGCACGAATTTGTGAATATCTGTTGTAGAAAACTTATAACGACAGTGCACACCTATTCAGATGGTTTGTTTGAAGAAGTACAAAGTCTAGGCTACCTATACATCTAATATTTTTGGTAATATAAAATATGATGTAGTTTTTGCAAATATGTTCATTTCGCATGTTCATATCAATCTACTGAAAAATTAACTTTGTCGGAAAACCATTATCTACAAATTGGAATTTATCAAATCTTGGCAGTGAAAGTGTTAATGGGGAGGTATTAAAAAAACATGGAAGATATTTACCATTGTTTGTTTTATTAAATATTTTTTTCCCCATCCCCATTCTTCTTTTCCCACATTATTCCGCATGTCAGGAGAAGATTTCCTATCATCAAGCATTCAGTAGTTTTGTGGAAAGTCAGTTATCAAAAAACTTTTTTGAAGATAAACATGCTTTTCAATAAGACTGCCTAAACAGTGAGATTGACTATTTGTGGACTAGGCTTTGATAATTCATATTTCTCCACTTTATAGATGTTTTCCTTAGGCCATCTTACAAGGATGTCCAATTTCCAGTATACTTTCAGGAGTCCAAAGATTCAAAAATCTATCACAGAAGTATTAATTATTTCATAGGAATCTTGTTAAAGATAAGGTGTGTATTCTTGCTTCTTCTAGAAATATGACTCATTGTCTTGCCTAATGTACCTAGCCTTTGTATGAGATCATGACATAAACAGCAGAGATTTGTGTCAAACTAAAGTCAGCTGGTAATTCATGAAGTTGATTGGCATTTTTAACAAGGAAAATAATCCCTTTATAACTATATCCCCTGATAATCATGAATCTCTTGGAAATATATTTCCTTCGTTTATGATGTTTTCTATTTACTCCTTGGATGCTAATAAACTATATGCGCTTGTTGTAGTTGAAAACAAAGGCCAAGCAACTCTCGCAACTTCAACTGTTCATGAGAGCTGCACTAAAGTATAAGTTGGGAATGCATTTTTATTATTTTAGTTCAAGCACTAGACTATAACACAATTTTGGGCTGCACAGAGTTTTAACCAATCTTTATCTTTTCCCTTTGCCATTTTTAGGTAATCATCTGTTGATGATAAAAAAAAAAAAAAAAAAAAAAAAAAAAAATCCTTTCCCAATTTATCATTTCATCTCATGTATCATCAGTGTCCACCGCCTGTGGTGCCTCAGTAGTGAAAACGGGCGTTAAACACTACTCAAAAAAAAAAAAAATCTGTTGATGTTTTAGAAAAAACTAAGAGGGAAAATATGAAAGGTGGCACTATCAGCTGATTTTTGCCACCTTGAGTGAACCATGTTATAGTACAGTGCTGCCTTTTTGGATTTCAATGAATATGCAATAAACTTGTCTAGATTGTAAACAGCTCTCATGCTTGCCAGAATCTTTCAGTTTGTTTCATAAAAAGGGCAATTACATGTTTCATTTTTTTTTCAAATAAAAATGTTATAACTTTAAAATAAATTTATAAAATATAAATAATAATATTAACACAGGTTTCTCATTTGTTTGTTTCATTTTGACATCTTTGAAAAACACTTTCCAAATATGAGGAAATCTATGTTCCATAAACATTTTGTCCAAAATAGTTTGAAATATGCTGTTATTGCCTATGTATTTTAGTTTGTCAGGTGAATAAATGACTGTAATGCAAATTATTTTATATACACCTCTTTAAAACGACAAAAAAAATCTATATCTTTCTCTTGCTAGATAATTTCCATACAGCTTCTTACTCTTTCTGCAGTATTTTAAAATGTCTATGCCTTGCACTATGATGTTTTTCCAACTCTAAATCTTGCTTGATAGTGTGACAGTTGTTTAGATCCCTATCTTACATCCAATTACTTTCTGTGGCTAAACTACTTCCTGAGATTAGGATCTGACTTTCCTTTTCATGTCTAGAGTTCAAACAGTTGCAGGTTGAGGTTTTGCTTGTCTCTGTCATTTGCAACTAATTCTATGCGAGTTTTTTCATTTAATTCAAAATATGGTTATTTCTTGTTTTGAAGAGAGTAGAATTTTTTTCCTTGCATTTTCTGCATTAGAATATAATTGTTGCTACCATCAGAAAGAGCAAAAATAATTCAATTTCCTTAGGCATTATTGCAGCTAGACACTTAACATAATCACAAATGCACATTTAACATTAACTGGTTTGTACAATACCTTGGCATGTCAATATCATTGTTCCAAATTAATTCTGGCTAAATTAATAATCAAATATGTTCTGTTAATACAAACTAGTTCATGTTTAATTTGAATTGCAGTTATACTGGGTGATATTTCCTTCACGGGACTGCTCCATATGCACTTGGCAGCAGTTGACCACTCTGCAGATGGGGAGTCTGAATGAGTTAAACTCTTTGTACTTAGTGATGTGTTCTGGTATGTTCTGGTGACAACATATTAAATATTCATTAGGAGGCATATTATAGTACATGAATTACATTAATATGGCTCATTGATATGGTATTTTACTTCCCCAAGATATTTATTTACAAGTCTTACAGGCATACAGAAACAGCCCGTGATGATGGAAGTTATTCCAAGAGAGATTCCTTGATTTTCAGCTTCCAAGTCAAATATAACAAATTATTGAGGAAATCACTCAAATTTCACTAATTTTGTTCCACTTACTTGGACATGTTTCAAAGGCTGTTGCCCTCATCTTCAGCATGGTTCCACTCTCTCCTTTCTGGCATGATATTATTAAGTCTTGCTATGGATTTTACAAACTTGGTGATGAGGTTACTGTTGTTTGGGAGTTCAAAATTAACCAAATTTTCCTTGTTTTTGTTTATGAATATATTTTCCCCACACTGTTAATTATATGGCCACCAAAATTTGTATCAATCAAACCTACTTCACATTCAGAGGTAATAGTTATAAACAAAACAAGGGTCCACAATAGGAAACACACTCTCACCATTTTTGGTAGATATGTACACAAGTTTCTTGGAAATAAAATTAGTTGAGACTTTTTCACATATATACAAATGTTGGTACTGTTATGTTGATGATGTCTTTGCAATAGTAAATGAAAAATGGAAAGATGATGCAATAAAACTACTCAGCCTACAGAACAGCATTTTTAAATTCACAATAAATACCAAAAAAAAAGGGGGGGGGTTCCCTTCTTGGATACAAAAATTATAAAAAAATGACAATTATCTGGAATTTGGCATATTCAAAAAAGATGGCCACAACCTATCAATAAGCAAGACACAATACAATTTGGAGTACCATAAAATCATAGATATAGCACAGAAAAATGGCTCACAATAGATCTGATTAGCAAGGAAATAGAAAAATTCAAAAAACCAAAACAAATAAAAGATATCACCAAACTGAAAGGCTACAAAGCAGATTTTTATATATATAAAAGAAATTTACATTCCACCCATGGGCACACCAAAAATTTCAGAAGATATTAGAAGCAAACTCATTTTTGCTCCAGTAAACAAATGTAGTTTAAAAATCTAAAAACCAACACAAAAGATCAAATTCTGCCAGGAAAAAAAATCAGGCCTTTACAAAATTGGTTGCAAAGACTGCAATATGAAATACATAGGCAAAACAAAAAGAAATATCATATGATTTAAGGAACACATAAGAATACCCACACAAAAAAATCAGCAATAGCAGAACCACGAATTCCAAACTGAACCAAAACTCTTAAAAGCTCTTCAAAAACCCATAGAATTAACAGTGTGGGAAAATATATTCATAAATAAAAACAAGGAAAATTTGAATAAAATCATATCATCCAAAAGCAATGAAAACATTTCAAAATAATTTTACAGGTTTTAATATAAAATTAGCACCCATCAACCGATTTAATTTAGGAAACATCTTGAAAGATAAAACAGCTGCAAACACCCACGAGAAAAAAAGCAGGTATTTACAGAATAACATGTGCAGATTGTGAAAAGATCTATATTGGAAAAACAAAGAGAAATATAGGCATGCGTTTAGAAGAGCATTTCAGGAGCATAAAATATAAATAGACAGATCAGCTGTGGCATATCATTTTTGGACAAAAAACCATAAGATTGTGATGAATGTGGATTTATTAAAAGAGACTCAGGGACATATAGAACTGGATACTTAGGAAAAAATTTACATTCATAAATACACAGATCGATTAATGAACTTTGATATTCCAAAGGTAGAAAACATCAATTTTAAGTACACAAAAACACCACCATGGCAGCGCTTCATCTTGGATTCTCCAACCAGTCATACCCTTGACCGAGGATGAAGACGAAGGTCTTCAAAACCGGTTCCAAATATATCACAAGTAAAGGAATACGAGTGTTTAGTATGACATATATCACATGATTTTATTCATATGACTGGCTTCACTGTGTTAGTTCCATATATTTTTTAAATAAGTTTCTTTTTTAAAAAAATTTTTAATAAGGAAGATTTGGTTCATTTTGATCTCCCAAACAATGGTAACCTCTTCACGAAGTTTGTAAAATCCACAGCTACACATCTTAATACCACGCTAGGAAGCAGACAGTGGAACTATGCTGAAGATGAAGGCAACTATCTCTGAAACATATCTAAGTAAATGGAACAAAATTAGTGAAATTTGAATGATTTCCTCAATAATAATTTGTTATATTAGACTATATTTTACTGTGAAAATTGCTGCTATTCAAAACTACTTCCAAGTCAAAGTTCAATTCACAGATTGGTGAATACATTTCATGAAATAGGAAGTATTCTCAATCTAACAATTGTTGTTAGATAACATTAGATGTCCTCTGGAACTCTCCCCTAAAAAATCATTTCTATGCCTTTCTCAGCAAATGGGAATGTCCTATTCCTTTGTTTGAATGGCTGATAAAGCCCTATAAAATTACTGTAGTGCAAGAAAGAGTATTAGTTTTATTTTCTTGAAAAAATTAATTGAATTGAAGATTGAAAAATGAAGGTTTCATTTAGCTTTTGAGTAGTAAAACTGATTGTAAATGGGTGACCCTGCATCCAGTAAATTTTATGAATGAATTATGAATAGTATGAATGGCGGAGAAATGGACCCTAATTTAATTTTCGTTACAGAAAAATTTTGTTCCAGCTAAGTGGGGTACTGATGTCGAGAAAAACCTAAACTACTTCACAAGGAATTCCTGCATGATCAAAAGTTAAGAGTGTGGTGTACCATTAATGGTGAAACAAAATAGATGCTATGTTTTGTAACTTTCCAATAGGAATGTGCAATGGCACATACAGCCCATTATCTCCTTGAAATATTAGATCATTTCATCAATAATAGCATGTGGTTCCTCAGTCCCCCAATTTAATGTCCTGCAACTTTTATCTCTTGTGAGCATTAAATGAAAAGTGTACAAGACTAATGTGCACACTTTTTTTTTTTTTTTTTTTGAGTAGTGTTTAACGCCCGTTTTTACTACTGAGGCACCACAGGCGATGGACACTGATGATACATGAAATGAAATGATAAATTGGGAAAGGATATTTTTTTTTAAGGAAGGAAGCATTCCAGGCCTAAGTTTAGGTACCTCCCCGGCATTTGCCAGTTATGAAGACTGAGGAAAACCTGGAAAAAACCCCAGTCAGGGAGGACGGTCCTGGCGGGATTCGAACCGCAGACCTCCCGCTCACGAGTCCGTGCCTTAACGACCTCGGCCACCCGTGGCGGTTAATGTGCACACATTAGATGAACTTAAAAATAACATTTGTGAAGAAATTTCTTCAATTTTTCTTTGGGAATTGCAGAGGGTAATGGTTAATTTCATAAGCTGGTGTCTGAATTTATGGAAAATGAAGGGAGGCAGTTCCAGCACCTTCTTGCTTGATAATGGTGAGTAAATGTACCTTTTAAGTGTTAAGACTTATCCAACAATATTAGCTACAGAAGACTTTCTGACTCTAGTTCACTGCAGTAAGAGCGTGAACCAACCAATCAGCCATTGTGTGTGGAGAGGTCCCATGAAGGAGGGGTGGGGGGGGGGAGAAAGAAAAAAAATTCACAAACACACACTCACCCTTAGTTATACCTTTCCTCTTTACCTTTGACTTTGAAAGATTATTTCCAAATTCTATCACATGAAAGGCATTGTACAAGAACTGCCATGTAAATTATAATTAATCTCATCTAACACACTCTTTTGCTTCACTTACTTTTAAAATACGGTGGTACCGGTTTCGAAGAGACATCCTTTCCATCTTCAACCAACTTGATGACTCTCTTCAAAACTGGTCCCACCGTATTTAAAAGTAAGTAAATGAAGCATAAGAGTGTGTTAGACTACAGATTAATTATAATTTACATTAACAAGCTTCACTGTGTGAGTTCCAACAGAATTTTTTAAAAATGTCTTATTTTTCGAAAGTTCTTAAATGAAGAACTGCCATGTTCAGTTACTATAGAAAGAAGTGAGGATAAAGTTGGGTGTCTAACAAACTTTCATGAGATCAATTTAAAAGATGTTGAATTTACATGATTTATTACACTTTACACAATAACAGGCTACAGTGTTCTGTGTTTTTCATCATGGACTCAAATTCTTTATTCACAAAACCTACAAATGTGAATGCAGTACAAATTTTTCAGACTACATACCAATAGTTCTCAATTTTTAAAATCAATGTTTGTACTGTTAATTCTTCTTTAGGCAATAGGATTTTTATCTTACTTCCTTGTTCCTACTGCAATTAACTAAAAAAACTTGATGTTGTACTAAACCTGTGGTGTTTTGTTCTTTTTTTTTAGCATATATTTATATATATATTCATATGAGGGTGTCAGTAGACCCCTACATTAATATAACAACACATCATTTGTCTTTCTGTAAATGAATATTAATATTTTTCAAAACAAAATAACTACAAAAATTTCCAAGTAGAATCAGCCAGTTAATTTTAAAAAATTTTAAAAAGGGGAAAACATCAGAATCTATTCTTGGCAGTGATAAAACACAGATGCAAAATTAACAGTTCTGAATCTCAATTTCTATTCAGTGTGCAGATTGCAGATATAATTGCTGAGTTCTCATATATTTTTTTATAAACCTTCATGGGAAGACAAAGCAACAAGCTTTAAAGGCAACTTTGTAATGATGGGACGTAAATTTTATTTGCAGCACATGAAGAGAAACATCTTTTATTTCATATTTAACAACTGGTATACATACAAAATTTAAAAAGTACCACTCAATGACATACAATTATTCCATCTGCAATTCAGATTTTCCCCCATCCCCCCTAGGATGCTCTAAAGCCTTACTCCTATGACCAACAAAATGTGGACATGGAAAGCGGCAATACAATGGCTGATTCTACAGGATAGCTAACAAAACAAAACAATGATCACTTAGGGAGAGAGTTCGGAGGTTACTGGGCGCTTGCTGAGATCTCAAGAATGTTATCTTGTTTTGTTTTGTTTGCTTCTTGAACACACATGCTGCAATGGCAGTGTTCAGTTTGAATACAAAAGAAAAATGGCAGTGAAAACTACATAAAACATGATCCCTTTCTTTATGCTGGTCTGGTCTTTTTTCCCTCAATCTTCATGCACAATACATCAACAACATTATAATAAGTGTATAAAATATTGAAAACCACTGTAAAGTTTCCAGAATGGAATGAAAATTACAGATAGTGTAATCTGAAGTAAAAGAGTTTATGTAACAGGGTTTTTGTTTCAGCTGCATAACACAGTAGTAGCGATAAATTTCTTTTTCCTGAATGTATATGCATTCTTATCCTTAAAGGTTAGTTCAAACGTCCCCCCCCCCTTTTGGTTCACAAATATACATGTTTTTCACCAATATTTAAGCATTATCAGTCACAGGTACACAAATTTCATTCTCGCAACCAGCACTCTTGTAAAAACTGTCTCTGGCTCAAAATCACAAACCAAGTTGGGATAAGGAGTTACTCTTTTTGTGCCAGGTCGTCACATAAAACCTATAAAGTACTGGCACATAGCATGCGAGGAGGCAGAACACATTGAATTATTTCTTTTTCTCAGCTCAATGAATAACAGCATCCAGGGAAATCAAGCTGACAAAGGGGAGTATCTAAATATTACAACAAATCTAATGTTTCTGGAAGTCTGTACAATCAACATTGCAAAAATTCACCCCATATAGAACACTTCTCAATATTTTTTTTTCCCAATTTTTTGCTCTTTTGAAAAGCCTTTATTTTTTCCTTTGTTCACCATAGTCATTAATAACATTCTCAAGCCTTAATAATAATATATATTACTTTAATTTAAACAAAGAAACAAAAAACACAAGCAACACAATAAAATTTACACTAAGCAGACTCATGATTAACATTATGCTTAACAGAAAAATAAATAACCTTAGAGCAATGGTGGCACACATACATAAGACATTTCCCATGCTTTGTGAAAACCCCACGGTAACAATTCTACATAACTGGGATCAAAAGGGCTTGCAAATAAAAAGACTCAACATACATAAAAGGCTATCGCTAATTTACAAACCAATCGCAAGCCCCCTGACGCCTTTAAATAACACTAGTGACATACGCTACTCTTCTATACAAATCTGCCCCCTGCCATGTGCACCAGCCATTGATGCTCCTAACATCTAAAGATGTGGAGGGCATTTGAGCAAGGCGTTTTTACATTGACATGATTTATGGGAAAGGCTGCAGCGCTTTTTAGCAGTAGGCAGTAATTAGCTGTTGAACTGGCAGTGTTGGCGGCTGGCTAATGATTGTGAAAAATGATGATATGGCAGTGACAATCCACGTCTGGATGATGCAATAATACTGTAACAAGAAGAAAAGAAAAAAAATTAGTGGATTTTATTCCAATATCTTTATTTGTAAAAGAAGTAGGTCTTTTTAATATGCAAACAAACAATAATGCACTTGCACTCTTTTAATCTGGGCATATAAGCATAACCACTTCAATACAATCTTTACAATAAACTTCCAATAGTTGTACAGAAGGACAGACGAATGAATGCATGCACACATGCATACATGCACAGAGGGTGCCAAAAAATGTATACACACGTCATGCAAATAAAAAACTGTGTTAACATAACAAAACTGAATTCACACAAACAGAAAATGATGAGCACTAATCATCTTACACTTTTACAGTTACAACAGTTGCTCAAAATGCTCACCATATTCATTGATACACTTCTGAGACTTTGAACTACTGATTGAGCAACGTTTGCAGAAGTGCAGCACATGCCATTTCAATTTCTTCCCGAAATGCTGCCAATATAGCTGGTCTGCCCAGACTTGCCCTTGTAAACATTGCATATGGTAACATGAGTCCCAAATTTGTCTTGAATGCATGCAAATTGTTACTTGAATTGGCATTTCTGCTGTGTACACATGTCTCCATTGCCCTTAAACTTCAACAACATTCTCAATTGTTTCATATCACTACAAAATTGCTTTCAGCTGTTCAAACAATAAATAATCCTGGCTTCATTTTGTTGTACCTACACTAGCATAATGTAATGCGAGTCACATCTGTTTACAGAACATATCATAATCTTGGCTTCATTTGTTCATTGTTGTCATATAGCAACGTTATCATAATGTATGTGAGTCACATCCGTTTACAGAACATCATACTATACATTAATGTTGTTTTTTGGTCTAACTTTGAAATATATTAAACAGATATCTGCTGTGAAAGTGTGTATACATTTTTTGCCAGCCTCATATATATACACCAAAACAATAAAAAGTTCAAAACATTGTCGTGAATCTTTCCTGGTTTATCTCATTATCACTGTACTATTTGTTACATTCAATGCTTATCTGTTATGGACACCAGCTTTACAACTCTTTTATAGCTTATTCAATGTTCACAATCACATGTCTATTTTCATAAGCCATAATAGTTTCCCTTGAAAAGAAAACATTCCTAATAGTAAAAATTTCATCTCAGCTTACATCTTTTCAGGGACATAAAGTCTCCAAAAACTATCATCACTGTCAAAAATCCTTCTCATTGCAGTCGGACAGAGCAAAATTTGCTATCACCTTTTTCCATAAAACACCAAAGATTCTTTACAATAAGTATCACTTAGTGATATTAATGTACCAAAATAATTCTATTTTGTCTTGAACATAAGCAACAATATGACAGTGGTATAGTAACATATACAATGCTTCAGTTGCTTCTGCTAGAACATACTTCACTACTTTATTAAGCATAGAGATTGTCATCTATTGTAGTATGTGGAATATACAGATGTATATCTAAAAAAAACTGTATGCTTGAATGGCTCTGGTCCACTGATGGAACAGTAGCACGATATAGAAAGTTTGTATAATTAAATGCACACAGTGGAATAGAGGTTTAAAGCATTAACTCATAAGAGTACTTAAAACAGTCCTAACAAGAATATAAAAAAACCTCCGGGAGCTTGTTCATGTGTACCAAATTGAAACATTTATTAAAGATGCAGAATACACTGTTTAGGCTTCTCCTTATGTTTAGTCCCTGATGTATATCTGCTGGGTTTAAACATGAATCAATATTGTAGGGAAAAAGCCATTTCTGCTATCCATTTCAAGCATTTATAAAATAATATTCAAATTTATTCCTATGTGCAAACCCTCAATTACAATGGCTGTTCAATACGGAATGATTATTGTTTATGCCAACTATTGCCATTCCCAATTACTCATAATTTTCATAATTTTTCTCAAAGTCCCTGTTGGATAAAATGCACCTATCCCAGCATTTCTGCCAGTCTTCAAACACACTTTGGAAACCATTAATGACAAGTTTTTCAGAATTACCTTCATAGCCTTCACCACTGCTTCTAATTATGGAAAATGCCTCCCACAAAAACTTTTCTTCAATTTGGGGAAAAGGAAAAAGTCACATGGCACTAAATCTGGACAACAGGAAGGATTCACAGTGCCTTTTTGAGAGGCACACATTCGTTGTGATATTATGGCCTTGCAGAGCTTTCAGAATATCTCTTTATATTACCCAGTTACAGTATGCATGCAGGTGTGACATGCTGGTAAACCATTCCTTCGCAGTCTTGGAACTCTTGATGCATAAACAATTCTCAGTGCAACGTTTAGGTTGCCAACTTGCTGGTGGTACCCATTGAAATTTTCAGAATTTCTAAAAGTGTTCTTAATGCTAATGAACAATCCTCTCTATCACATACATCAGCAGTCTTAATGTTTTCTTCCATTAGAGCACAAACTGGAGTCCACCTTCCTTCGAAATTAATTACCTCCCCTCTTTAAATATTTTAAACCATCTTCCAGCTTTGCTATATGGAATAACAAACTCTTAACATTGCATAGGCCTCAGCTGAACAAAAGCAGAATTTCAGAGCAGCATATTGTTTATCGCAGGTCACATCCATTTTCTGTAGTAGAACTGCATAGGTCTCAATTTGCACACCTCTCATACATGGGAATAGCAAGTGACAACAATGAAATTAGCACACATATATATTATGCATTAAGCTAACAATATTTTGTTAGCTTAATGCATAATGTACAAGTTAAATTTTCATCAGAAGAATTACACTTGTAAAATTTATAGATATTCTTATTGGACAGCTCTTGTGTATATAATTACAGATATACCATTTCTAAGACTAAAAAACGGACTTACATGAGATGTCTTAATGTGGCCATGGTTGATACCGCCCTGAACTGCCTTGCAGATGTTCTTCTTGCTGAGAAGATGGGTAACCAACCCATGAGTTAGGCGCATGAGGGCGATGATAGCGGGGATGGTGTGGATGGTGATGAAATCGATGCTGTGGTGCAGAGGGTGGAGGAAGTGCTGTATTAACCATATGGGGAGGTGGCACAGAGAAGTCTGGGGGTGGTATAGATGCAACTGAAGGTTGTGGTGTGGGAGCCTGTTGGACCTTGTTACCATGCCATTCCCAATCTTTGCCCTTGGGCCTGAACTTGC
This sequence comes from Metallyticus violacea, assembly GCA_030762175.1. Taxonomy (NCBI): domain Eukaryota; kingdom Metazoa; phylum Arthropoda; class Insecta; order Mantodea; family Metallyticidae; genus Metallyticus; species Metallyticus violacea. The sequence goes on from CM060831.1 coordinate 114,847,640, forward strand.
CACCACCTCCTATCTTATGATGTGAACTTCCACTTCCCCAATGTCCACCACTACCCCAATTTTCCCGATGAAAAAATTTCTTCTTGAAGTGGTGATCAGGTCGCTGTGAGCTCATATCAGGGCGCTGGTACTTTAATGGTACAGAAGGTGGAAGAGGTGGTGGAGGTGGACTGAGGGCAGGTTCACCTCCAGATGGTGGCTGTTGTAAAGAGTTGCTCCCAGCTGACACTGGACTGTATGGTCCATCCAGAGGTGCAGGGCTAAAAGGAGGAGCAGGGCTAAAAGGTGGAGCAGAAATGGCAGGAGGATGTTCATCAGCTGACAAGGATGAAGGAGACGGAGTGCGTGGAGGCCCTGCTGTCTCATCCATTAATGGAGGCTCAAGAATTGGAGGAGAGTCACGATCTACATGGTCCGGAGATTGCTTGGATGCTGGGGTTTTAAAAAGGCGTGGCATCCTGGGACCAGGGCTGCCACCATTGGCACATTCTGAAGATGAGGGGGAGCGCTTTTTGGCAGGAGATTGTGCAGCTGAGATCACTGCAAGTGCAGGAGGTGCAAGTGGAGGATCTCCATGACCGATGCCACTGTCTGGGCTGGTGTTGCAACTGGCAGCGGAGTCTCCAGCACGAGGTGAAGAGCCTTCTGTACTTCGACGCCGCTTATCTAGTTCTGTGGAGGCGAATGACATGAGTCGGTCGAAACCACTGCTTATTTTATCCTGCCATTTGTCCACTTTGCTCAAATCATCCTCCTCTACATCTGCAAAGAGTGGCAATGATGTTATTTAGTACACAGCTTTCTAATCAAGCATGTAATTGAATCAATAAAGTTTTTTGTCTTAGTAAGTTTAAACATAATTTCACTGCAGCAGAATATGGCAGCTGAAAAGCATGAAGGAATAAATAACTGTTTTTGCTCATAGATGTTAAAAGGCCAGAAGTGAAATGGACATCTGTGCACTAAAATTAAGTTATAGTTATTAAGCTCCTCATTATTAGTAGGCTCATAATGTTTCTTATCCTTAGCAATCATAAACAACAATAAATACATTTTAAATACTTTCTTATATCATGAAAATTATGCCATATTTCTATTTAAGCAGAAAGGAGACTAAAAGTCAATATGTATATCTGTACAAAGAAAGAAAAAGAAGATGGAATTCTTTTGTAATCTTCAGCAAGTTTTGGTAGCATTCCTAACAATCTGTACTGAATGTTATTTGTTTGAAATGGAACAACTGGCTTTTGAAGAATGTACTTGAGGGTATGATTTTATACTGCAATGATTGTTCTTATTTTTTTCCCCCTTCACTTTTATGAATTCTAAAGATTTGTTTATGTTCATTTCTATGAATACCCTGTTCACTTAATATAAAACTTAAACATGTGTGTTCAATGCACACACATTTAATTCCAGTCCTAATGAATAAGTGATACATAAGATATTTAAAAATGTCACTAACAAGTTAACATTATTAATAAAACTACCTTCACCACAATTGTCACAAGCATGCCAAATTGAAAATGTATGCCTTCACCATTAGGTTTATATGTAAATGCATCTGAACAAATAGCAGAATTACCAACCACATTTCCAAAAAGTAAAATGCCCATGCTTTGGTAAAAGAGCATTCACCTTGCTAAGACTTTACACTGCTGGTAACGTGCAATGATGAAAGTCTCATATGGTTTGCGCTTATAGTGAACTTTCGACACAGGCTAATGCACACAAATTGACTATGTTTTAAAAAGCATTAAACAGGAATTAAGCATTTTCAGTAATTAAATTTTAAAAAATATTAAATGAATCTCCTGACAAGCTACATAAATCTGAGAAAAAAGTAAATTTATTTTCTATATGCGATAATCACCCAAAAGTGAGAAAATGTACTTTTCTATTCTCCAAACCAACAGCTTTTATGTAGTTTCAACAAAAAAACACGTGCAGTAGATGGTACTCTGAAATAATTACTTTTTTAAAAAACTATTTAAAAAAAATAACGAGTTCCACCCATTTTGGCAATAAAAAGCTGATAAAGAATAATGTTATTTTCCACAGTAGTTTGCACATCATATTATTTAAGCATAACATGTGAAGTTTTTTGTATGGAGTCTGCATAACAAAGCCTGGATACATAGAAGACAGAGAGAGCGAGAGAGAAGAAGAAGAAAAAGAAATAGGTAGGTAGGCAGAAACAGGCAGTAATTTAATTGATAAAATGATACAATAAAATCTGTTCAAGATGCAAATAACTTTGTCCTAGAGAGCGATTTTTAGGAAGTGCCCTAAAAATGAAATGAGTCGTCAATTGGTTGACAATGTGAGCAAGTGACTCACGAAACTAGTCCCAACTTACTTTTTAATAAAAAAAGTTTTAATGTGAAATATCAAGAGTTTTAATATGTTGACATGATTTTAGTAGTCTTACTTTTAATTCAACAACATGAACCTTCGTGTCTCTACTGTATACATTGCTTGGTTGAAATTCCTTTAATGCAATTTTTCCAGTCACTCTTAAACAAGATATCTTTAATACCACTTGCTTTCTCACACATTTGATTCCAGACAATTTTGTGCAGGTTTCTGACTTTCTAGACAACCATTAGTTTTTAATTTTGGCTTAATTATTTTTTCACCAGTTCTAGAGTTTGGGCCTGCAGAATAGATAAAGACATAATCTTCAAACTGGCATGAAGAACCATTCCCATAGCAATTTGTTTATTTCTTCATAGCCTAATTTTCTGTTTTCTTTTCATGTTGCCATTATTGCCTGCAAGCCACTCATAACATGATTCTTATTTTTCAAAGTGCTATACACACAATTTTTTCGGTAACTAAGCTTTAACATTTATTTCTCTTACACTCCAATTCTTCTTTTCTTTCAGTGCAATAACTTTTACCTTATTACTCAACGAGAATGTCACATTTTTATTGAACCTTATTAATCTAAATTATTATTCTGTGAACTGCTTAGCCATGCAAACAAAATGTACTGTTGGTGTGGTATATTGAAATTCACTGTCAGGACTCTTCTGCCTTGTCAATAGGGCAATGAAACTATTAACCAAAAATCAAATGCACCCTTGCAGATTGTTGTAAAAAACCCATTATTTTTGAGGTGGCCATTATATATATTGTTGTTTCCCTGCTGTTTCAAAATGCAGTTTCTTCAAAGAGTATGTTCAAAGTTACTATGTCAATTATAACCAGTGAAAAACTATTTTCTTTTTCTAATTTTGACTGTTTATTCATGGAAAAATAACCTATAAAACAATTTTGGCTGTTACCAATAAAATTTTCCAAAACATACAGGATTTCAAAATATTCAGGTTCTGAAAGCTTCAGGTTTCATGTACAATAAAATGAAATCATATAAAACTCAGAACTTCAAAAACATACATGTCACATTTTAAGCAGAGGCAAAAGATTTATCAATCAAGTTGCAATGCAACAGATTTATCTGCACAACATTTCATACATAATACCAGTATATAGAAATATGATCTTTGTATACAGATAGAAAAATAAAATTGCAGAACATCAGTTATACTTCCACATCACACCTAATTAAGGTTCAAAAACAGTTTACGCCTTCATTTTCACCCATAGCCTGCAAAGATGGTGCACTTTTAAAATCTTGTATACTATAGGATGAACTAAAATAGCCATTTCTATGCATAACTTTCACTCTCAAATAGCCAGAGCGTGAAATGTCAAGAATGTTTTAATATTTTAAATGTTTTAATTCAGAAGCCACAAGAGTGTTTTTAACATTTTAAATGTTTTATCTACTAGAGATTTTATACTCATTTCACTGTGTTGATCCCTGAATATATTGAAATTTAAATCCTATATATATTTATTTATTTATTTTGTCGCTTAAATCTTCAATTGACAGAGCCACATTACAGTATACCTTTATCACTTCTTTCTTACTTGGAGCTTCAAAGCTGATTTCAATTTCCTTAATTTAAAGATAAAGGAATGAGTGAGCAACAATTTAAGGCTCATACCCACATTTAAGCCCAGAGAAGTGAACAATTTCAAGCTACAAAATACAACCTTTGGATTAAGAGTGGTCCATGCAGTTCATCTCTTCAGTACGAAAGCATTTACGACATTCTTTGTGTCAGCAAAGCAGAATTAAACTGTGAATATTTATGAATATGAATGTAAATGAAAAAAATGTTGTACCATGGTGGCTGAAAAGTTTTAGATCTATCAATGAAGAAATCAGTTTTGAACTTGAACATATTATATTTTGAATATAATCTCTTTTACATTTATTCCAACAATGCTGACTCTCTTTGATGTAGTTTTCTGGTTGCTTTACAAAATACTACTCAATAGCTACAATTACCTCTTGATTTGATTTAAAAAAAAAAAAAAGAGAGAGTGAGTGAGTGAGAGAAAGATTGCGCTCTGGGAACAAATGGAAGTCAGAGGGAGCGAAATCTGGCAAGAAGTATGGACGTCCCAATGATTCATACTTCAAATCTTAATTTTCCCATTTCTAAACCACTTCTGTAAGCAGGCGGATTGTCTTGATAAAAATATTATATTATTATTTATATTTATAATAATATTTTTTCATAGTAGGTTTAAAAATTTGTAGTAGTACTCTTCAGTTAATGAAGATAATCGATGAGTAAAATCTCCTTTAGCATTCCAAGGCTGCACCATAACCAATCCTCAGATGGAAACAAGTTTGTCTTCTTTGGTGCTGCACAACTGATTTCTGTCCACTGTTTTTACTGCTGTTTAGACTCTGGTGTGTTATCTTGGATCCACAGCTAAAAGTCAATGTACAAAATCTATCCTGCTTTTTTTCAATCTTCTAAACACTGTTGTATTATTTTTGTTTGAATATATTTATATCAGCAGTTAGCAGTGAGATATCTATTTTGCACAAAACTTTTTCATATGCTACTCTTCCTGTAAACTATAGTCCATAATATTGCTTTGAAATGCATATAGGCTCACCAATTTCATGCAATTTACTTGCCAGTCTTCTAATGCCATACAATGTATTTGTTCAATCAATTCTACTGTGGTTGCACTTTTTGCATGCCATTTACAGGGGCCATCTAGGCTGGTATGACCATGTTTAAATTCAGCGCTCTATTATTAACTGTTGAAAAATAAAGAGAAGAGTTCCCATTAACTTTTATAGATTTGATATGAATTTCCTTTGATTTTATACAATCTTTCACAAAGAAGTTTGTTACTACATGATTCTAAATTTTATCCATTTTATGGAATATGCACAATACATCTGCTTTAGAAAATTATATTAAATAAACTGTTTGAAACAATAGATTGGTAAATATAACATTTAATTTCGTATCGGAACCAATACAGTGAAGCAACTATTATGTTCTTAATTATCTAGTGAGTCAATTTGATAATCTTATGCTCCACTTACTTACAGTAATAGATTGGTATTTTAAAAAAAAATGCTTAAGACAAATGCACCAACTTAAAAAACAATTTATCTTGCCAAATGACTAGTTACTAATGGTCAAGGCAAAGAAAGTTCTGACTGCCTTGTATTTGTTAACCCTCAGCAACTAAACCATTTTACTGGACATAATGAGAATGCATATGTTTTTCAGAACCACATTATATAAAGTTGTACCTGTCTTCACATTAATTGGTTCTTCTTTATTGCTACACAAAATCACCTGAGAGGCATTATTGATAAGATAATATGGAAAAATTACAGTACCTCAAATCAAAATTTCTTTTCATTCAACACAATGAATATAAGCTCACAATTTCTGCCTGAATGCCGATTTTAATCCTTAATAAGTAAATATAGACTTTAAGGTTAGGTCAGTTATCCATTTCAAAAGAAATTTCAAGCAAAGAAAAAACTGTGTTAACATTATAAAAATGTACTCACAAAACAGAAAATGATGAGCATTAATCATCTTAGACTTTTACAGTTACAACAGTTCCTTAAAATGCCCACCATCAGTGTCGATACACTTCCGAGTACATTGAACTACTGATTGTGCAACATTTGCGAAAGTGTCCTTAGCGATTGCAGCACAGGCCATTTTAATTTCTTCCCAAAGTGCTGCCAGTGTAGCTGGTTTTCTACAGTATATAACATCCTTTTAAGTGTTCCCCCATATGTAGAAGTCCAAAGGAATTAGATCCTGAAAATGCAGTGGAGACTCAATCGAAATTTTTCTTCCTATCCAGTGCCTTGGAAGATTGTCATGAAGATACGCATGTACATCTCGGTGGTAATGCGGTGGTGCGCCATCCTATTGAAAGTAAAATTCCTCATTTCCATACAGTGTATGAATGGCAGGTAAGATGGATGGGTGTAGCATGTTCAGGCACACTGGGCCAGTTATTGTTCCTTCAAAAAATAATGGTCCAATTAGACCCCTAGATGACAACCCACACCAATCATTAATTCCAGATAAATTAACAGCCTTTTCCAAAATAACATGTGGATTGTTTGCACACAGTAGCCACAGTTATGCCAGTTAACAGTTCCATTCAACTTAAATTGTGCCTCATCTGACCAAACAACTTTCCCTATGAAGGCCTCCTCCTCTTGTACCATGTTCCGAAACCACTCATCGTACTGCATTTTCCGATCAGGGTCACCATCATTTAATGCATGCAAAAGTCCTGGAATGAAAACTTTCAACTTTGCTGTTTTAATAATACACCTTGCATTGGTTCTGCTAATCCCAGTCACATGTGCAGTGAGTGCTCAAAATGTTCCAAAACCATAGCCGAGGACACAGGGCTTGTTGCTGTGCTAGGTCTCCCAGATCTGCCCTAGTGAACATCGCATATGGTACCATGAGTCTCAAATTTATCTCAAATGCAGGCAATTGTGACTCGCATTGGTGGTTCTGTTCTGTACACATGTCTCCAATGCCTTTCAACTTCAACAACATTCTCGGTTTTCGAATACCACTTCAAAATTGCTTTCTGCTGTTCAAACAATAGTCTTGACTCCATTTTGTTGCAGCATAATGTAATGTGTGTCACATCTGTTTACAGAACATCATACAATAATCTTGCCTTCATTTGTTCATTGTTGATTTACAATAATCTTGTACTTCTTTCATCCATAATTTACTTCATAATGCTTGTTTTTCCACAGAATCAAAAGCTTTTCAAAAATCTATGAAAGCACAATGCAGTTTTCCTATCTTTTTCTGTTTGTTGTACTTTCAGTGGATCTCATACAAAAATGTTGTCTACTGTGCTGTATCCTTCCCTAAACCCTGCTTGGAATTTTAATAGTGTGTTGTAATCTATTACCTATTGTCTAATTCTCTCATATAAAATTTTGCAATAAATTTTTCCCATTACCAGAAGAAGTGCCAACCCCCCTATAATTACCCGGTACTTTTGGGCTTCCTTTTTTAAATATTGGATACATAAAAAAGTGAACCCAAAAGTAATAGACAATTAACGTCTTTGGGTATAAATATACAGCGTGAGTCAGAATATCTGCAACAAACTTGAAGGAACGCTGGGGAACATTTTTGTTAAATGACCTGTTTTCTGACATGACATTTAGGAGGCATACATCGTCAAAAGAACCACCAATGTTAGGGGCATTTAACAATTATACCCATCATTAATTGGATTAATTGGACAGATACAGAAGGTGTTCAAAGTGTCTGCTCTGGCAAACTTTTCAGGCCTTTTGTCATATTTGAAAAAAGCAGCAAATATTTGCACCATCAGTATGTCTTTCTGACACTGGGGCCAAGTACACAATACTCTGCATATGCCTCCAAGGAAAAAAAATCTAGGATGTTTGGTCAAATGACCATATCCTCAGGCCTCCCCTAAATACAATGTCATGTCTGTGAACTCAAGAAAAACATAAATGCCCATTCTCATTGGATGCTTTCATTCAACTCCACACACATCAACTACACACAGAAATATATAGTGAGGACAACACGGCATCACATGGTTTACCACTGTATCCAGTAAATATAAACAGTGCAAAACTTCTAACTGATGTTCTATATTGTAAGATCCATCTCTCTGCTGAATTTATCTTGGAAATCCTAACTCATCCCGTACAGGTGGTCAGAATTGATCCAGAAAAAATTATGGCAATGAAAGGAAAGGTGGCAAATAATAAAATTGAGACAGCAGTCAGGCAGATGCAAGCAATAACTACATGAATATAGCAAGAAGTAGTTGCCAGTTAAAAGAAGCAAAAATAAAGAAATTATTTATCACAGCCATATTCATATTTGAATGCATAATGCTGTTTAGAAGATGACGCCTTTCTGAACATGGCATTGGTGTTGCTAGTTCACCAGCATTATAGTCCCATGAACTCCTGCACTGGAGTTGTCAATAGGCTCTCAGTGGACAAATCTTTCACAGAAAAAATATCCAACAAATTTAAATTAGGGAATCTTGCTGACATTCCACCATAACTGGTGTCCTCTCTTAAGTGTGACGATTTCCATGGCTCCATATAGGAATGTTATGCTTACATATTTTATATTTCTAAAAGTTTCTCTGTTCTTGTTTCCAAGTTCTTTTTGTTTTGCCTATATAAATTTATTCACAATCTTGACAACTAATTTGATAAATTCCTAATTTCTTGATAAGATTATGTCTTAATGGAATTTTCATTAGGTTTTTTTATAATATAGTTATTCTGTAGAACTAAAATTATATATGTTTTAAGAATGCTGTTAAATTTATTGTTTGCCAATTTGTAAATTTTTGTAAAGCTTTTTATCTTCTTTAAAACAAAAAGTTTACCGATTTCTTTCAAACTTATTTTTTATTTCCTACTGTTTGGCTGAAAACATTCTGAAATGAGGTGTTGATGATATATTGACATTGTACAGTACTAAGTAGAATATTTAGAATATTGACCAATTTGTGGATTAAACTATTGACAATTACTGACAATTACATGTTGGTGAGGTGTGGAGTTAAATCTATTTATGTTTTTTACATAGCGGTGCATAAATTGTTTCCTATAACTACAGAAGAATCTCTTATTACCATTTCTAATTTTTTTTAGATAATAAGTCTTTTTCAACTTCCTGAGTGAACTTGAGTTTTTCTCTTATAAACTAAACAAATCTTAAAGCATCTTTAATTCATTTTTGGTGCTATTGCAAATATATAATCTATTTAACATTTTTTTTTTTTTTATAATTCATACTGCACTGCTACCACCTTCTAAATATGTCGTAATTCACCTTTTGCTTACAATGTCAAACAATGCAATTATTATTTACCTTTTCTCTAACATATGAGGAATCATTTCCAGTAATTGAGGATTAAAATGCAGACATTACTGTTTCTTCAGAGAAAGAGCTCTGTTTGAAAGCTAAAAAGCAAGCATTGATTTATGTTAGAATGTGATTCATTGGCAAAATAAAATCAAAATGACTGCACAGGTAAGTAAAAATATATTACTGGCTACACAAATGTTTCATATAAAATATTCAAAGTAGTGCAACCAGAAATTATCTATTGTAAATTTCTTGTACCACTTTTATAATAGTTCCAGTGGCTCCATTGGAGCTGTTCAAGAAACCATTTCAGCTACACTTATATAGGGTACAGCACATTTAAAAGCTTCCATTCGCAAGTCAGCCGTTTACCAGTAACCCCCTCCCATCACTGGCACTCTCACCATCCAGTCATGGCAGAGTTGCCAGCTGTCTCCAGCAGTAAGCAGGCATCATGAGTCATTCAGGTCAGTAAAGTAGTGTACTGTGCAATGGTGAGATTATGTGCTGTGTAAGCTGAATCCATTTTGAAAATGTACATAAAGTGCTATAAATTGTGTGGTAGATTAAGACAAAATTTAGACATAAATTTGCTATCCATCCAGTTCCATAAAAAATAACAATAAGAGATTCAGTAAAGTTTAACTAAATAGGTTCTATCATGGATTATAAAAGAAAACAAGACATCATTTGCTCACAGAAGAAAAAGGTGGTTCGTTGGAACATAGGCATCAAAAATCTGTCTAGCACAGCAGACAGAAATTTCTAAAGAATTTCCAAGATGAGCAATAAAACTGATAAAGTTAAAGCCCTACCAAATGAGCAACTCTGTCAATATCTTGAAGGGTGAGTTCAGAATTAATTCAGTTTATTTGCAGCACTAAGTTTTAAAGAGGTGAAGTGTGGTCTCATGAGTTTATGATGCCAATAAGCAGTGGACATGCAAATGGAAAATTTTAAATGTGTCTCATGGTGTCTATTTGTGTGTGTGTATAAATGTATGTATCATTCATTAGTCTTACATTTAACATTACTTAACATTTGAAAGGATTTTTGGTTTGCTTTTTATTCTATGCTATTTAATATCACTTTAAAAACTTTTCATGTTTTTAATTATAAAAAGAAACAGAATAAAATGTGGAACAAACATTGTCTACAATTGGTAACATATAAATGAAAAAATAATTGGTCCTTTTCCATGGAGTTGTCAGGCCTAATAGCATTATCGGCTGCAATAGTGCCAGGTATCTCGACAAGGCTGATGATTATCACTGTCATATTAACATTTACAATAATCTTTCATTTGTAACAAGAATGGTAACACTAATAATTATAAGATTAAACATTATCATTTCCAGTGTCAGCAAACTATAAGCCTAATGTGACATTTTTGGCAATCAGTTCTACAACAATCAAATTGGTGCTGTACCCCCCAAGTGAGCTTATCTATTCCAATTGTAAATGTTATGCAAAGAGACTATCATGTTTGGAACGCAACATCAGATTAAGTATTATAATTTAACCAATAATGCTAATATAATATATTGGTGTTCATTATAAGCCAAAGTCTCTGCTATAACATAAATAAAAATAAACTGGCATACAAATAATAATTTGACATCAAGAGGTTTATTACCATTAATTTCTTACTCACACTAATTATGCTTTTCAGCTGTGATTCTACCGTAATTACTAGCTTCATTGTTTGCCTACCTAACTCTTTTATTCTAAAGGATGTGAACTTCATGCTTAGGATTAAAGAAATATGGACATTACAATTGTCACATTCTGAGAATTCTGCACTACAGAACCATTTTACGAGCTATTTTCTATACATAAATAATTTACACAGTTTTCTTACTATGATTTTCTAAGAGTAGCTATTTTTTTATTAGATAAAACTACATATAATTTTGCTGCTCTTAGCAAAGATAATGCTAATAGGGTCACTAGATAAGTTTTGCTATGTGAGGACTTAAGCATTGGTGGGTTAGAAATTGCATATTATTGACATAACTAAAAATCTGCCCAATCCCTATTGCCTGCACAATTAAGGTCTTAAGATTTTGTGATACCTACCTACTGTAATGCTATGGAGGTGAAAAAAGAATATTTTCAAGCCATGATTTTATATGATTTTAAAAGTGACTTAACTGAAACAGTCCCTTGACCCTCTGTGCTGTCGGTCCTGGTGGTGTAGTGATAACACCATACTTGCCTTCTAAACCCAAGGACATGGGTTCAAACTCGGCCAGGATCAATGGATTTTTTTCGGGCATAAAAATCCTAAGTATGGGCTTCCTTCAGAAGGGAAGTGAAGTCGTGGTTCCTGTGATAACACCATACTTGCCTTCTAAACCCAAGGACATGGGTTCAAACTCGGCCAGGATCAATGGATTTTTTTCGGGCATAAAAATCCTAAGTATGGGCTTCCTTCAGAAGGGAAGTGAAGTCGTGGTTCCTGTGTCGTACATTTACGGCAGGATAAAGAGCTTCAAGCCTGAAAGAAGAGGCCTCCAAGCAAAATTTGTCGGCTGTTTCACGCCCTGAATAGAATGGGATGCTGATGACCTGTGATGTTAAAGAGCACCCTTGAATAAACAAACAAAAAAAAAAAAACCTCTCTGCCTGGTTTTGAGGATTCTCTTTCACATACAATAATACTACATTGGTTTGGCAAATGTAAGAGGAAATGAACAATCGTCTTAAAGATACAGAGGAACAGCAAGCCAACAGCAGTAATGACCAAAGAAAAATGTTACACGTGATACATATAATCAGGTAAAATCCAAAGTTGAGTTACGAAAATTTAGAATTGTCTCTTTTTGCAAGTATGTTTATAATTTTTCATTAAAACCTTGAAGTTAAAAAGATGGAAAAGGCAAAAACTCTGCCAGGCATAACAGTGTCAAAAAATGATTCAAAGATTCAAAATCAGGAGACTTGGCACATATCTGACATTGTCAGAGATGAAACTTGGATCTACCAGTTTGATTCTGAAAGCGTCTTCCATTTGGGTATTCTGAGATGACCAAGTTACCCATGACAGTCAAAAAGGCAAGGAGTGTTCAAAAAAAAAAAAAAAAAAAAAACAATTGCCACTTTCTTTAGATGTAAGTGCTCATCTGGCAGTTATTATTCTATTAAATTAGGAAACAGTTATTTCAAATTTTATATTTACGGTTTTCAATAAAATCCATGTACAGTGGCCAATAACCAATAACACTGTATTGAATCATGACAATGCTTTTGCTGATACTACCTACAAACAATGGCATTGTTAAAGAGCAAAAAAGTAATACTGTTGATACATTCAGTCTACAGTTATGACCTGGGACCATCTGATTTTTCCTTTTCCTGACTAAGAAAAACCACATCAGCATTTTCCAGCTCTGAAGAAGTACTCACAGCTTATAATGCAGAACTGACTAGTGCTGGAAAACTGTTGCATGAGCATTTCCCGAAGTGGGACATTGTCACCACAAGGAGGTATTTTGAAAAGTTAAATGATCAAAATTCTTGTATGTTTTAGTTGTCAACTATCTCAAAATTTATCTAGTGACCCTCATAATAAAGTTCATATTTGAGATTATAAATGAACACCAAATTGCTCTGTGGCAGAATATGTGCACTACCAACAGCCCCCAACTGACCTGCCTTTTAATTTCCTTCAAATGCCTTCTTAATATTAAATACTTTTAGAGAAATCCCAGGCAATTAAAAATTTAAAAAAAATATATATAATAAAAAATATTCTGTCTGTTGCTCTTATTCAAAAATGGAATTATTTTTCCCCATCCTTTTCATACTGAAATAAGTCCTTTATCAACAAAATGGCATTCCTGTAAATATTGACCTTCAAATGCACTAGTTTTGTTCTACCAAGCCCATCGGCAATCCTAGTGAGTTCATTGAAAGCAGCACATTGAAACATAACCTAAATTTTCATTTTTTTTTTAATTGTGTTTGATGCCCATTTTAAATTTTCAGAAATAAATGACACAAAGCTCCAAAGGATTAATGCATAAACATTACACTCATTTTATCACAAAAAATTTATGTACGTACAATAAATTAACCAGAATAATTAACAATAAGGGAAAAATAAAAACATGAGTAGTCTTGTAATTCATTTTATTTATACTTTTTGACCTATTTGTAAATCTATATTTTTCAATGCCGCATACAAAAGTGACAAAACATTAACCTCTGAAAGCAGTGAATGCAGGGAACAGGGAGAGGCGAGTAGCACTTACCTTATGTTAGTTTGCCTGCCTCTTTTTCTGTTTGCGAGAGCGTGCTTGCCCTAACCCTACTAGACTAGTGACACTACGAGAGGTGCACTGTCCACCTCGCCTTCTTTGCGGCGGCGGACGTGACAATACTTTTCTGCCTACGGATGCAAAGCAGCAAAACATTACTTCATAACATCAACATTCAACACAAGAACAAAACACGAAACTACCTCAGCCTGCTCTTCATACATACTCAACATCTGTCTTAAAAATATGCCTTTCAGAATATAGTTTTAAAAAAAATACATAAATAGCATTATTAACTTTCATGTTCATTCTGCATACTTTTAGCAATGATCAACAATTATCTTTTTGAGTTAGTATACAGTAGACTTTGCAAGTGCAAGCACACATACCAAACTGCACCAAATTAACAAATGCAACAATACTGTGTTTTCCTTAAATGCTTTCTTGTTAATTTTTGATTGTACATGTTTATTAAATACAATCAAACCTATGACAAATTGCATACCCTAGTGCAATAAACTGATGAAAGTATCTCAAGAATATGATAAGCTCTTGATTTCATCTGTTTTTGTATTTGAGGAAACCTAGAGGGCACAGACTTTTAAGACAATGGGGATTTCAAAGTTCAATGATTGATAAATTTTGTGATAAAACTACAGAATATAAGGTTCTGAGATAATTAACGATTACAAAAACTACTCATTACAGATGCACATGCCAAATAACATTTGCATACATCTTTTCTATTACCGAATCTGAGAGTATTCTGTCTCCATACTATTGCATTACTCCAAAACCTTTCACTTCATCAATCATTATAAATAAAATTTATATTTTAAGGCATAAAAAAGTATAACACATTTTACCTTCAAAAGCTTGTAATACAGCTGAACAATGGTATGTAAGAGAAACATGGACATTAACTTCTGCAGTGTATGCAGAGTTCAAAACCTTAGCTTTCAGGATTACTAGTATTAATGTAATATTAATAAGTATTAATGTAATATTAATAATGTAATATTTTATTATTTATTATATTAATAATGCAATATATATTATATATTAATATTACATATGTAATATTTTATTATAATTTTATTATTATTTAATGGCTTTTCTCACTGTTCAGAGTATGAAGAGAATGTTCAAGCACAAAACAATACCACAGTAGCAAGTGTATCAGAAGGCAAAACCATGCCTCTCAAAGACGGTTCAAGTCCTTTCTCAGAAAAAAAAAGTTGTGTGACAAAGCCCATACATGTGGAACACTCCTTTTAGTAAGTAATAATGATACACAAATTAAGTATTTGTTAATTTCCATGAAATGACATGAGAGCTAAATTAATATAAGCTACAGTGAAGCTCTAAATTTAACATAATATTGCTTTTCATAAAAGAATCTTTGATTTTTCATTCTATCTAAGCTTTGCTTCCTCTAACTGTTTCTTATTCAGGACAGTTGATATTTACTTGTAGTGAAAAAATGTAAATATTTATTGTTAATATGAATTTAAAAATCGCTCAATTGATACTATTTTAACAATGTACTTAGCTCCTTTTTTTTTTATTAATAAAATATATATATTTAGCCATCAACAATTAAATTTTGTGCAAATGCATACAAAGTGCTCCGGACCACCTTTAGCAATTGAGAGATTCTATCTGAAGAATTTTACCACAGCCATTACTATCATCAACTAATGCTCTGATTGTCAAATTTGTGTAAAATTAGATGTGTGGCAGGCTTAACGGGGGTTGCTTGGCACTAGAAAGCATGCTGTTTGCCAGTGAAGTTCGGATATTCATAATTACTTAATTTCAAGCATTTCTACAGAACTCGAAACACTAATTTTTGGTCATACAATGGCATTTCGTGTACAAAATTTGGTGAACTCCAGTATCTATTGTTTTGTATCGCTACATGGCCACATAAATAAAACCATGCTTTGTCCGAAAAAAAATTAATTGCTGGTAAAGAGAGCAAATATTGACCTTATCCAACATCTAATTGCAGAAATGAACTCTGCTCACATTATTGCATGGTTGCAATTCTTAAACTACAGTTATTTTATAAAGTTTTTAATTTTAAACGTTAGTGACATACCAAGCCAAGGTTTGTTAAATTCTCGATTTCTATTTAAGCTTTCGCAGAGATTTCTTTGGACTTCATTCTTAACTTTTCTTTGATGCCGAGTTTTTCCTCTGTTAAAAACATAAGGTTTCACTTTTGGTTTCTTAACAAGAAGAGATTCCATTTCCCTATATCTATTCACAAGATTATGAACTGTTTCTCTGTGAGAAGCACAGGGAATCTGTCTATAAACTGCCATTCATTTCTCTACACGAGTTTGTGGTCATATAGAAATCATATATGAAGATTATGTGTATAAGTATATGGATGTTTATCTATTATAACAGCACTGACACACTAGAACACTGAAACTCATGGTCTCACAACATTCAACTTCTGAACAGCACAAAAACTTTACACCACCACATGGAGAGGTGGGAAAGTGGAGGGGGGAACAGAACCGGTTAGATCACAGGGCAGGCAAATCCTCATTAAGTTGGCCATGTGTCCAAATCAAGGCTCTGTACCATATTTATTAGCACGTTAAATTCCTATAGCATTTCTTTAATTAAGAAAATAAAAATTAAAACACCCATATATAAATCTCCCCAATAATATTTCTGCCAAAACATTAAATTACAACATTGATCCATTTTGTAACACTGCAAAACAATTATTGCACTTTGTAGCAGCTAATTTTTGATAGCTCTGGTATTATTGAAGATTATATCATACAGGAGGGATGATGGACTTGCGTTGCTAATACTAATAATGAGTTCACTAAAAGGAGCAATAAATATTTTCATATTAAATGTATAGATTTCATATGGTAAGATGCAATATGACGCACTGGCTGACATTGTAAGCTGCTTCAGTGATGGTGATATGCATACTTATCAAAACAACTATTCAATAATTATTCTTCATTAAAAGTGGTTTTAAATTACTCATGTGCTCTCTTTCTTTCTACTTCATTTATTATTTTAACATCTAATACCCTTTTTTCTCCCTAACAGTGCCATCTCTTATATCCATTCAGACTTAGTGGGTTTTGCCCACAGTCTGGTAAGAGCAAAGCCAACCTCTAAGGATAGGATGCTTTGAATAAAACAAAAAGATCTTACATATCTGTATTCTCATAGCTTTTTCTGGCTATAAACATGGTGAAAAAAAAAAGGGAGATCTTATATATGAGTAAATGTGGTACTACTAGTATTTATAAGCAGGGCCTCTTATCATCTTTTATGTAAAATGTAGTACGTAATGCCTAATATACTTATAAATTCTAACCAAAGATTTGCAAATGTAAAATGAGCATTTTTGAATGTAACTTTTTGTCATTTCATAACATTATCTATTTTAGATAAATTTTTACAGTTTTAGTGCTTTATTGTCAGTTTTTGTGGTTTATTAGATTTATTTGAATTTTGTTCTATTCTGCAGCTCTATTGCCTTCCTCATTTAAGCAAAGCTAGAATGGAATTTTTAATGAGACAGGTCCTAACCTTAAAATAACTGCGGTCGTAGGAAAAGGTGTTCAGTCTTGCATATTAAGTTCATAACTTCACCTGACTTACTAGAAGTGTTATTTAAACAGTCAACCACACATTTTGGGAATTAAGGAATAATAAGTGATACAATGGACAAACAGAGTATTTCATCCTGTAACCAATGCATCAGCTTGCTGCCCATGAAAGAGCTATATGACTATAAATAACTGTGGTTTACTGCATTCCAGGACAGCTATTTTTTCACATCTCCCCCCTTTCAAAAATATAGTAAACCTAGAAAAACGGTTACTTTGGTGGCCTGCAAATCACCTGCAGCAGAATGATCAGTTTTAGTTGCAGTTCCATTGCACTCTAAATATGCTGAAAGTAAAGTCATGTGAATAGTATCAAATAGTTTCTGAATTTGGCAAAGATGTATTTACAACATCATGGTTTGTTTTTATTGTACAAGGTTTGTGGGGTAAGTAGCAGCAGAGAAGAAATTCACAATGCAACTGTACATCAAACATATACATGCTCTCAAGAATGGTGCCAAAAAGAAAATATTAGCACAGTTATTGTTATCACATGCTGCAGAAAGTAGTAGTAAATCTTCAGCATTTTTTGAAGAACTGGGTGACATTCTAGTTTCAGTGAATATTCACTTAAGTAAACCGAAGTTAAGGAACTTCCTTGAACACTACAATGGCCAATCAATTCCAAATAAGATGACTTTATGAAGAAATTACATTCCTCAGTACTATGAGGGCATTATAAGAATTGGACAAGCAATTAAAGTTAAAAAGTTATTTGAAAACTAGCTTCACTGAAGGCCTCTATGTAGCCCACGCCATTAAGGGGGGTTACAGAAATAAACAGCCTGAGTCAAGTAATCATTCAATAATCAGCTGACCCAAGGGAATTCGATATAACTTCCTGCTATTTGTTACCAATGCAGCAACATACATGGTAAAAGCTGCTGAAGCTATAAAAGGCTTTTATTCAAGATGATGCATCTAATTTGCCTTGCACATGCTATGCACAGGGTCATAGAAGAAGTTTGTGCTCACTTTTCTAAAAGTAACCAACTAGTGTTTCAAACAACTTAAAGCTCCATCAAGAAGAGAAGTCTTCAGATCCATAGCTCTATGTGTTCCCTTGCTAATGGAACCCATCATTACATAGTCCGGCTTCTGGGCCGATGCTGCTGTGTATTACTGCAACAACTTCCAAGATGTGAAATATATGGTTAGAAGATGCTCAGAAGATGCAAGATGCCAAAGTCATCCATCAGGAGCTGTTTTCTATTCAGTGAAATAATACTTAATTTATAATAATGCAGAATGAGATGGCTACATTTTTATAGTGTAATTTTTCAGTTTCTTTTTGTATATTGCACACAAATGTAAACATATGCTTTTACAAGTGTTAGTATTCTAATTTGATAAAAAATGACACACATTAACCTTAACTACTTTTCATGGATTATCAAAAATGTTAGGTCATTTTATAACTACTTTTTTATAATTTTAATTTTTAGGTTATCAATATCCAGGCCCTGATGATAAACAAATATAAATGTAATGTAATTTTGCAGCATAGTCTTCCAAAATGACACCTTTATGCTGAGACCTTAATTTTAGTTAGGTGTGACCTTGCAAATTATTTATCTACTCTAAAAGGCAAGTGCACATATTAACATATTGCTCCTAGTTTTAGCAATTTATTACTGAAAGATGATTAAAGTCTACAGTAGTTTCAAAAAGAAGGTATAGCAAAAGATTTGAAGTTAATTATGGAACTGAGCTATAAATATATATTTTTAGTTCCTCTGCAATAAAAAATATAAGTTCCAAATCACCAAGTTAAGATGCTAGATGAGGAGAGCAGGCTGAGGAAACGAACCGTCAATAACTTAAAAATACTCTTGCACTGGTGTTGCAGTTACATCAACATCTACTGCTGCTATTATAATGCAATAGGTATAGTTAATAAAAGTGATACACTACCAAATTAGTGAATGCTACATAGCAACAATTATGCTCAAACAGTTTATGAATAACTTCTTTCCTTGTTATAAAAGAAGAAAAATAAAGTACAGTGAGGCACATTTAAAACCTTCCATTCAGTTTGACCACTTACCAATGCAACTATCCCCACCGATTCTGACATTCCCTTCCATCAGCATAGTTGCAAGCTGTCTCCAACAGCAGACAGATCAGTTGTGAGTCACTCATCATTCAGGTTAGTACGTAATACGTAGTTGTGCAATGCAGGATATTCACTGCATAACCATGTATATCTTTTGAAGACATACATAAAATGCAAAAATCATATGGCAAAACAAAGCAAAAATTTGCACCTAAATTAAGGTGTAATTTCCTAACTGCCCATTTCCATTAAAACAATTAGTATGTAAATTTAACAAAACAGGTTCTGTGACAGACTGTAGTAGGGTATAAATATATCATATGCTCACAGAAGAAACACTTATGGTGCTTCCTTAGAATGCAGTCTCAAAAATTCAGAAACAGGAATTTCTAAACAATTTGCAAAACGAGCAACAAAATTACTTAAATTAAAGTCCTATTTCATTGCATTTATTCAATTATAAGTCCTTGAATATAACAAAAGAATAAATATTTGTAACTGGATACTAGAAAAAGTTAATAATGGAAAAACTGATCCCACATCAATTTTCTTTCTCGGGTTTGGCTTGAGTTCATGTATATGATTATATAGTTTGATGAAATAAAAGGTCCTGAACATCCCAAAACCACAAATCGTGGACATGATGAAAGGTACAGTTTTATAACGAACATATGAGCAATACTTGACAGCATATTTTCAGCAGGATAATGCTAAATACTGTTAATTCATCCATAATGAAAATGCATCATTATATGGCTGCAGACTTATTCACAGCAGTTTATGGCCTCCTTGTTCTCCAGATCTAACAGTATGTGACTTTTATCTCTGCAGAACTTCGAAAATTAGTATACATCACTAAACAGTGTTTCTCTTTACCTTACTGTAGATGTCAACAGCACCAGATGCTCTTTACTATCCCTGAATGCCTTGTGGGCACAATACCACTTTTTGCATTTATTTGTTGTTTAAAGTAGTAATTTATTCCCAAACATTTACAAAAGTTCAGGAAATATTCATTAGCACATTAAATATATGTATGATAGCATCAATGCATCTGGAGTTCATGCATCATATCATGAATTATAAAGTGGAGGTGAACTTTAGGATGGAATGGAAGGTTAACTGTTATAGCTTGCTTCATCATAACATGGGCAAGTGTGACTGGATTATTTCATTTGCTTGTCGCTCAACCTTACTCAGTCAAGAGAATAGAGAATCAACCTTACTCGGTCAAGAGAATAGAGAAAAGCCTTCATTCAATTTATTCATAAACACAGTTCACTATTCTAGATCATAACTTTATTAACATGTTTCTTTCATGTTTTTCTGCACAATCAACTACATCACTGTTAGACTGTGCCTCATGCTGGAAAAGCCAGCAATCAGTA
Organism: Metallyticus violacea; assembly: GCA_030762175.1. Classification (NCBI taxonomy): domain Eukaryota; kingdom Metazoa; phylum Arthropoda; class Insecta; order Mantodea; family Metallyticidae; genus Metallyticus; species Metallyticus violacea. The sequence continues at coordinate 114,868,265 of CM060831.1, forward strand.
GAAGGAGATTCCTCTGGATGGACTTATTTAATACTCATCAGAAATTAGATGCATTAGCACAAAAACAATGATGAATGTAAATGATAGTTTCTCAAGATGTAAATTGTGTTATATAAAATGGACAAGACTTCCAGCAATTTCTGTAATAAGAATGAGTACATAATTAATTATATTTTATTTGCAACACCCAAGTTTTAAAAAAAAAAGAAGCTGTTGTGATGCTGTGAATTTACAGCTCAAAATGCAAACTACTGCAGGGATTATGCAAGTAAGCAATCAACTTGTAAATAGAAGGTTTTAAATATGCCTCATGGTGCATCTTCTTTTAACATAATAAAAGGAAGAGCTGGACCTTACTAGCATACATATGTAAGAGCAATTGCATGACACTGAATATAATGCAATGCTATGAATATTGTAGACATGGTCTTGCACTTCATTATAATAATCTACAGTTCTTGATGATATAAGCCTGTAGCACTCATGGCAAATAAAGTCTCTGGAAATCAAAACTCCTTGTGTGAAGAATGCTTAGACATAACCCATGGTTCTCACATGCCTATTACTTCCTTGATTAAGAAAACATTGTATGCAAAGGAGCAAATGCAGCTAATTTATAATAGAAAATCATGGGGAAAAACAAAGGAAAAAAATGTTTAATAAAACATTTGTAACAGATACATGTGATAAGCATATTTATAATTTAAAGCTACTTAAGAAGCTATAGAAAATGGGGTGGTAATAAAATCCTATTAGAATTTATTAAATATGTTCACATTAATTCTACTTATTTATTCAGTATTAGAATATGTTTCAGGGGCAATCACTGCCATCATCAGCTGTTGACCATGTGGTAGCTGGATCCCAAAGTACTTCTGTGCTGGTCTCTTATGTTTATAGAGTGGTCTTTTTTTTTTTTTTGATTGATTTATTTATGGACGCTCTTTAACATCTCAGGTCATCAGCGTCCCATTCAACTCAGGGCATGAAACGGCCGACAAATTTTGCTCAGAGGCCTCTCTTTCAGGCTTGAGGTTCTTTTTCATGCCGTAAATGTACGACACAGGACCCACGGCTTTACTTCCCTTCCGAAGGAAGCCATACTTAGGATTTTTACGCCCGAAAAAATCCATCGGTCCTGGCCGGGTTCGAACCCGCGATCTTGGGTGTAGGAGGCAGTATGGTAACCACTACACCACCAGGACCGACAAGAGTGGTCTCTTATGTTTATAGAGTTTTTTTTCTATTTTGAAGTTTTTTTTTCTTCTTCTTCTTTTTTCAGGATGAAAATGTTTTTCCTAAGTAATAATCTCTATTGGGTTGTGAAATTCTTTCAGCAGCTTGGCCTCTGGTTTAATTTCATGATTTTGAGTGCAAAATAGAGCCAAAGCTGATTTATCAATTTATTTAAAACAAATATTCCTAAAGTGTTTCTTTCTCCAAATTTTTAAATTTCTCTTCATTTTTCTGATGTATGTTTAATTAAAACTGCACATTTAATTTCATAAATTCCTGATTTCTGTTCTTTTGGAATGGTGTCTTTTACTGTGGAACCTAGTACATTTTTTATATTATATTTGTTCTTTGTGGTTAATTTTATGTTTGAATATGCTATTGAATTAATTGTGGTAAGTTGAATGATCTTTTGAAACTTTTGAATTTGTATATTTCCTTGATGTTCTAGTGTGGAAAACTCTTTATAGATTTTTGCTTTACAAATTTATTGATAATTTTTATAGGGTCTTTGTTGAAACATTCAATATTGCTGTATTAGTTATCTATTGGTATTTTGTTTTGAACTCAGTTTCTGCAAGTGGGATGTTAATTATTAAGTGTGCCAAGCTGTAGAACACCACGTATTTGTTTGGGATGGGGTAATGACGTGTATGTATGTGTCTGTGTGTGTATGTGTCTCTCTCTTCTATGGATTCCAAAGTTCAGCCTATCTGCTTTCTTACAATTTTTAAATCTAGGAATGGGAGCATCCATTTTTCTCCTCTTCCATGGTAAACTGTATAGATTTATGTTGTAAATTAAGGAGTTTCAGAGCATCTTTTGAATGTTTTTTGGTATATTGTAAATGTGTCATACACAGAGATAGGGAGTTTCCCATTGCTAGACTACAAGCTTGTTGGTAAATGTTTTGATTAAAACTGAAGAAATTTTGCTGAATGCATACGTTAATAAGTTTTATTAAGTTTTCCATTTCTTCCATTTGTAAATTTAAGGGGGTTAACCATTTCCTTAAGATTTTCTATTGGGATGTTGGGGAATAAGACTTTTACATTATAAAGCACCATTATGTTTCCTGTTCCAATCCTGATATTTTGAAGTTTTTTTTAGCTAAATCAAATGAATTTTTGATCTAAACATTAGAGACCGCCACAGATTTACCCAGTTACCACATCGAATGCTATGATGGCAGCAATTGCTCCCAAAACATATCCTAATGTTCCATAATAAGTTTGGTGTAAACATATTTAATAAATTCTAATTCTAAAATTCATATTAATATAAAAATTATAAAAAATCTAAAAATTAAAATTAAAATTAATAAATAAATTCTAATTGGATATATTTGGTATTGCTTTTATACCTATTCCTTCCTTGATTAGTAAACATCATATAGAAAGGCGAAAATATAACTTATAATGGAAAATCTTGAGAAGGAAATAATTGTTGTAGTCAAACATTTGTAAACAGATGCTTGTAATAAGAATATCTGGTCAGCAATCACTTCTTTAAGGTATAAAGCTACATTAGTAGGACACTGGCAGAATTTATGGTAAAATAACAGGTAACAGATTGAAAACCTTACATTATATATTCCAAGCTATTCCAATTAAATGAATATTTGATGTCTTAATAAATGGAAAGCAATTATATAGGTGGGATCAACTTGTATTACTTCACAAAGATGCAATTCTTGGAAAGAACTCTAGATTACTACAAAAACGTTTTACAGGAATCATTCATTTTCACATCTATGGGAAAAAAACCCAATATAACCGACTGATTCATACTAGTGGGTTGTTTGTTATTCTGTGTGTGATAAGCATAACCAAACAAATTGTTATACAATGTAAAAATTAACTTACTTTAAAGTTTAATAATGGTACACACACTTTTTAAATTTTTTTTTTAAAGTTTAAAGGTGAAATAGCTTTATTTAAAAATATTTATTTTTCCCTTTTCTTTCCTTCCCCCCACCCTTTAGCTTTTCCATCTCTACATTCATTTGACATAGCCCATTGCAGAATTTATACTAATGACTATGTAATGCAAAAGCTACATTTAAAATTCCTATACTGTAATTGCACCACTTTGATAAGACATGAATTAAATTTCATTAATTTTTATCAAGCTAATAGGATATGTTTTGAAAGCTGTTGCCTTCATCAGCATGGGTTTACTATAAGGTTTTTCAGTATGGTATGCAGATACCTTCCAGTAGATTTGATGAACTTCGAAAAAGTATTATTACTATTCAGCAGGTTGAAATTAACCAATTTTCTTTATATTTTTTGTATGATTAAATTCTTCCATGCAGTTAATTGTATAGGATAGCTTTAAGAAGTTTTGGTTAATTTTGGAATTCATAATTTTGAACCAAAAATGGTATGCTATTATTTGGGATTTTTGCTAAAGGTCAGAATTAAACACCAGTTATGGAAATGGATCACTTGGGTTCTCTATGTACAAAAAATTTGCAGCAGTCATCCAGCAACGCAAAAGTTATAACTGGTATGGGAACACACATTGTGTTAGAAGGATGAAATGTTAATGCAGCTTATTACAGGACCTTATACTTACGAATACAATTTGGCATGGAAGCCTGATATCCTGCAAAGGCAGCCGATTGTGTAGCATAATAATGCTGTCATGCAACTGCTAATATTGCATCACTTCAGCAGAGGTGGGGTTGGGAGATACTTAAACATCTATCATATTCTCCCAATATTGTGATTTTGATCTGTTTTGGAAGATGAAGAACCCTTGCTATATCAAAGATTCCATCAAGATATGACAATCTAGCAGCAATAAAGCAGTATCTGCACTCTATCCACAAAACAAATATATTTGATAGCATCCAGCACATTCCTACAATATGCCAATGGATTTACATTTATGCACATTAAGTGGAGGGTTTGTGGGAAAATGGGCAGGCATGCCCAAAAAATTTTATTATTAAATTTCTGATCAATAATTATGACTTGGCATTCATATATTATGGTTTTTTTTGGGGGGGAGTAGTGTTTAATGCTAATTTTTACTACTGAGGCACCACAGGCGGTGGACACTGATAGATGAAATGAAATGATATATTATGAAAGGATATTTTTAAAGGAAGGTAGTGTTCCATGCCTAAGTTTAGGGTACCTCTCCAGCATTTGCCAGTTATGAGGACTGAGGAAAATCTGGAAAAACCCCCAGTCAGGGAGGACGGTCCTTGCAAGATTCAAACCTAGACCTCCCATTCACGAGTCTGCATCTTAATGATCTTGGCCATCCGTGGTGGTATTCACAATGTGCATCTTTAAACAATTGCTAATAATTTTGGTGGGGAAGTCCTGGCCAACCAATTTGCATCACAAAACTTGCTCTACAGGTTCTAATATAAATGAATTTAATCTTAAGTTTGTAAGCCATAGCTCTTAAATTATCCGTAACAGAACCGGAACTAATTATACAGAAACAAAGGAACTATTTACAATTGTTCACACCACAATAGAGGAAGTTTTGTTTTGCAGTGGATGCACAGCATGTTGATTTGGAAAGTAATAAGAGAGCAAAGTGATTAGAGTTTTTATGAAGGAGTTTATTTAACAGCTCCCAATTTGATAATGGTTGGAGTAGTGTTTAACGCCCGAGGCACTGAGGCACCACAGGCGGTGGACACTGATTATACATGAGATGAAATGATAAATTTGGAAAGGATATTTTTTTTAAGGAAGGAAGCGTTCCAGGCCTAAGTTTAGGTACCTCCCCGGCATTTGCCAGTTATGAAGACTGAGGAAAACCTGGAAAAAAACCCAGTCAGGGAGGACAGTCCTGGCAGGATTCGAACCGCAGACCTCCCGCTCACGAGTCCGTGCCTTAAGGACCTCGGCCACCCGTGGCGGTATAATGGTTAGAAATTTGCAAGCTCTTTACTAGAGGGCTGGGAGAAAACTATTAAAACATCCTAAATAACCTCTTACAACCAACCAGATATTTAAAGAAAAATTAAAAACTATGCCATAGTTTTACTAAATATGAAACAATTTGCTTGTCATAATTATAGCCAGTCAGCACTATAATGGGATCCAAATCTCATGATGTGTGAAGCATGTCCAACAATGGTGCTACATTCCACATGAGCAGTGGTTCCTGTCATTTATAAATATTAAAATCAAATACTCTGTGAAATTCGGCTAACTTTTCATTCTTATGGCTCTATACATGGGTTAGGATGAAGTGTAACATTTTTCAAAACATGTAAAATCAAAAATCATTTCTAACCAAGTGGTAGATACTCTATGGCCTGCTAAGCATTACCATCTTAATACAGACTTTTGAAGTAATAAAATTTATATATAAAAGGGTAAGCACCTTTATAAAAAGATGTATTTTATGCTATATATTCTAACATAAAGTATCTTATTAATTGATATCATTGTATGATTCAGTTGAACTACACACTCTTAAAGCTTCACTTACTTTTCATAAATGTATGGAACCGGTTTCGAGAACATTTAGTTCCCATCTTCAGCCAGTTTAAAGTTCAAGCTATAATAGTGTGTAGTTCAACTGAATCATACAATGATATCAATTAATATGATTGGCTTCAATGTGCAAGTTCCAATTTACATTTAAGTAATAAAGTATCTTGTTTTGTGCAATTCTTAATAATTAATACATATATTTGCTTTGTTTATACTCACTGGCTCTTAGAAGAAACTATAAAATTCAGAAACCATTCAATATCTTGCTATTAGGGCAACTTTGTTATTATGATCTCACCAGATCCTGTGATGTTTAGGTATGCAGATGTTTATCAACACAATGAACTATAACATGATGATACAGCAAGAAAATCATGAACCAAAGACTTGTAAAGTCATGGAAGAGATTAATAGTCAATCCAATTTCTCATTCTGTTATGTGCAGTAAATCAGAAAGCCTCTGAAATAAATTTGTAATATCCAGCTCAAACTTACTTAAGAGGTATGGTTTTGATGTAGTACTGTATTAAAATTCCTATAAACCATACTTTGCTTGTATTTGTGTAGCACACTTTATGCATAGCAATACATAATGGGGAAATAGTATGTTTAATGTCGAATCAAGTTTATGACTGGCACTCACAAAACATCAAGAGATTTGGACCCTCCAATAGTATGCCACTGAATGTTATAGCTCACCTCTGATCCACACCCATTTTATAGTTGACATACAAGTTGTTTATGCCTAGAGGTAGGTACAGATAGAGGCAAACAGACTAATCATCACAATCCCAAATCATCTACAATGGTCAGCAATAATATTACACAACTCTTTCGTCTATATTACAAAGGATATATAATTTTAACAAAGTGAAAAACCAATATGCCAGCAGCTTCTCTAACTCTTAAATTAAACAGTCTTGCAAGAATGTATCATACAAAATATAAAGGACAGCAGATAATAAACTAAAATAACCTCAACCACTTTGAATGTAGTATAGCATAGCTAGTAGCGTAATCAATGCAAGTGCAACACACCATGAAAACATTTAAGTGTAAAGCAAAACTAACAGCGAAAATAGTATTGGCAGTGAGGTGAGAAAAACAGAAAGCTGAAACTTGCATCAAGGATTAACTGCCTTGTTCATTCCTTTCCCAAAAATATGTATACAAAAACTGCTGTTTGTAATTTTAATAACTGGACTTACTGAAATACACAAACTAAAATGCAGTGGAAGAAACAGTAAGAGAATCATATCTACTACTGATAATCAAACATACCAAATTATGTGCTTGATCATTTTCTACTTTGCTAAGATTAACAATGAATAAATAACAGTTAATTCCATTGCAAGTTGGATCTTTCTTCTGGAGGCTAGCCACCACAACATGCACCATCAAACCACTGCCAAGCACCAGCCAACCAGATGGTGGAAAACTGCACTTACCTTCTTCACGTTCTTCTGTCTGCCTGTCATGAATTGGTTCTAATGGAGTGACAGGTGTGGACTTGCCAGAGTCTGCTTCAGCAGGAGGTGGAGAGGGGATGGCTGCAATTGGCAAAGGTTGGCTAGCTGTGCTTACAATCGATGACACTCCAACTCCATCCTGCTCACTAACATCAGTATGGAACTTCTTATGAGGTGGTCCTTGTATCACAGGAGATGCTCTTTTCATGCTACCGTTGAACTGCTGCCCTGACCTAGAGCCAAATGTATCCTCACTGATGTCTGGAATCTTGGCCCCCTCCACAGCTTCTGTCTTGATGGCTGCTGTAGATTCTGTTGGCAATGGTATGTGCTGCCTCATTTCCCCAAACCTTTGGTCCCCCGAGTTTCCTTCTAGTGACTTTCGCTGCATCATGCAGTCTGAATGTCTACTTATCCTCTCTTCTACTTCCTCTTTTACAACTGGCATTTCCTGAGCCGAATGTTTTGAACTGTCACCCTGGCCAACAATTCTGGCATGTAACGTGGCTGCTAGACCTTCTACAGGAGTAAAATGCTCAGAGCTTCCTCGGGAATACTGCGGTTTTGCAGCTGATGAATCTGCAGCTGCAGATTTATGATCTGAAGATGACGTGCTTACAATAATTGGTGGTTTTGTATCTGTAAAATATGATTCATGGTAAGGCTTAATATCTGCTCGAGGAAGTTGCACTGGAGTATATGTACTACTCTCTGAAGCATATCTACAAGATGAAGATGTTGAAGTCACATGCTGTGCTGTTGTTTTAGTTGCATATGATGCTGTGGATGATGGAGGATACAAAACTGTAGTACGAGGAGAATATGTGCCATTTGTATATCCATGATGGTTGTAAGCCACTTGTGCCAAAGTAGCCAATCCATGGTGCTGAGGCGGAGTTTTGGGACGATGTTGGGGATATGCCAGTCCCTCAAGTACCTGTGCTGCACCTGTTGGAGTGGGAGGATTCTCGGCAGAACTGGGCCTTGAAATTGGGGAATATACAGGAGTGCGATGGAGTGAAGGAGATGGGGAATTACCACCATGTGAATCTTCTACCTGTTCCTTGCGTCCATCTTCCACAATGCGTGAAATTCGTACATTAACGCGCTCAGGTCTCGGAGGCAGATTCTGATTCACAATTCCAGCTGGGGTGGTTGTCATGGTACTCATGTCCACTGCAGCATTGATAATACTTTGGTTGGAGATTTCCAGAGTGCGCTCTATCTCTCCACTAACTAGGTCTCCAATTGTGCGTGTTGCGACTAAACCTTTTTCCCCACTGCCTAAGGCTTGTAATTGCTGAGCTGAAGCTGCTGCAAGCTTTTCTTGTGAAAGATGACGGCGAAGAGCAAGTTTTGCAGGTGAAACCTGCAAGCAAACATACAAAACTTAACCTCATTCAACCAGATCATACAAAGAAAAATAAAATTTACAGAACCAAGTGCATCATGATTTTTACAGCCAATATTATAAGCATCATATCATGAATTTGATAGCCAATATTACATAAAAACAACAAAACAAATTAAAATGATAAAAACAACAAAATAAGTTAAAATTATCAAATATTTAAATAGATTATTGTTATTTAGTTCAACTACACACTCTTAATGCTTCACTTACTTGTCCTAATATATAAAACCGGTTTTGAGAACATTTCTTTCTCATCAACAGCTAAGCTAAAAGTCAACTCATAATGATGATAATGAAATGTTCTCGAAATCAGTTCTATATATTATAAAAAGTAACTAAATCATACAATAATCTCAATTATATGATTGGCTTCACTGTGCACGTTCCAATTAACATTTTAATTAAAATAGATGTTCATAGCGATGAAAAGCAAATGCTGTAAGAATCTCTTAATTGTGCATGATCATTCAAAATTAGGAATCTTGTCTGTAATGTATATTAAACTACGAGTTTACTGCCAGAGAGAATAAAATTAAACACTTAATTAAAAAGTTTTGATAGTGAATCACTTAAATTTTGCTGATTTCTACCAGTTTACTTGGACATGTTTCAAAGACTATTTGCCTTCATCATGAGCATGGATTCACTGTGAATCATTTATTTGTTACATTTCACTGTGAGCATTCCCACTATATATAGATTTATATTTAGTAAACATCTACATTACTATGGATAAATTCATGTGATATATGTTGTACTAAACACTCTTATTCCTTCACTTACTTGTGTAATATTTTTGGCTAAAGATGAAGACGAAGGTCTTCGAAACTGGTTCCAAATATTACACAAGTAAGTGAAGCAATAAGAGTGTTTAGTGCGAAATATATCACATGAATTTATTCATATGACTTGGCTTCACTGTGTTAGTTCCATATGTATTTTTTAAAATAATTTTTAAAAGATATTGTTTTAATCTACATTACTGTTCAATTTCTGGCAGCTATACAAGACAAACTGGAAAAAGTATAACTCAACCAACTACTGCTTAAATTAAGTGCAAAGAAAACTTATTTACAGTTATAACTTCAAGCAATTCTGTTTCTTTCACAATAAGCCAACATTATCAAACATGAAATGAAGCCATACTGGCAAAATTCTTTGCTTATAATATTCAGTTGCCCCCTACTAAACAAAGCATTTATCTGAAAACTTTATATATGCCATATTCCAATATTCAATTTCAAATTACACTAATTTATGATAAAAATACTTTCCAAAGTCTTAAGTATATACAAAAGAATTGAATGTCATGCAATATTAACTTTTGAATGTATATTTTAAACCTCAATCCCATTCGTAATCAGTTCTGCATTTTGAATATGTTTGCAAAGCACTGGCATTTTTATTAGCAAAGCTTCATTAAAGGAAATACATTCATTCATTGTGCAAGAAAAATCTGATGTTTGTTATTTTATTCAACTAAAAGTGTGTTACTGTACCTGGGTGTAATCAGGCTGAGATGTCATATTTCTAGATTGGACATCTCTACATCTGTAGGACTCCTTTTTGCCTTCTCGTCCACTTGACTTGCCAGAATCTGCTGATGTGTTATAGTAACTGTTTCCTGCCGCATTACCATAGCCATTTAATTGACTTGTGGAGTATGTAGGCATTACAGCCTGCTGCTGTTGCTGCTGTCTGTTCTGTTGATCTTCATTCAATACACTTGTTATGATGCTCTTCAGACGATCTTCAAAGTTAGCCACACGTGGAGGTTCCTGAGCTCTATTGCTGGTAAAACTGCCCTTACTACTGCTGTTAGAACGTCCATGCTTTGCTTTCATTTCTGATCCATTATAAGTGCCACCTCGAGCTCCTGCACGAGAGGATGATGCATCAGGCACTGGTTTGCTTGCACCAGCAACTCCCCCATGCCCTGGATAATGTGCATGCCTCTGAGAACTGCTATATTCCCGTGGATATCTGCCATTATTTACATGTTGCACTGATTCATGGTGATTGGCTAAAGAGTTATCACCAAGGCTACCATTAAGTTTAGGCACTTCTCTTATTTTCCCAGCCTCTATTTGCCGGCCAGTTTCCAGAATTTTTTGTGCAAGAATCTCTGGATTGTTTTCCTCTATCTTGCCTATATCAGGGACATCTGGCCAATCTTGAGAGCGGGTACGTGTTTCTCGAGACTTACGCTGAGGTTTTACTGGTTGCTGGGTTAGACTGTGATGATGGTGATGGTGGTTGGCCATTAGAGGAGGTTGTAATGGAGGATGGGCATGTTGTAAAACTTTCTCAGAAGGTGGCATAACACCTCCATTCATCTTCAAATTTGATGATGAATAAGCAGATATGGCACCATTTGATGATACTAGTGGCCCAAGTTTACGATCATCTGAGACCTTTTCCAAAGCAGTCAGCTCAGTTTCCAGACGAGATACTTTTGTATGCAATTTTTTACGATGAGATAATGTGGCTGATATTTCCTTTAAGATGTACTCCTGCGTAAGGCCTGAGAAGTCAACCTGCTGACCATTTTGTGCTGTTCCATTCATTAATCCAGCTTTACGACAGTTCTCCAAAATCTCTTGCTGGCGCAGAGAAACATATTTCACCTGGTCTTGCTCTATTAAGGTCACCTGGAAGCAGAAAAATTATGCATTAGTGAACTGATTATAAGCATATTAATTTAGATTCAAAATCAAAAGATTATTATATCAGGATAAAAGCAAGATGGAAATATGTGCCTTTAAAAAACTATTACGTGAGGTAATTCCATTATCAAATAATACCAAAAAATATTGGGCTACATATTTGTATAGAACTACAGCTTCCACATTACAAGGTTTTGCTTAGGTGAGAGAATTGGATGTTACAGATAGAACATCATGTCTGAGCAGATGTTTTAACTTAAACTAATGCTCATTGGTATGGTATGCCAAAATACCAAGAAGAGAACTTCAAACATACTCCTGAGGATAAGTGCAACAAATGGAGTTCAAATGACTGATGGAATGCCTACATTAACGGACAATAGCTTAATTAAGTAAAAATTGTACTTACGAAGCTGTAGACAATAGCTTAATAGCATGGTCTTCTACCAATGGCACTAGTCATGAAAATTACATTCTTTGATGAATAAACAGTACCTGAAACCGATTCCTAGAAAAATTTAAAGATTAATTTACTCACCTGAGCTTGCAGCTTGCTAGCCTTTGCCTGCAATTCCTTGTGTCTTAACACAATCTCTTTTGCCTTTGCCAGTAGATCTCCAGGAGAGTTAGCATTTATGCCCAATTCAGACATACGAGCCTTGAGTAGGGCCACACTGTCATCTATAAGCACTTTTATCTGCTTCTCCAACTGTGCAGCTCGGCTTTTTAGTTTCTGATTGCGTTCCTGCCAATTCAGAAAGGAATAAATAGAAAAGCTTAAAAAAAACTGCTGAAAACATAATTATATGCAATATAATATGGTAACAATGTTTACATTATATATACAATGAAACCTCAATTCATCAATTTTGGAGGAACCACGTTAAAAAATGATGAATAAAGGAAAACGATAGTGCATAAATAATTTTTAAAAATAAATAAAGGCAGTATATATGCAAAGACTACATTTTACATGTTACCATGTACACATTATACAAATTGGTCACTTTCTTTGAAAAAGGTCATTAATTAACATTTGCTTCTATGCTGTTTTTCCACATTTAACACATTCTGTTCTACTATAAACATTGCCAAGTGCATAGGTATATGCTTGCACAGTTTCACATGCTCTCAGAGCTTCGGCAAACGTTAGCAGGTCTGTGACTGTTGAATCATCTTCCCCCTCTTGCTTATACAAACACTTCCTATTCCTCCCACCTCATGCCACATGTGACAGCATTCTAACCAATGCCATAAAGGTGTCAAAACTGCCAGCACAGGCAATTCTGGGCATACTTCACATTGGCTATCATCATCCTGCTGCTCAAAAAGTATTCGCCCCTGTTTACTTTCAGCTCTATAATCTTCCTCCTGTCCACTTTCTCAGATCAAGCATGACTTGAACTCTCTGAACATGCAACATACACTGTTTCAATTATTCCAGTTTGAAAACGATTGTTCAAAAATAAAATTTCTTTGGGACTGAACGTTTTGAGAAAATAATGTGGGAAAACTAAACTTCAAGGAATGATGAATGTGGATTTTAATTACAGAAGTTATAATGTAAAACGTTCGGGACCGCATAAATTGAACAATACATCTGGGAAAATGAGCTTCGGGGAACAATAGATTGAAGTTCACTGTATTTGTGAAACTTGTAATATGCATCCCTCTTCCTCCTTTTTCTGTTTGCTATTATACTACTTTAAATCATCAGAAAAATTAAATGAAATCAACCACATATCAAATCTGTATAAAAACGGTACAACCATAAGGTGGGAAAAATGTTACCAGCTGACATGGTTCACTTCCTAAATCCCTTCAATTCCCCTAGGCTTCCACCTTAGCACCTCTGAAATGGCTCCTAGGCCTGCTATCACTGTCCATTCAGCTAAGGGGAGATGCTACATTTACTCATATAATGAACACCCCAGAATTATAGATGCACCCCAATTTCTTGTGTAAAAATTTTAAAAAGTATTTTCCGCATAATAGATGCATCTCATTTTAAATCATTTTAATAATATCGAAAATCACAACTTATACTTAAATTTGAGTTTTTACACAAAAATGCACACTAGCATTGCAATAGTGATTGGTTTTACGCATGCAAAATATAGGTACTCTCTAATTAAAAATGCAGTATTCTTATGACATCTGCAGTAATCAGTTTTGACAATGGATAAGAAATGATCAAAATATTCAAGTTATACAGCAAGTTTTAAGCTGAAAGTTATCAAATTCACAGAAGAACACACTAACAGAGCCACTGGTCAAGAATTTATCGTGTTGGAGTGTAATGTACCTGAATGGCAGAAACATAAAGAACGACCATTAAAAACCCCTAATAAATCAAGAAATTAATTTTGTAGTCCATATGGGAAGTATCTAAAATTTAAAAATAAACCAATGAAATATATAATGGAGTTAAGGAACAATGGAATAAAGTCACATGAAACAATGTGATACAAAACAAATGAAATCACAGATAGTATGGGAAGTGAATTTAAAGGTTAGGTATCTATTTTTGGGCTCTTCATTTCATCAGAAGGATAGGCTTTCTCTTAGAAAAAGCACTTGCATTTGCGAACAGATGCCACAAAACTATGAGCAGAAAACCGTAGATTTCTATAAATTCGTAATAAAGATGGGAAAGGATAAGAATTATTTGTTGTTTCAAATTAGGAATGTGGACTAATTACAGATGTTTTTTGATATCCGACCAATACAAGTGCTAAGAAGAGAGAAAGTAGTGTGCTGATATCCGCAATTAGTTATTAGAAAATGCTAACAGTAACAGCAGATGAAAGGAAATTACCACTGTTTGTCATTTGCAAAAGAAAAACTAACCCAAAAATTAAATTTCCAAAATGTACACTCATTCATATCAAGAGTCCACATGAAGGAAAGGCAATGTATGGCAACATTGCTCTACTTGTTTGGGACAGTTTTCAGATCACTCAGGCTTCAACACAAAGACATCATTGTTATCCCTGGTGGTCTTACATCTGTGCTTCAACCTTTGGATGTGTATATAAATAAACAATTCAAGGATTACATGACGAAACTCTACAAAGAGTGGATGACAGGCAGTGGTCATGAGATGATGCGAACAGGAAAGAAACTGTGACCAACAATTGAAGTGATAAGTGACTGGTTAACATGGGTGCGGAACGTGTCAGAAATAGTTAACAAAAGTGTCCTGAAGAGCAACAAATCAAATGCAGTCAATAGGATAAAAGACAATATTTTATGAGATCAGGATGAGGAGAATGTGAATCTATGACAAATGATAGCAGTGATGCTTAACCTGACAGTGAATGTGGTAAGGCTAGTAGTGGTGTTGTTGTTAATAATAATAATAATAATAATAATAATAATAATAATAATAATAATAATAATAATAATAATAATAATAATGTGCATTGTTTTAGTCACTGTATTCATTGTTACAAGTTATCATCTAGTTAGAAGTTTAGAACACTCTTTAGAGAGTTATGGAACTAAAGACATTTTCAACATCGATGAAACAGCCAAATAACCTTGGCTTTTAAAGGGGAAAGTATTATTATGGCAAAGTATTTAAGGATAGCTATGCTGCAACTTTGACAGAAGTGAGAAACTTCAACCTCTAGTGATAGGAAGTTCCACAATCCTCAGTGTTTCCTAGACATCTTCCATGTTGCTACAGGATTGCAAAGAATTCTTCGATCACCAGAAAATTGTTTGAGGAGTGGCTTATCTTAATGAAAAGGAGAATAATAATATCCTCCTTCTGGACCTTCTGCACATTAATATGATCTGGTACTACAACATGTGTGGGCATTGTACTTCCCTCCAAACATAATAAGCGCACCTTCAACCTATAGCTCAAGGCAGCGTAAGACTCAGAAATGTGCTTATCTGAAACTATTGGTGCATCAAGGAACATCCCAAAAGAAGAGATCAGAAAGTGCAATACTTTAGAAGGTATGAAGGGTGTGATTGTAGCATGGAATGCCATTTCATCCTTAGAAAGAACTGTTTCAGAAAAGAGATCTGCATCAAAACAAGAAAATAGTTATAAAGAAAAGTGAGAACTGCAAGAAACCGTGAACATTAATATGAACTTCCAAACACATTAATGTAGACACTTCAGTTCCCACCACCATGCCAATTGAGTCAAGCAGTGTGGATAGCCCTAAAACAACTGTGCCAGAGCACATGACAAGTGAGACACCAGAGTTGGAAGACAGAGGAACAACCAGCTGTTCCACTGCAAAGGAAGATATAACGAGTGCAATATCCATTTTATCACAATAAGTGCAAGAGATGCAAATGATGAAGTAATCCAAGTTTTGGATGATGGTGTTATTCAAAGCTATAGCTGAACTTCAACAATTTGTCTGTAATGCTTGTAAAAAGAAACAGAAGCAATCATTAATGGATTAATTTTTTTAAGTGGTGTAGTTGCCTAATTCTGTATATATTTTAATATTTCTTATAAAATGAAGCAACGACCTGAATATATTTGGCATCAGTTTTGCCAATTTTAAATTATAATGATTATTACTTTTTACTATTAATACCAGTATATTTTCATTTCACATTATAAGCCTGTGCATGATAAGAAATAATGTACATGTGGATATAATATTCTCTCTCTCATTGCCCCATGACTGACTTCTTGCACCCTTCTCCCTCTACCTTATCAACTAATGAGACTGAATATCTTCTGTCTCTGTATACTACACAAATAATGCATGTTATACCCTGTCATGGCAGGAACAAAGTGAAAAGTGCATAAATAATCTCTTCTGAGTCAGATATTAAAGATGTTTAAACATCAGACTCAGAAGAGATTATTAATGGGTGTTTCACTGTGTTGCATTCCAAATTGAATTATTAATAAAAAGTGCATATTTATTTGTACCTATATTTTGTCATTAATTTTTGCTTTTGTGATATTTTTGGTTATTTCAAAATTTGTAAATTTAAGTCCAAATTTTTTGTCCTAGGTGCTTTGAATCAATGAGGTTCTACTGTACTTCTGCTACACTCACCTTTTCTCTTTCAATCTGAACATTGACCTCATCCCTATAATGAGGACTCTTCATCATCTCAACCATTTGCATGAACTGAGCACGATACATATCCAACAAAATCTGCAAAGCATAAGGAGTATCTGCAGGAGCAGGCGGTATATCCAACTCTGTGTGCACCAAGTTTGTAGTGTTGGTAGTAAGACTCGTCAGCTGCTGATCCACACATCCTGGAGCTGGTGGAGGTTTCTTCCCAATTGCTATAGCAGAGCAGAAAAGTGAGGAGCCTTTATATCACAGTATAATAATTACTTAACAGTGCTAATGATTGAATGATAATGACTAAATATAATATAATAAAATATTTCCATTTTGCATAAGGAAGAGTGATTAGTTTCATTTGTTGTAACAAATAATTAAACCCCTTCCGAAAGACAAAAATGACAAATATGTTTCATATTATGTGCAATTTTTTTTAAATAGAACAGTTTTTACTTGGAACATTAAAGTTTCTAGTTAAATACCTTGAGGTGACGTGCTAAGAAGAGTTTGGCTATGCAGAAGATCCAAACCATTGATTTTAATGGCCTTCTTTGGTTTCCCTTTCTTTACGCGACCACGTGCTCCACGTTTTGGTTGACTGGTACGTACAGGCTGCATAATGGGTGGAGTGGAAGATGTTGATTTGCGTGACAGTTTACGACGCAGTTTCTTTGTGTGTCGTGATCTCCCTCTTCCACCAACTATAACAGTGAATTATTTTGATCAACCTTGTTTCCATAGTATAATTATGTGCACATTTATTTAAATGGGTACTTTAAATTTATAACATGCATAATTATCTTAAACTACAACAAATCAACACCATAAAAAAATTATAATACTGTTAATACAACTTTATAATTTACGTATGTATTTCAGCTATATAAGTTGCTTATAATGTATTCTAAGCACAAAAACACCATAAATCATACATTTAGAAAGATTGTGTGTATATGCACACACATATTTATTTATTTATTAAACTCAGTCATTGCAAAAGTTTAACCAATGCTTTTACCATTATTCCTAGAGTAATATTTTTTTGGGATCTTATGTTTGTTGATTTGGTTTATTTACAGATGCTCTTTAACATCTCAGGCTATCGTCTCATTCACTGCACTTCACTGTGCAAGTTCCAATTAAGGTTAATGTAGTTTTTATTAGAAGTTTTAGGTTTGCACTCGAAAGTTTTGTGTGCTGGAATGATGCAAGATTTTAAAAAAGAGGAAGGATGTTTTCGGTCTTGGAACTTTTGAGTTAGGCTTTTAATATAAGTGTCAAGAGAAGAAAAGTTGTTACAAAGACAGTGGCCACCGATTTAAAGAGAAAAAAGAATACATCTTTTGGTATGCAAGGGAATACAGTTATAAAAATGAAGATACTGTTGTAAATTGGTAAGCTGAATGTTCATAGAATGTAAAGAGCCATTGCATAAAGAAATATCAATATCTAGAAACATAGCAGCATTGGGAGAGACAGAAGAAATGAACTTAACTGAAAATTTGGTGTTAAGTAAGGAACTAATTGAGAGATTGTAAGTCGTGAGTGCAAAGCATGAATATATCTCAACCATAATAATGGTGCCAAAGGTTCTGATTCAAGAAATTCCTCCAAGTGAGCCATAATAAAGATTGGCATAAGACAGTGCCATTCTGGTGCCCATCGCAGCATTTTTAGATATTATTTATTATCAAAACTAAACACATTGCGAATGAGAATCCAGATAAGCAAGATGACAAATGAAATCTGTGGATGGGATATGAGGAGGTGCTCCAGAGTCCAAGAAATGTCCAACAGCAGCTAATCCTTCATAATGGGGAATGTTAGTATAAAGTGACGACACATCCACAGTGGCCAGAAGTATATTAGAATGTGCCAAAGGATCAATTTTCTTCAGCAAACTCAAAAAATGGAAGGGATCTTTGATATGGGATGGCCTATATGTAACAAATGGTCGTAATAAAAAATCTATTAGGGCAGAAATGCATTCGGTGGGGAATCAAAGCTGACCACTATCTGGCAGCCTGGACAGTTCTTTTTATGAATTTTAGATAGAAAATAAATGGTGAGAGTACAAGGGACATTAGGCGTAGGTAGAGAGATATCTTGGGGACTAAGTCCTTCTGCAGTACCAGAAGAAGCAATAAAAGAAGCTATATCTTGATTAGTCTTGACTGTAGGGTCTGAAGACAATAGTTCATTTTAAGTGACATCAAGCTGTTGGTAAGCTATACCATTTCAAGAGTTTCACATTGGTTCTGACAATTCTGTAGGTATATTTCCCTATGATTAAATAGCATGCTCACTATCCACATTTGAGGACTGTATTCACAATGCCTTCATAGAACACTTAACAAATTCACTACAGCCTCCTTTAATGCTCAACAAAATTTCAAGAAAATTTACACTTTCATCATTCTGGATAGTTTCTTTTACATGTGCTGGAAGCAAAGATTGTTTCTAACAATATTCTTTTCATCAAACAATTGCCCATATTCACCATGAACTGTTGTGCAGTATCTGATGTAGAAAATCTGGTCAGTTTCTTTCACAGAGAGACCCCAGATTTCAAACTTTGCTTAATTTGAACGTTCTTGTTTCTGAGATTATTAATGACCACAGATATCTGAGGGCCAAAGAGCTCTTTACTAACAAATCTCAATGTGTGCCTATGTTTCTCTTTGTTTTTTGAATATAGATTTTTTCAGAATATCGGAAAAACAAGAGAAACATAGGCACATGGTTAAAAGAACATTTCAGGAATATAAACATATAGAAGCTGTGGCATCTCATTTCTGTACACAGAATCAGAACATAGTGAAAAAAGCAAAATTATACAAGTTATATAGAGACCCATAGAGCTAGCAACATCGGAGAAAATCTACATTTATAAATGCAGAGAGACCAGTTAATGAACTTTGAAACTTCAGGGGATGAAAACATTAACTTTAAGTTTGTAACATCTCTACCAGAGTAGAATATGCATCCCAAAAGGAACAGTGTAAATTATTCAGCAGTCAACTGAGGATGTAGACAATGGTGTGCAAAACATGTTCTAAATATAAAGAAGTGGAATCAATAAAATTTGACTCAATCATACAATAATCTTAATTAGCACAAGCACAATTCATTTAAAAATTGTACACTAAGAGAGAACAGCTTACATAATAATGAGATGTTGATACAGATGGGGATCAGAGCATTAATGGAGCATCACAGAATAAATGGTAGGGAAAATCAAAAACCCACAAAAACCTGCTTAGATGCCACTTTGTCCACCACAAATCTTACATATTGCCATTGGCATCAAACCTGTTAGTTAAGTATCTAGCCAATCAGTTACAGCATTGCCTGTGCTGTTTAAGAGTAAATTTTTAAAATTTCTCATAATCATTTTTGGAGCTGATGAAACATTTTTCTTATATGGGTTATAATGCACTGCCTATACACCACTAAAGCATAACAAGCACTGAAACTGTATGTTCAGTTGTAACAGCACTTTTGTATACTGTGTTTAAATTTTGATTTTCATCAAAATTTTTTAAAAATTGTAAATCTTTAAAAAAGTTTTCATATGGAACTAACACAGCAAAGTTCATGTGAATTGAATCTGTTGTCTTAACACTCTTCATGCTTCACTAATCTTAAAAATATACGGAACCGGTTTCAAAGATATGTTATCTCCATCTTCGGCCGTGGACGACTGGTGTGAAAGGTTGTTGTTGCGTAGTATCAGAAGCAATGTTCTGCTCTGGTGAAACTTTTATGAACTTAAAATTTATATTTTCTTCTTTCAGAATGTCAAAATTCATCAAATGATCCTTATGTTTGTAGATGTAAATCTTTTCTCAAATATCCAATTCTACTGGTCCCTGTACAGCTCTCAATAATTCAACTTTTTTCTTTATATCATGATTTTCGGTCCAAAAGTGATATGTCACCCCAAAGCAGAAAAAAGCAGGAATTTACAAGATTTCATGTGCTGAATGAGATAAGATCTACATCTTAAAGAACATTAGAGGAATTTAAAATACAAACAAATAGAAAAATCAGCGGTGACATATCACTTTTGGACTGAAAATCATGATATAAAGAAAAAAGTTGAATTATTGAGAGCTGTACAGGGACCAGTAGAATTGGATATTTGGGAAAAGATTTACATCTACAAACATAAGGATCATTTGATGAATTTTGACATTCTGAAAGAAGAAAATATAAATTTTAAGTTCATAAAAGTTTCACCAGAGCGGAACATTGCTTCTGATACTACGCAACAACAACCTTTCACACCAGTCGTCCACGGCCAAAGATGGAGATAACATATCTTTGAAACCGGTTCCATATATTTTTAAGGTTAGTGAAGCATGAAGAGTGTTAAGACATCAGATTCAATTTCATTTTCATGCCACAAATATCAGGGAAAATATGCAAATTTTACAGAGAAATGAGCATCTACATTCAGCAGAATATAAATTTTTAGCAAATAGATACTCCTCCCCAAATTAAACAGTAGCCATATTTACCACTATTATTTTCTTCACTTTCACTGCTCTTGCCAGGTTTTGAGTTGGAGTTGGAACACCAATCACTCCAGGCACGACGTGTGGTAGGACCTGTAGCAACATTAGTTCTTGAGCGTGAAGTCACTGTTGAACTGTCATCACTGTCTCTTGAGCTATTGGAGCTTGTGTCCATGTTGAGCTGCTTACTGAGGTCTCGGCGTGCTCTTTCTCTTGATGAACGTGGCGGTGTGTTTTCCTCTTCACCTGCTACACTTGGTGGTGCTGTAATGGCCCCTGATGACCCATTCGAACCACCTCCACCCTGCAACATTAATCCAGGAATATCCACTTTTTAAAAATTTAATGTTAACAAATTTTTTAATGTTTAACCTTTACTATATATATTAGTCCTTTAATACATGTCTATTGTTTAATCACAAATTAATTTTATAATTGTTTCTGCTGTAACAAATTACTCTATAATATTAATTCCTAATTTAAAAAGGAGTATTTTTCTAGGTAGTTTTGAATATAGGGAATTTTCACAGTGAAATATAGTATAATATAACAAATTATTATTGAGGAAATCACTCATATTTCACTAATTTTGTTCCACTTACTTGGACATGTTTCAAAGGTTGTTGCCTTCAGCTTTGAAAGTGAATAACCTTTGAAACATGTCCAGTAAGCGGAACAAAATTAGTGAAATTTGAGTGATTACCTCAGTAAAAATTTTTGAGTATTTTTTTTTTATAATTTTTTTTCTGTTTTCTCTGTTGTTGCCTATCATTGTCTCTCTCTTCCTCTCGCAATTGTCTGATGAACTTCCAGATTAGGTTATTCTTAGGTGGAATTTGAAAATTCATAACATGCTGTTTGCTTTTGAAGTATAATAAGTCTTTCCCATAGTTTCTTGCTGTTTTTATTAATTTTGTTTCTGTATCTACTCCATGATTTCTTGACCAAAATGTGCAACTAATGCAGATTTTTCATAAGTACAAGGAAATAAGGACAAAGAAGCAGAAAATTCACCAGTAGTCACACTTTTGCTCAAGAAATCACAGAAGCAAAATTATTAAAAATAACAAGAAACCATACAGAACTGTTTAGGATTTTTATACTTAAAAACAAATGTGCAACAAATTTTAAAATTCTATCTTAGGATGACTTAATCAGTAAGTTCATCAGACAAACATGAGAGGGAGAGGGAGACAGGAAAGTGACCTCTGAGCAGTAGAGCAGGGCTGTTTCATGCCCTGAATTGAATGGGATGCTAATGACCAGACATGTCACAGAGCATCCTTAAATAAATAAAATAAAAATGGAGATAGCAACAAGACAACAACAGTTGCAGAAATTAACTGAATGCAAGTGCACTCAGAACATGTCTGGGATATAAAAAAATTTGTTCAATTTCCAGCGTCAAAAATCCAACCAAAGTTCATAATTCAGTGTGAATGTACATGTTTTCACTTATTACATTTTCTGCATTACCCCAGAAGTTTAAAGGCAATGTTTGGTGTGCATGTCATGGAGTTTAAAAGAATAGCATTCAATAAGTAGAAATCAAATAAAACTGAGGCTCTGAGAATGAAATATCATCATCAAAATGGAGTAATGTACATGATTACCAGTACAATAATATGAAGACTGGGGAATTGCTGGTGATAAATATAAAAACCTAGAGCCATGGAGATTTTAGTAGTTTTTTTGTATCTGGAATTTTCACAGTGAAATATATTATGATATGACAAATTATTGTTACGAAATCACTCAAATTTCACTAATTTTGCTCTTCTTACTTGGACATGTTTCATAGGTGATTGCCTCCATCTTCAGCTTGGGCAATTGGGACCAATTCTACACACCTGCTATAGAATTTGGTAAGCATTAAGTGACTGAATAGTCAGCCAATTTAATGCTCTCATCCTCTACTTAACATTTAATTATACAGAACATGTTTGACAGACTTTTGCCTGCACCATCAGCGTTGAGTCAACTGCTGAATTCGTTGTTGGTTGGATGGACTTGGTGTAGCTCTCTTAGACATTTTATGAACTTTGGAATTAATTTGTCTTCTGTTGGGATCTTGAAATTCATAATCTTATCTTTATATTTTTTTATAAAAATGTTTTCCCATATTGCTGGCTCCATGGGTCTATCTACAAATTTCAATAATTGGTTATAAAATACCTATAATTGTGTTACTCTACTACGAAAAGTATGTCATCAAAATGAATACTGTCATTAACATTATCTATCAGTAAGTTTTTAACATTAAATCTATTAATCCGTGCCAACCTGATATTAAAATCTTTAAGAATATTCTGAAATTTTTTTGTAGCCCTTGGATGATATATGAACTTTTAAAAAATTAGCTCATCTTTTCTAGTTAAAAGTGTTTTGGTTTCTTTGATATGTTTTTGTCTCTTGAATTTCTGCACCTTTTTGTGTACTAGTTCTTTTTTAAAACCATTTTTAACTGCTGTTTCTTCTATTTGTTTGTATTCATTAAAATATTCTTCTTTGCTAATTTGTAGGTTGACTAGCCAGTGTGTTAAACTGTTAATAACTGCATGTTTGTGTGCTGTGGGGTTAAAATTGTCAGCTTTGCTTTGATTATTTGCAAGTGTATTCTTTCTGTATATTCCAAATTCAAGATTTTCTTGACATTTCATTATTTTAATATACAGGAATGGCAACATGTTATGTTTCTATTTCGTATATAAACGATATGTTTGTATCTTGTATATTAAAAAGTTTTAAGGCATCATCAATGAGTTTTTTGTTAACTATGGCACACATATCGTCTACATTTACCATACCTTAAATAAGTATGGAAAAGCTGTGTTAATGTGCTTAATTAACTTAATAATAGGGCAACAATTGGAAGCATACTCAAAACTTAAGCAAAGCCTACTTCTGTTAAAGACATTCTGATTGTTCTTTTAAATGTTACAGCTGTCTATCCTTTAATTATTAAAATGCTGTAGTAAGCTGAACTAATTCTTCTTGCAGCTTCACTAACTTTCATTGTCATCAGCTTGTCAACTGTCAAAACAATTGCCATAATCTTTGTAGGACGTCTTGTTGGGCTCTGGTAAACGTCTCATGAACTTGAAATTAGTACTTTTTTCCCCAAGGAGTTTGAGGCGGAAACTATTAGCTTCCATCCCCTTGAAAATAAATTAGAATTAACATATTAATTAATTAAACTTCTTTATTTCAATCATGATTATAGTGTCAGAATTTATTACCCATACATGTGTTAAAATATTGTATGTATGATGTTATTCTCTTGCCAGAGTACAAAAGCACCCCAGCTATTAGAGAAGCCTGATGCCTATTGTAACCATATTTGTATAGATGTCCCCTAGTAAATGGGAAATGAACTATTACTTGGAGAATTTTAAAGCAGGATCTTGGTAGAAGATGTTTCTTTTGTATATTGTCGAAGAGTTTTGCTTTTATTATATCAGGTAAGGATAGATGTAATATGCCAGTTATGAGGATGAAGAGACAGGCCAATAACCTCTCGAAGGGAAGGAGGTAACGGTTTCAATTTATATATACATGAAGAAGGTCATGTATGCAATATACCAATGAAAAATTGGACAAGGCTCTTTTTAGGAGTATTAACCAATGAAAATAATTAGATATGTAAAGATGTTCTAGATTTTTCCCAAAATCATATTTTGAAAGAAAAGACAGCTTCAGAAGACTGACGGATTACCATGTATATTTAAGCTATAACTTTGCAGCTCAGCATCATTTTCAGGGGCAGTCTTCAGTCTTATTTAGTGTAGTATGGCAGTTGCGTCAGTTTTACTAAAAGAGTTATCACTCATAGTTTTACCAAGAGTGTTACGATTCAGTCGTGCAGTTTTATTGAAATTCTCACAGTATCATGGTGTTTATTTATGACTTATCATCATTATTGTTATTACCACAGAACAGAAATCAGGAATTTACAAAATAAAAGTGCAGATTGTGAACAGAGCTACATAGGCAAAACAAAAAGAAATTTGGACATTTGGAGGAAAGAACATTTTAGGAATATTCGGTTTAAACAGGTGGATAAATCAGCAGTAGCAGCTTACTTTTGGACCAAAAACCATGAAATAAAACCAGGAATTTAACTGCTGAAACATCCTCACAACCCATTGGAGTTATCCACTTGGGGAAAAATTTTCATATTAAAAAATAGATATAACCTAATGAATTTCAATTTTCCTCCTATGGATGAACTCAGCAACTTCCTACTTTAACCAACAGAGACCACCACAGGAACATCCGGTAGTCCAGCCATTGTTTCGAGGAAAGGTGGTTAAGTGAGCAACTGAAGATGGGAGAGATTCTCCTGAAACACATCTTACTTTTGTGTAAGTGAATGGAGTTTAGTGTAAAAAATGAATACCTAAGTTTAGGTTATATTGCCACTCCATTGTCAACAGCTTCATAAGTACAATATTTAATTATTGTTATTGTTGCAAGTTTTATCCTTTGTATAGTGCAAAGATACCAATAGCATCACTATCAGCAGCCGTAGTTAACATTAACATTCACTAATGACCAGTACCAAGTATACAAAATTCGTTGTATGTTGGATATCGTGGATCCTTATTATTAAATTGGCATATATCACTCAAGAAATTCTCCAATGACTAACGGTGGTTCATTTTAAGTGGAATAGACTATGAATAATAAATTCTGTTTCATCTCTTAAAACGATTAATCTTGTTAATCCCCTTGTTATTCTCCTTGACTCCTTCCTCTGTGGTCTCTGAATCACAAAAAGTCCAGCAAAGAAAAAATGAGCTAGTCAGCACAACTGTAAGTCAGTGAAAAATCATCAAAGAGAAAAAGAAGAAAATCATCATCCCTGAGAATCGAACCATCACAACTTAATTAACCACACCTTGACTTGTCCCTCCAATCTAAATTACTGCCACAAGTTCATTAGCCGATTTTTTTTTATTTCTGGATGAAAATTTCTTCCATATGTTAGTTACAAATCACTTAATATTTTCTCTTTCCAAATAAATAGTTTTATTGAATGAATTCATGTTAAAATGTATATTTGAATTTTAATTCTGTTGTCAATTTCTACGAGACAGATAGACAACATTTACAAATCCTATGAACTATTCTTACAGCAACTGTTTTACTTTTTTTTTTTTGCCCTTTTTCTCTATATGTCCTTCTACATTTTACTGCCCTTTCCTTCTATATGTCCTTCTACTGCCTTTAACAATTCTACTTCATCTTCAATTTCATTATTTCCTATCCAAAAATGAGCTGCCATAGATTTCTCTTTTTGCTTATAGTTTGTGTTTCTGTTATGCTCTTTATGATGAGTGCTCATGTTCCTTTTTTGTTTTTCTAATACATATTTCATTACAGTCTATGAGATTATATGATAAGTTCCCGAATTCTTTTATGATGGTATACTATCTGTTTTTCTTTATACAATTTTTTGCTAACTTATTCTTTGGTAAACTAATGCATTCAACATGTTCACATTAACACCTTTCATGCAAATAAATATGCGCCAATAGATTCCAGGTTCATTAAGTCACCATTTCTTCATGCCATTCATAAACCAAAATTAACTATAGCAGTTAATGGGCCATAAAGCATTTTTCCACATCCCCCCCCTCGCCCTCTTAAACTCATGTGCTTTTTAAAAGTAGCCTGCAGAGCACCAGATAATAATACTAAGTTTGTTCCCAATTATACATTTATTAAACCCTTATTACAAAAGTCCAGATCCTTCCAATTTTATACAGGGAACTTTGCATACAGCACATGGTAGATGGGTGTAACAACTTACAATGCCAGTATTAATAATGTTATGAAAACAACTTGCCTCCTATTGGTACATTCCCTATTATTATAGCAACCAAAGTTATTTCATCTTTTCCTTTAATTTCCAATACTCACTAAAATTTATCTACAAAACACCAATCACCAACTAATGCTAAATATAATTATTACATTCACTGCATCACAATAATCCTCAGCTAAACCCTTGTATTAAATATCAATTTGTTACAAGACTGATCTAACACAAATGCAACACTTACCCGAACTTTTGGATTCTTCAGTCGCTGAAAATAACGTTCCAGCTGGAAAAATAAAAAAGTATGTGAGATTCAGGAAACATGCAGTGCCTACAGAGTATAAGAGAAAAACAAATAAACATTTAAGTTAACCATAAAGGATTTGCTCTCAATTTCAAATATACATAAAAAATATAAAAGCTCTATATTTTGAGTGATGGCAAAAACTAATTAAGTCTTAGCATTATGAATTTATAATTATTAATAATCTGGAAGGATCATCCAAAACTTATGGCAATTAAGGACACTTTCAAGAAATAAAGCTGAACATTTAGTAGAGATCAATGTTTGGCAAAATTATGTCTAAGGATGTAATATGAGCTTATATACTTTACAAGTTCAAATTGTGGTAGACCACAGAATATTTGCTTTAGGTGAATAACCACTATTGAAGTTACAGTTTAAAATGAGATAGGAGATTTAAAATTAGGGAAGCTAGAAGGTTCGACATGTGAGAGCTGTCCTAAGTATCATCCTAGTGCATACCTATACCTTCGGTATGATCATTTCCTTATCCATAACTTGACAAGCACCATGTTGCAAATAATATTTGTTGAATTTAAAGAACCCTCAAGGCTTGATATTTATATTCTATGCATCCTATAACATACAAGAGCAATAAAAAAAAGTTCTTGGCCTGACACAATAATGATGCTGATTGTAGCAAAGAACGATATTTGTCAGTTCTGGTGGTCTAGTGGTAACCATATTTACCTCATAAACCCAAAATCGCAGGTTCAATCCTGGTCAGGGTCAATGGATTTTTGGGGTGTAAAATTCTAATTATGGCTTGCTTCGGAAGGGAAATAAAACCATATCATAGATTTACAGCACATAAAACAACCTTAAGCCTGAAAGAAGAGGCCTCTGAGCAAAATTTAGTGGTTTCACACTCTAAATTTTGAGATGCTGAAGACCTGAGGTGTTAAAGAGTGTCCATAAATAAAACAAATCAACAAGCAATGAAATGATCCTTTATATGATATACTGTGAAATTTCGAACATATGCTTTCATTTGTGTGGTTATGGATAAAATCAAATGTTAGCAGTAATAAGATATTTACTTTAAAAGGTTTAACTGAATAAAAAATGAGTTAATTTCTAATTTAAAGGACTTTTCACCACTGTTTGACAGTGAAATAATGATTAGCCTAATTTAAATAAGTTTTGAACAACATTCAGGATATCCAATATCTGCAACATGCGAGGAAAACACAACAAAAATCCATATTACTGTATTAAATGATCAAGAGTACATGAGCTTGCTGATATTCCCAAGATCTTAAAAAATTGTGTTTGGTACATCTTGCATTTCAGATGAAAAAGCTCTCAGCACGATGGATATCATGCTCATTAACAATCAACCAGTAGTATATAAATCAACATTTATCTGGAGTGTTCTGACATGTTTAAATGAATTCAATCCAATTTCTGCAACACTCTTGATGAATGGATGCACCACGACATGCCAGAGTCAAAGCAGTAATTCAAACAATGGGAGAAAGAGGGTGAAGGTGCTCTGAAGGATTGTCTTCATAAGTGGAAAAAACAATGGCTATTATTTGCTGGGATTATCAGGATATTGTGCTCATAGGCTATCTAGAAAAAGGCAGAACTATAAACAGAGAGTATTATGCAGCATTGTTCGGACAAATGAATGATGCTATTAAGGTTGTATGTAACTATCAAAGAAAATAGTTATAAACTTAATGGAAGTTAGAAACAGGAATTTAATTAATTATACACATAAGCGGCCAGTATTAGATAACACTATACTTCATTAACTGATAAATTTATCACAACATGTTTCAAGAGCATTCCTCTCATCTTCAGCTGGGGACCAGCTAACACTGGCAGGTGAAGATGTGACCTCTGGTGGTCCAATATACAGCAAAACAGAAAGTTCATTGGTGAAATATCAAAATTCATAACAGAATGCTTATTCTTTAAAATGAAAATCTTTTCCCATATTGCTAATTCCCTGGGATTGTTGGTAGCTTTCAAAAGTTTGGTTTCTACTGATTGTACATCCAAAAATAATCTGCAACTGTTCATTTATCCATCTGTTTATGTCATACATTTCTAAAGTGTTCTTTTGTCCTTGTTTCCAAATTTCTTAATATTTTGCCTATATATATACAAAGTGTTAATGAAAAACACCTAAATGCATGGTCCACAACTCGACATAAAAAAGGTTTTATGGTGTTAAGCATTTTTGCATCAGATGCTGATATGTCAGTGTTAAAGCCAAGCTGGGTTTAGTATGTCTTTAAAACTGCCTTGAGAACATAAAAATATCAATTTTCCGCAGCTCGTTATCAGCGTTTTCAAGATTTAGTGTCATAAAAATCCTTCAAATCTCAAACTAATCTAATGACAGTGTGACATTCAAAATCTATTAGCTGTCTTCTTGCATTATGCAGCCCATACTAGAGGGAGCCTTTAACTGTTTATGTGGGTAATCCATATTGCAAAAGCTGATGTTTCGCAGTCTGGGGATTCAATTTTTGTCATGCCATTTAGTTTTCTTTATTCAATATGAAGTGCTGCAATACACATGCTACAGAACTGTGCATGAAATTTAGGTAATCTTTGCATATATGACACCCAATTCATTAAGATTGCCCATAATTCTACATTTAGTAAGCAAGAATTGTAATTATATGAATTCCTATGTTAAGATTTAAGTAAATAAATTTAAATAACTACTAAAAACATAGGCTAAAAGCTGTATTATTAGGCCCTAGTCAGAAAATGACAGAAAAAAAAAAGTGATGAATGAAACTTGAATTCGGAAACAAATGACTAACTCCTATTCAAAAATTAATGTCATAACCATAGTGCTAGCGAGATAAGTTCAGAAACCTCCCTTTGTAATCATGTGTTATGCTTTCAAGGGGCATCTTCTTTAGCCACTGGAATACTGATGCTCTAGAAACTTAGCTTAGAAATTTGAACAGAAGGCCATATATTCTCTATCCCAAATTGCTTATATAAGACATCTCTACAATCTCTGAATTATTTCAATGTAGTTCATTAACATCTTGTATATCTGATTACAACCCAAATAATCTATCAGATATACTCCTGCCAACAAAAAGGTGTAATTAAGCTAGAATCTCACTGGTTTAAGTGTATTGAGTTAAAAGGTGCTATGTTCAAAATTTTATATATATAATAACAAAATAAATACTAATAATTTGGGTCAGAAATATCTTTCTAAACAATCCTCATACAATTCATTTGCACTCTTTGATAACAGTATTTATTATCTAAATCTACATTACAATTAAATTGAACATTTTATTTTCCTGTATCTTCTGTTCAATTTGCATGTGCACTTTCTCATTTGCAATAATGAATTAATTCACAACATGTAAAGGCAATTTCTATTTCATGCTTGTTCTGACGAGTTCTATCATATTCAGTTCCACTGCCATGGGTTGCCAAGGTCGTTAAGGTGCGGACTCGTGAGCTGGAGATCTGGGGTTCAAATCCCACCAAGACCATCCTCCCTGACTGGAGTTTTTTTCCAGGTTTTCCTCAGTCCTCATAACTGGCAAATGCTGGGGAGGTACCTTAAACTTAGGCCTGGAACGCTTTCTTCCTTAAAAAATACTCCTTTCTCAATATATAATTTTATTTCATGTATCATCAGTGGTGCCTCAGCAGTAAAAACAGGCATTAAACACTACTCAAAAAAAAGTAGTTCTGTTCTGTCATTATGTTAGTCCTGATGGTTTAGTGGTAAACTTGTACTCAACCATACATCCACTTCCTTAAGATCAGTTACCTCTTCCTAACAACATATGTGATTGGACAATTGATGGAGAATATAAAGAGAATGTATGGCACTGGAGCTGCTATCAGTGGTGCCTTTATTTATACAGATTATTTGACTATTTGACATTCAGCATCTTCTCATTAATCAGTAAGAATGTGTCATTGTGTTCTGAGCCTTTTGTGGTGAGAAGGAAGAGGGAAAAAGGTAGCCTAAGATAAATAAAAAGATAGAATGGTTGACATTATGTAGTTTATAAATTCACAGTTCTGACCATCAATGCGACAAATCCATCAGGGAGCCTGCCTTAGTGTATTGGAAGAGTAGCACAAGTTTCAATATTAATTCATTTTGGAATCGAATACAGTGAAACATGTATTAATAATCTCTTCTGAGTCAAAATATTAAAACACTCTTTATGGTTTCACTCACATGAGATTTACTCAGGACACATATGAGAAACCATAAAGATTGTTTTAAATATTTCGACTCAGAAGAGATTAGCAAAAGATTGACTATATGTGAAAGGATTGTGATTTCTTTGGACAGTAGCAGTGACTCCTCATTTATCAGTAGCATTTATATTATCGCTTTGCCTCACTAATCTGTTTATGCATCTCATTATGTATACGTGCAAATGTATGCATTCCTTCAAGGGCTCACAACACAACTACAATTAGAAACATATGTCTTTCAGAGATTCTGCCAAAATTTCTGAGTTAACCACTCAAGAAATAAATATGCTAAATTGAATTGTTAAAAATGCCTTCATTTACAAGACATCTATCCCATTTCATAAAAAGGCTCTTCTCTTCCTCCAATATGTACACTGTAGTGATATAATTGGTTCTTTTTTGAACTGTCTTCACAATCCATAACAATATGTACATTTCACTTCTCTGCAATTCAAACTTGGTTTAATGAAGTCATTTGTGAAAGTTCTTACAAAGTACAGAAAAAATATGTATAATTGAAAACATTTTATGATACAGTCGAACTACACACTCTTATGTTTCACTTACTTGTCATTATTGTAGACAAGTACAATAATACTGCAATAATGACAAGTAAAGCATAAGAGTGTGTAGTTCGACTGTATCATAAAATGTTTTCAATTATATGATTGGCTTTACTGTGAATGTTCCAATTAACATTTTAGTTAAAAATATGTATATTTGACAGCCTAGTTCCAAAAAATGCAATGAAGCCAAAATAAAATAAGGAATTTATCTTGGTCTATAAATACAAGAAATGATGCAATATTCAGATGTGTTGAATATGTTGGTTCATATGGAAAAAGGTGGATGGAATGTTTAAGTTGCTACATACTTTAATTTTTAATCTCAAAGCTGACAACTATGAAATAATTGTAAATGAAATTAAAAGCTGTTTCAAATGTATGAAATGAAACATGTGGCAAACTGCACTTCATTGACTGTGTCATTTACACCTTTTTATCTTAGAATTTGGGATAGATAAGTGATGTACTATATCATAAGGCTGTTTCCATAGATATTCTGAAGCCCTCTAAGAGGCAAATATTTATTTCCAAAATATGAAAATTATTACTCATTACTAAAACCTGTTTCTTGATATGTTTTTAAATTTAATTTACAATGCTATCAGAATATCAAATATCTTGATTGAACATAATTCCATTAAGTGTTATGTTTCATTCTAAGGTTTAATTTATTATGTTTAACATCTGTTAAACATCTGTTTGATATCTGCTATCAGAATATCAAATATCTTGATTGAACATAATTCCATTAAGTGTTATGTTTCATTCTAAGGTTTAATTTATTATGTTTAACATCTGTTTTCACTATTTTGGATCAATGGCAGTGAGTGCATACTGATGATACGTGAGATAAAATGATACATTGGTTAAGGAATTTAATTTGTTTAAACATTCTTATAGTGTAAATGATATGTACAGAAAGTAAACACCTCATGTTTTGAGACTAATGAGATGATTAAAGACTGTGTAGTGGTGTTATAAACTTTCTTAACAAGGCTTTTCTTACCCTGTTCCAATTTATTTTCCTAAGCATAACTCATATTTTAGTTCCTATATGCAAAGAAGTAAGCTACTAATTATGTAATCTACTTTAATTATTACCTTTGTGCGGTCTATAATGTGGAGGTAGTAAGAAACAGGTTTACCAGTCCATGAGACTGAGCCACGTAGAGGGGACATCTCTGACACGTGCATAATAGTGCCAATATCTGAAAAGAGAAACATAAATCATAAGTCTATTTCTTTATATCTGGTTAAACTAACAGGGGAAAACAACTGCCAGAAGATGCATAAGAAAGACAAGGCTGAGTGTTTTTTAAGCTTGATACATGTTTTTTTAAAGTAAAATACTGCATATGGCTTTACAAAATCAGTCATTCCTATAACTTGTCTTGTAGACTGTAAATTTAAAGCTTCTGTAACTAAAAGAACATCTGAGATATTTGCTCTAATTTCAGTTAAGTAAAAAACCCCATCATTCTTAGCCTTATCTCCAAGATGCCTGGTTATTTAATTAAATAAAATATTGATTTATAAAAGTAATGGCTGTAGAGCATTTAAATCAAATAGCTCGTTTTACTAATATGGGGTAATAGGATGTTCTGACCTCGTGGAGTTTATATTCCCTCTGTTCCAAATATAATACAGCACCCAGAATTGTTCCAAAATAAGGTTATAGTCCAGAGTATAATATAGAAACAAGTCATGTAATACTCTAATATACAACATATTCTGCAATATGATATAAAGTTGCTGGCAACATCCCAATAACAGATACTAATGATCAAATTGTCCCTTGCTTAGTTCAACAGATTAGTATTTACACTTATATGCTACTAATATTCTTTAACATCCTGCATTTTTGTGCAGGAAATTGTCAGATATGTTACCTGAAACTTAAGTGACCTAATACTGTTTTTTACAGGCTGCTATCTTTCTTAAAATACAGCAGAAGTTACTTAAGGGTCATTACCTGTCAGATGTTATGCTTTCAACTTTCTATTCCCATTTGGTGAGTTAGTCAATTCTGGGCTCCTACTGAAACACCACTGTGGGTGGCCACTTGATTTGTGTAAATCAGTTCTGTTAAACATTATCGTTTGATGCCATAAAGTACATTAATAAATGTCATATCTGTATGCTGTTTCCTGTCAACTCTGCCCACACAACCACAGTGTAATGTTCATCCATCATCTGTGTATGCGTTATAATCCAGTTCATTGTACTTACTTCTAGTCATACGTTGGAACAGAGGGAGTATAAAATACTCATACAGAATTGACAGAGATAGTGCAAGGAAGCAACATTTTCAATTTTACATAAAATTACATCTCTACATACCAAAAAAAACTTTGTTGACCAAGGGAAAGCACTGATTGCTGCTTCTTATGAAATAAAATACCAAAATACAAAAGAGAAAATATTACACAATATCAAGTAGAACAAAGCGATACTACTATAAAGAAAAAAATATATAAATAAATGAAGAAAATAATAATGATAGTAAAAACTGGGTTTGAAAACAAGTTCTATAACACAGAAGGCAAAACTACAAATAGTATATACCATGTCTATCAAACTCAGCTCAATTGATGTTGTGAAGATCCTCCCCCCCCCTCACATGCTTCTAGGTCACAATCACTGTAGAGATGGTAGGAGTTGGCCTTCTATACCAGGCATGACATAAGCAAATTTTGCTCTTGTAGAACAGAATTTTGACAGACATCATTTAACAAATGAACATTGAGAAAAAATTATCTAATAATGAATATTTAGCATGTGTTCTCCATCACTTCTGCACTTCACATAAGTTTCACTTTAAAATGGACTGCATAGCTTCATACTACAAATGTGCATTTTTATTTAGGGCAGTGTGTATATACATCTCGATAACAGATTACAAGAAATAGTGAAAAAAAATTCAACTTGCAGTTATTCCAGTGATAGTCAATTATTAAATGGCTTTTAATGGCAGCAAATGACGAGGGAAAAAAAGTGGGAGAAAAGAAGTATCAACAAAAATATCAAGTTACAATTAAATACATTACTTCCCCCTTTTGTATTTTAACAAAGTTCCTAGTTTCCTGGTGGCTCATTTTTTCACAAATCCACAAGGCAATCTCCAAAAGTATAAGGCAAGCAAATTGCTTTTTATTTATTTATGGACGCTCTTTAACATCTCAGGTCATCAGCGTGTAAGCAAATTGCAAATATGCACGTGTAGGCCATATACAACTTTTTTCTGCATCTTAGAAAAATTATTATTGTGTTTCTACTTTAAAAATGCAGCCTTGTTAGTTCAAAAAGCTGTTCTAAAAACTGGTGATTTCTAGTGCTTTGGGCCATAATAGGAATAAGATATCATCTTTTAACCGAGTTCTGCTGCTACATATGGATAATACACAGCCTCCAGTGCTTTGCATGTGACTATACAGCCTTAGAGGGCAGCCTGAACAGCAATAAATATAACCAGGCATCTGGCAAGCATGCATTGCAGCAGCTGTCATCATTATATTTAACCCCTCAGGCCGGAGTATGAAAAATCAAGATCAATTTGAATCCTGGCAAGCTTCTTCTTCAAGATTTGCTAAACTTTAGTCACTGTCACAGCATTTCTCAACTATTATCACAATATATATATTTATCAGTTATTTAGGGGCTGTTATACTAGATATGCTTGATCCGCTTCTTAATAAAGTTGTTTGGTAAAGATTTTCTTCCAATCAAGAGGGTAATAATTTCAAATAGGGTCATAGCTAGTTTAATGTGAGTGTTGAGAACCACTGTTAAGATCACTTTTAAGAACACTTTGCTCTTAAGCATTTATGTCATCAGCATTCTTTTATTTTTTCTTTCTTTAGTTGGTTAAATATGACGGTATATTACCGGCATGAGGGATTAAAGAAAAATATTAAATAATGAACAAAACTCATCACTCTCTTGATAGTACAAAAAGAAAGTCCACTAAACCTGCGATGGGGCCCATCAGCCACTCATGTTCAGTATAATCCATTTACCAGGCCTCCTCCCATATAATACAGCCTCAAAAAATTTGTGCATTATTTTCTAATATAAAAAGGAAAAAAACAAAAGTTATGCCAAAACTGTCAATATGTGGTTTTAACAGCATTACTCAGTCAACTGTTTATCTTTATATCCAAAAATTACAAAAATGTTCCTGAATATTAAGAGATTTCAAACTGCTTGAAATACAGTAAAACCTCGATTTAACATAAACCTGCAAAGCAAGAAATTTCAAGTTCCATAAATTATTTCAAAAGAGTAATGTAATTTCATTTACCATAATTTGCACTAGCATAAAACCTGCTTTTAGCATTGGAAACTGTCAGATATGTACATTCAACTTTACTCGAGCACAACTCTTGTAAATAAAAATGTTCTTGACTAGCAAAACCAAAGGCTGATGATTACTGCTTAACCCAATGCTCCTTTAATTCAACGTATGCTGGTTTCACTTGAGCTTTAGCATCATAGCGTCAGTTATACTCAAGCTCCTCCAGATTAACCAACTTACAGCATTTTAGAGCTGTGAATAGCACCTTCAAATTCCACAGTAAATGAAGCTATTCCACTCCATTTTATCCAACAAATACTAAAAACGGAAATTTTAGTTTGATTTCTTGTAATTTTCTTTTCATTATGTTAGTTTGCTGTTATAAGATTTGGCTCTGCTAATGAATTTAGTCAAGATTTGCAATGGTGGGGAAAGCTCAAGCGTCAAAGATGTAAGTTGTATGGCCCCACCAATCACCCAATCACTGAGCTGCTCATCATATGCACCTTCTGCATTTAGCTCCCTGTTGCAAACTATTGTTTCATCCAAGCATGTGGCATTATTCCTTGTGTTGGTTTAATTGAAGTTAGTTTTGTGCATGAGCAATTAACCATGTTATTAATGTTATAGTTATTGTTACAGCCATATGGCTAGTGCTTCGTCAGAATCGGGAGGGGGATTGGCTCCTATTAGAGCCAAAACCATGAGTTTATATTCAGGCTGCACAAATATTTGAGGAGCAGAATAATGGAGGACTTCTTCTTCCTGTTGTGAGAGTGATAAGGGTATGTGATGCTTCGAAAGCAGAAAAAGAATGGTCAAAAGTGTGACATAAGAAAATGACCAGTTGATTGTAATACACCATTTGAAGAGCTACGTACTTCTCGCAAATTAAGACTAATATCTAGCCCTAAGACAATCCTCAATGCCTTTCAGAAGGATGCTGTAAGGCAGTATATTTATCAGCATACCCGAGAAAGAAATTTCATACTCATATGAACTCCTGCATTCTTTGAAGGAAGCAGGCTTATTTGATAGGGGTTAACCCAGCTTGTGTAAAATGCTGAAAGAATTTGGCTTTAGATATAAGAAATTTAAAGGAAGAAAAGTTGTGATATCATGGTATGATGTGAGAGATTCTAATCATTAGTCTTGAAAAAGTGGTGGTTAGACTAAACTTAGGTGAATGACTGGGACACAAAATCACAAACCTGGACAGATGACAGTATCGAAGGCGTATTAAAAACACCCACTGGGAAGGGAGTGAGGCTTATTCTGTTTCATGCAGATAGTTTAAATGGATTTGTTCATGAGCAAAACTTCTATTTAATTGATATCATACAATGATATCAATTAAAAGTAGAATTGTTGCAAAATGTAAAATTCTATAAGCCAAGATTCTGCAATTTAGAAATAAACTCTATCACTGCTACTCTGGGTACACAGTCATTAGGATACTACCTTACCATTGCCATTTTAATGCCAATGAGCTAGTTTGGCCAGAGGTGACGGAGTATATTAAAGAAAAGAATAAGATTTTCCATCTTACGGATGTGGAATGGCTGGTGCACCAGGAAATAAAACAAATATCAATGGACAAGTGGCAATGGGTTGTGACACATACATGGAAAGTTCTGCAGCAAGCAAAGGAAGCTGACGGTGTAATGGAATCACGTGTGGAACAGTTAATTATTTCTCTGGATATAAATTTGGACAGAAGTAAATTCAGTGGCACCATTGATGAAGTAATCAATATCTATGATGATTGCATCATCTTTCTCCTCAATGATTTGCAGAATGTAAGTACATTAGTCTCTTTCTTGTGGTACCTGTTAATACTATTCTTATATTTAAAATTATGTTGTATAGACCTATTTATTTGGATACATTAACACAGGATATTGTTTATTTAACTGTTAAAAATATACACTCCCATCAGTTCATGCTATGCTGCACAGAACCAGCTACAATACCTCTCTTGGCAAAAGTAATGCCACAGCCAGAGGCTCAGCAGCTCGGGTATGGTGTTGGTGTTTGGTGGTCTGTCTTAGTGTGTAGAATCAAATAACAGCTTGGCTTCAGTTTGCTCACGCACACTGTTTCAGTTAATTCAGAACCGACTTAAATTAGTTTATTATGAGAGGAAAAAAAATTACCACAGGAATCAAGATGTAAAAACATCAATGATCAAGTAAAGCTGTTGTCATTATAGACATTGTTCGGAGTTATCACATCATTTAAAGTGCACAACTCCGCTATAGAAAGAGTAAATCAGTATGACATGACATGCTAAAAAGGAAACAATTGCCAACATTCAAGCAAAGCAATTACCATTATAGACATTGCTCAGATTATTTGAGGTGGACAACTCTGCTACAGACAGTAAGATATGGACAAGCTAAAAAGCAAACAGACCAACATTTAAGCAGAGCCATTGAAATTATAGATATTGTCTGGAGGTTATCATTTCATTTAAAGTGAACAGCTCTGTTATGAAAGAGTGAATCAGTAAGAAATGAACATGCTAAAAAAGAAACAATCATCTATGCTTATTTTAAAAAATGAGGCACAATGAAAGTTGCATAAAGTAATTCTTTGTATTTATTTTGTGTATGTTTTTGACTTTTGAAACATTGGACTACAATATTTAGCACAGAAAAAAATCATGTTAACTGCAGTACAGTATGTACAGTATGCATCTGCTTGTGTTATTGTTGCGATGCAAATATCGTATTTACCATTTATGTTAACACAAAGATTTACAAAAATTGTGCATTTTGTTGAAACCTCAATTTAGGGAAAGTTCCCATTAAGTTAAAAAAAAAAAAATGAATTAAAAAAAAAGGCCAGGTCCGTTTAAAAATGCTAAATAG
Organism: Metallyticus violacea; assembly: GCA_030762175.1. NCBI lineage: Eukaryota > Metazoa > Arthropoda > Insecta > Mantodea > Metallyticidae > Metallyticus > Metallyticus violacea. The sequence goes on from CM060831.1 coordinate 114,907,175, forward strand.
GGATTATACTGTATTATAAAAGACATATTAAGACAAAGCACTAAATTAATTAGTTTTCTACATCAATCATCTGTTGATTTTTATATCTTTAAATGAAGGTAAATGAATGAAGGAAAAAAATATTCAGATACATGAGCACATATGGGAGGAGTCCGGGATTTAGATATACTGGCCCACATCTTCTAGCCTTCTCCCGTCGTTACTGTCATCGCTTGAAGAGCTTTCAATCACTGTACATCACATGCTACATTAAGACTCTTCTTCAAAATAATATCAACATTAGTAAACCTGCAAAAAGGGCAGAAGGACAGATCAACACACAATTTACTTTATAAACCAGTTACTAATTAAATTCTTTAACAATGGTGTATGCCAGGTGCAAGTTTTTCTTTCTTTATTTCTTTCTTTTTTTCTGTATCCATAATGATCCACTTGCCATGCATTTTCTTCTTTGAAATAATATTACATAGTTTCTTGCTGATTTTTTTCAAAGAATACTGAAATAAATGACTCAATGTTATATTATTATTATTATTATTATTATAATAATAACAATAATAATAATAATATTTACTAACTTTTACTGCATTTTCATGAATAAGCTATTATCTGTAGTATCAATGATGTCATACATTCATCTTTTAATACAAAAGTATAATTACATTTTCTTTAAATATCCCGAAGATCAATAAACTGATATGTTGACATACAGGTCACAATATAAGATTTTTGAGTGATTAATTACAATTGATGAGAGGAGATCTAAACAAATGAAGATGGAGAGGAAATGTTTTATAAAATTTGATATTCCCAAATCTTAAAAAATTGCATCTGGCAATCATAAATGTATGAAAGTCTTATTTAAAATGGTTGAAGCTAGCTATCACCATATCTTAACAAATTTACAAGGAAAAGTTAAGAGTAGATATCTATGTATTAAACCCAGATAGAATACCAATAATGAAACAGAGATACCAGAGAGTAAACAAACCATGCAATAAGTTTAGCTATTGTTAAATCAATTTCCATATTTACAGTCAGGATAGGAAGGATATGAAATTTAAAACAAAAGAAGCAGTTCTTTTTAAACAGGGAAATTAATGCAAACAAATGTTATTACTCGACCAAGGCAAATGGATCTGCAGAAAGAATGCAAACTAAGTGGTGGTGCAGTATGAATGGAGAAAGAATTTGTAAACATGACTTAGTCAGGTTTAGTTGTATTAGTTTATTCCCATAGTATTTATGCTAGCAGTGATGGAATGTAAAGCTGATTAAGTTATTCACGAGCAAGCTCAGCATGATATTTACAATGTTATCAATTTTTGTGCTGAAGAGCAGAAACAAGGCCTCAAAATACCTGTTATAAATGCAACTGGATGTATTATTGTTTGTACCAGGTTTAGTAAAATGACTATATGTAAAATTAGAAAAAAGAATCTCTCGAGGAAAGTGAAATAAGAAAAATTAGATCTCATCAAGTTAAAAAAACTTTAAATACAAGATTATATTCAACGATATGAATGATTGCATAATTCAACATAAATTTCAGGAATATTCTGGATTTCAATATTGTGAAAGCTATTAAAATTCTGCAGGGATGAGATTAATTTCTCTGGGAGCAAAGCAACTCTTAGACAAACCATGAAGTCTATTCGAGTTCATTGCAAAATGAAAGTTAAGAGGGCTTTTTTTTCAGCAAACAGTCTGACAAGTGGCTGAAAGTATGTCATTTCTCAGAGCACTTAGAAGGCATGAAAAGGGAGAAAAACATTTAACATGGATTCACACCCATTTTACAGTTTCCAAGTGTTGGCAGAGTGATAACATTCCAGGTGTGTATGTAAACAAAAGTCCCAGCCAGCACCTTATTATCACCAATGCTGGTTTGGGGAGATGGTAATTATTCAACATACCCACCTCATTTATGATCATTTATGATTGAAAATCTAAGACATCCAATTATCACAAAGAAACTATAAAAATTCTTCTTGGTGAAATATTAATTAATATCTGAATTACCATAAAGTAGCATTGTTGCTCTTGACAACAAGCAAGAGAGCAAAATCCCCTCAACCAATAATACAAAGTCAGGTATACAAGCATGATTACCGGACAGCATTATATTATTTGACTCAGAAATGATAAAGGCAGAAGTTCTAATTCATGCAAGGCAGCATGGACCAACCTTTTTTATTGACAAAATGTTTTAAGATGCTGGGCTTCATGCCTCTTCTACCACCCGGATTTAAATCCTATCAAAATAATATTAAAAACAAAAGTTGCTGATAAAAATGTTGACCATGTATCTCTGGCAGCATAAAACATTGACATAAGATGCCATAAGATGAATAATAGTGGATGACTGGAAAAGTTCTGTTTAGAATGTGAAGATCATTCAAAAGAAATGTCAGCTGATTCTGAGACTGATATGCAAGCGAGAAACTTGCATAATAATGGTAAGTTTTGGTTTAAGCAGACCAGAGGGATAATTTTAAATGTTATAAATATGAAAGTATTTGGAAACAAAATCAATTGCTTGCAACTTAAAAATATATAGCTATAAGACAAGAAAACATCTGTCATAGGGTGCAAATGCTTTTCTTAAGCATTTATTTTTCGCATTATGCTCTGTATCTGATTGTACTGCAAAATGGTCAGGTTTGATCATTATCTAAACTAGTAGTGCTCCCACAATGCAGGACTCCACTTGCCTTTGTCGAGTTATAATGTAATATGCACAAAGCACTGTTACTAGTCTTTAAAGTCTAATATATCATATATATTAATTGAATAATCTCTTAGCACTAAAGAATTCTAAGAAACAAAAGAAAGATTGAGAAATAATCTAATGAGGATAAAAAAAAAATGTTGAATAAATAATAGTAATACAGGCATCTGGGTGTGAATAAAATATTTACTTCTTTAACTCCCCATAGTTCTACAACAAATGCCCAGAAATTATGGAGAAAAAAGGGTTTTTCTGTTTATTTCTTATGCCAGTTACCAGGTATTTAGTTTTAAATACCCGAATATCCAATTACTAGGGGAAGGATTTAAATGACATGTCATATTTTTTCTAAGACCATATTTTAACTTTCAATTTTAGGCCTTTAGAGGAAAAAGGTAGTGTTTTTTTTTTTATTTTGTCTTAAAAGTCATATTTATTAACTTAATGGTCATATTTGTGTTAAGTTCCATGATAAAATAATGCTTTAGTCATATTCAGGGGATTTTTCATACTAAATAAACAATGACAAGAAGTACATAATTATTATATCAAAATTCAAAAATGAATTTTTGTTACAAGTATTCATACAGGTTTTTCCCTGTTAGCAGGAAGCTTTACTTCAATGCATAACAGGAATATTTATTTACCTAAGCATTTCCTCATTAATCAAAAGGAATGATGAAACCCATCTCTTTGTTCAGTGTCAATACAAATTGTAAAATAAATAAAATAATTTAAAATGAGCAAAGGATAAAATGACTAAAAACATTGCAAATTTGGAGAGGGTGCTGTTGTTTAATTTATTCCACTCTTTCCATGACAAAATGACTGAAAATATTGCAAGTTTGGAGAGAGTGCTGTTGTTTAATTTATTCCTTCCAAGATAAGTGACATTTTTTAGGACATAAAGCAAAATGTAAAGATTCAGAGATAGAATTTTCTCCAGATGAATTAACTTAAGAGACTTTCATTTCGACAGCCCAAAAATGCATCATCATCATCATTATCGTGTACAAATTTGCTGCCAATGAAAACCAACCTAAGTATGAATTATTTATTTTTGAAATTATTAACTCTTTTGAACTGTATTTAGAAACTGAGAAGAATTTTTTCTTTTGAAATGATGGACAATGTAAATAAATATGCAAATATCATAAAAAGTTGAATGAATGTATTAAATTATAAGGTCATATTTTAGTTGATTTGGATCATATTCAAACATGTTTTAGGTGCTGTCAGAATTTATTAAATATGTTCATATTAACTCCGCTTACTTATACAACATCAGATCATGTTTTGGAAGCAATCACTCATCATCAGCTATTGACTAACTATTTGTGGTGGCTGCATCCCAAAGTGCTTCTCTGATTAGAGATTGCCATACAAGCACCTTAGGACCCAGTTACCACATTGAGCAGTATTTTGATCCCAAGATGCTTCTCTGATCAGAGACCACCACAGAAGCACCTTGGAATCCAGTCACCACACTGAGTAGTTTGTCAACAGTTGATGGGAGCAACTGTGTCTGAAACATATCCTAATGTTGTATAAGTAAGTGGAATTAGTTTGAATAGATTTAATAAATTCTAACAGGATTTATTATCACTCCATTGTCTATAGCTTCCTAAGTACAATTTAAATAATGTTTTAGGTCATCAACATATCACTTATTTCTAAAATGTTTAAGTCACAGAAATCTGTCCCCTAACAGACTTTTGGCACTGAAGCCTCCAAGCATTTTGGACTAAAATGCATTAAAAGATTTGTTTATATTGTTATTTACATATATGCATAAATATGCCACAGCCTTTCCTTCTTCATGCATCCTTACTTAAAAGATGATTAGATACTGAATGTTTTTAAAGCATAAGAATTTAACTTGCTTCATATTACAATGGGGTGGGGGATGACATCCCTCTCAATGACTCTTCTTTGGATTCTCAGTTCATTAATTTTTTGGCTTACAGATCACAGCAATTCATTCTAAGGAGCAGATCAACAAAACTGGATTACTTTTCATGATCAAGAAACATGAATGTTTAAACATTTTAAAAGTGCATTTACATAAAGCACTTTTTGTTTGACATGGGTTAAAATTGATTTATAAAACTACAAATGGCAAGACAAAGAAAAAATTTTATTTTAAACATAAGGAAGTAGAACTGCATAAATGTATAGAGAGGGCACTTTCAAAGCCAAACATTCACAAATAATCAAGGAAAGTGGTTCTGCTGCATATGGCCAAGAATGACCTGTGTCAGCTTAGCGACTAGTTTTAAGGAAAGGCCGCTGCATATTTTATTACTGAATTCTAATTTTCTTTTTATTCTTGGAGAAGTGGATAGGTTACAAGTTCTCTTATAACTCCCAAATGATAGCAAACTCTTTACACCATCAGGAACAGTACGCCTTACCACTGAGGTTTCTGTCAGTGATGCGAAAATTCAACGGGCAGAAGGACTTTGAAGAAACAATCCGGGCACCATCCTTGAGATCAGCAAAGCGTTCCTTTAACATGTGGTCCACAGTAGGGCCAAATGCAAAGTTATTGACGAACACAATAGTGGCACTGACAATCTTCTCTCGATGCTCATCTGTGAGAAAATCTCCTTTGATAAGGCGGTACTCCCCATATTTCTTCCCATACCATCTCATCCATTTGCGGAAGTGCATGTTCATTGCCTGTAAGACAAAACAAAATGGAAAGTCATAAAAAGTCCTATGGCAGCAACAGTCAAACCAAGCTTGCACAAATTACAGTAATTATTTTTAAGGCTTCAGATGCAAAAGTAAATATTATTTTAATGAATTAATTTGCAAAATAACACTCCAAGCATCTGGAATCTTCAGTTTAATAATACGACTATTTTACACTGATAAAACAAATGTTAAAATTTAACTCTGATTTTTTTATATTACCTTAAACTATACATAAGAGATTCAGCATCTCCAGTTAATATTTCCAGCTTTGGAGTTTATTTCTAATACTCATTATATGTGTTTATTCCAATAATTATCTCATTTAAGTTAAAAGTAATATATTTTAAGTGCATACAGACAATGACAGTACATTATCCCAAAACCACCAATAAGGTACTATTGAGTTTAAATTAATTTAAACACAAAATGTACAAAGAGAGCACCATAGATTCTGCACATATATATTTGATCTAACTATAGTAAGGCAACCATTTGTAAGTTGGTCACTTACTGGCATGACACCCTCCCCACATCGTGGCATCTGGCACCACAAAATCATAGCCACAACATTTCACCTTTTTAAAACCTGGATACTAGAAATAAGTACCTGAATTCTGTACTTTCCTTCTTATTAGGTGTAGGAAGAACTGAGTAGAAATCAGATTCTTTAGCACAAAAAATCTTACAAATATAAATGGTAGTCTCTTAAGATGTGGCTTGTGTATTTTAAAGGGCACTTCCAACATTTGTAAGATAGATGAGTGCAGGATTCATTCATTTTAATATCCAAGTTTTGAAAAGGTTAAATGTTGTGCCAGCACTAGTTGCTTGCAATGGCAGAGTGATTTATACAGTAAGTGGCCGAGTTGCAAATGGAAGGTTTTAAATATGCTTTATAACACTATATAGCTGCAGAAAGAAAACTTATAAAGGCTTTAATACATATATCAAAACAGATTATATTATCCTCGTCAGAGGCAGAGAAAAATTATGACCATAGCACAAAACCCAATTTACTTTTATTTGCAATTAATATGTAATCAATTTTAAATAACCATGCTATGATATTATTCAAGAATTCTTTATCAGCTGCTTTCCTAAGCTGCAAACCAAAGCTCTTTTCTTATGCAAATTCTTTCAGATATTACTGTTTCCATTTCTAGTTTGAGTAATTTTCGCTAAGTGAGTGAACTATAAAATAACAGGAGTTCATGAAACTATTAAAGCATAACTATGTATCCAAAAATGAAATGCACTGAAGAAGAACAATGTTCAATGAGCTGCTATTCCAACACAAGAAAATGTTTCATTTCATAATATGAACACAAATGAAATCACAAAAATATGAATGAAACCATTATGCTTGAATAAAGCTCCTGTGAAAGACTGCTTTAAACAAGTATTAATGGTACAAATAAAAGTATCCTGCTTTATGCACAAACTATCCTTCCATTTTGATCTATTAAAGAATGTTACTTACCAGTTTAAAGAAAGAACTGGGGAAGACCAAAAAAAACTTAATTAAAATTATCACATCTGCACAACTTTAACACCTCGACATCTGCACCTTCTGCTATAAGAATATGTCAAGGTGCTAAGTAGCTTGCTAATGAATGGGAATAGGGATAAATTTCATACAATTTTAAAGTAATATCTTTCTGCTGAGTGCATGATTCAACAAGCTAATTATGCAACTTATTACTACTGCAAACACAAATCTAGAGCTCCCAAAGAAAGAAAGCAAGGAAAAAGAAAGAGAGAGAAAGAAAACTGGTTTGAATACTTGTAACTGATAATGTACAAAGATACAAACAATAAAATCTTAGCATTATGAACTAAATAAAAATGAAAACATTGAGTTACATATGTGCAATTACCTGAGAAAAAACTGGGTGAGCAAATTTCAGCATGTTTGCATTTCATGTACTAAGCAGTGTTAATTTTCTCAGCAAGTCACATGGTGCTTATGCAGTGATAATGGCAATCAGCAGTCAATAAACTAAAACTTTGTTCACCCTAAGCCAATAAACTAAAACTTTGTTCAACCTATACTATTTTGTGTTATGATTAAAGCCTATTCATTAAAACAAGTTATTTGATGTTCTGTTCTGCTTCTGAACTCTACTACCAAAAAGTCATTATTTCCAAAATACCAAACAGCTTCATTTAACAGGGAAATATGTGATGCAGTTTATTTCAAATAAATAAATAAACAAATAAATAAAAATAATAACAGATAAAAAAATATATCCTCCTTAGCACAGAAGATTTCACATATTTAACTACCCAATTTTAGAATTTAGAACTGCTCTGAATCTGATAGCATACTTTCATTGCTTGATTACTTCTGAGACATTAGAACTGTTATAGAAATTGTGAATTATACATATTTATTGTATTAACAATTAAGGGACAAGAAGGAAGTCCATACAAAAATAGAAAGGTTTATAAATAACTAGTGATGGAAAGTCTGCAACCATGAATGCTGAGTTGGCTCAGCAAGAGCCATATAGTGTAGTTGACCTTGAATTCTGTCTTGCATTCTGATTTAAACAAGAGCAGGCTTCTGCATTACAGCCACAAACTCTAATGATGTCATATACCCTAGCTCACATCAGGCTTATGCTGAATCTTGTTTCGGAATGAACTGTTACATAATACATAATGACTACACTCCACAAAAGGATAGAAAAGGGAAGGAGAAAAAAAAGCAGATAAATTAACTCAATAGTACAAAATGTAGCATATATTATTATTGGAATGTTTATGTATAAACATAGTTACTCTTTCCCCCATTCCAAGCTTTATTCTAATACAAAACCAGCCACTTTCACCTTTTGGTCATTTTTGACCTGTGCTTTCTTGGCTAATCTGCTATTGTTTCATTTCCATGAATGATTAACATACAACAGAGTGTAAATTATCCAAATAAACTGAGACCAGCTACAGATCACTCGATTGTTCAAATAACCAAGTCTAGAAGCAACAGAGTGCATAAAATGTAAAGTTTTCTATAAATTAGTGTTACCATTAAAATTTATATATGCCTCCCAGATTTTTTTCTCAAATCATCCTCTAGAGTCAAGTTTGGAATGCAAATTGTAAAATGTTTTTTGATTTTGATTTATATCAGAGATAGTGGATTTTCTTATGTTACATATATTTACCAGAGAAGATTCACCCTGATTTTGCTCAATCAAAGATGGTATATAAGGCACACTTCACAAAGCACAAGCACTTGAGCATAGAACAGAATATAACACAATACTTCAACTAAATTTTTCAAACTGAAATATGTTTTTTATGTTTATTGAAGCCATGTGATCGACAAGCAGATCATGATACATGTGAAGAATGCAATCACTTAAAACTGATTAAACAGTTCACAGAAATGAGAGTTTGGTGCACTATCCTAGCTGAGAGAGAGGAGTAGAACTGTTAAACTATATAATGGTACTGTCAGGTATGCTGAAGTCAGGTGATTGGTGGTAACATAGAACTTGTAGTGGGAATTTCACAAACAGATCTATAGTGTGTAGATTTTAATGAAGTCTTGAGGTCCGTTATGTAGGTTTGAATATCTGACTTTTCTGATGAATGATATTTGAATAATCAACATTTTATTGCATAATAGAGTATTATCCTATTGCAATGCATCTCCAATAAGCTACAATGAAAGTAATGTAAACAAAATATTTTAAAAGAAATGAGCAATATTGCAATTTCATTTATAACAATAATTTGTGGGGAAATTCATTAAGTTTGATGCTCAATATCATGCTAGAAACTGCCACGGGTAGCTGAGGTCATTAAGGCTCAGATTCGTGAGCGGGAGGTCTGGGGTTCGAATCCCGCCAGGAGCGTCCTCCCTGACTGAGGTTTTTTTCCATGTTTTCTTAAGTCCTCATAAATGCAAATGCAGGGGATATACCCTAAACTTAGGCCTGGAACGTTTCCTTCCTAAATCCTTTCTCCATTTATTATTTCATCTCATAGAGCATCAATGTCCACCACCTGTGGTGCCTCAGTAGTAAACATGGGTGTTAAACACTATTACAAAAAGAAAACCATGCTAGAAATGGAAACACTGTAAACTCTAAGAGGAACAGGAATAAAGCTACAGGGAAATGTGTTTTATATGCACTTTAAAGACCAGGATGAAGTTAATACATAAATCCAGAAATAGGTAAAGGTCCTTTAATTGGAATTTATGCCATGAAGAGAGCTAGAGAAGATATAGTTTATTTAAGATCATTCTAAGCATCAGTTGCTGCTGGCCACTAACATTACAGGCACAAATTTAATTTAATTTACTAATTGTTATGAATGTAAAGGTTTGGATGAAAGCTTCAACAAGGCAGCTTAACAGATGAGTTAAAACTATGGTTGTAACTCAACGCACTACATAGTCAACCAATGAACATTACACTTTATCTACATACTCTTGAGCCACTGATCATATTCAAACTAAGTAGAAAAATAACTCCCACACTATGGTCATTAACAAAAACCAAAGATCCAAAAAAGCCTTTATTGCAACTCTCTCCTTGTACTTTTGGGCTATGCTCAACATCCTACCTATCTATGTGCTTTTCAGATCCAATTAGCCCATTCCCAAAAGCATTTTAAGTTTAAAATATACAAGGTTTTATTAGTCATTTGAGTTCAACTGTCAACAATGATGATATGTGCAGTTGTGAACTGCAAATACAATTCAATTGCACCACTGTATATAATTTAGTTATATTTCTTCTCCTCCTTTTCATAAAATGTTAAGTTTTGCTGCAAAATAATGAGTAATTTCCTCAAGACCAACTTGACATTTACATTACTGTTGAGCAATTTCAATTTGTTCTTCTAGATTTCAATTTTAAAATTCATTTGTTATGCATAAATAAATAAACTTATATATGTAATCTTACCCAAAACACATAGCTATTAAAAATACAAAACCTGTACTTGTTTTCCATTTCAAAAACATTAAGTAAATTATCAAAGGTCTTCCAGTTCACCTGCAGTCACCTTTTCTGACGTTATGCTTACCTCTTCACTTATTATTCTAGTAATTCTCTAAAGCATAATTATCTGAGGGCAAATTTGCAGCTAATAAACATATCTTCAACATCATTATTTGTTTGCCTTCCCCCACCCTCTGCTTTCTTCTCTTTTTCTGCATTACAATATTTTCAATCTTCTAACTATACAATTGAAATCACTGTATAAGTTGAACTAAACACTCTTATTGCTCCACTTACTGGTCTATAAATGTAGAACCGGTTTCACAAACCCTCATTTGCATCGTCAGCTAGAACGTCGACTCATATAATACATAATATATTTTAAATTATAATTCAATTTGCAATCAAACACAGTGATAAACCCATTAATAATCTCTTCTGAATAGGATCTTTAGAATACACTTTATGGTTTCACTTACATGAGAATTTACTCAGGACATATGTTTTGTGGAACTTTTTCCATATCATCTGTTAAACGACTATTGGATCATTCGTACAAGCTGGGTAGATAGGTATCTGGATTGACTCTGGTGGTCTAGTGATAAAACTTAAATAAAGTGCTATCTGTTACCAGGATGTAAAAATTCATAAGGTTATGCTCATGTTTTTTTTTATATAAATCCTTTCCTATATGTTTAGTTCTTTCGGTTGTTGCACAGTTTTTAATAATTAAAATAGTTTTTAATAATTAAAATGTAAATTGGAACTTGCACAATGAAGCCAATTATATAATTGATATGTTGAATTTTACCCTGGCTGATGATGAGAATGAAATGTTTTCGAAACCAGTTCTATACTTTATGACAAGTAAGGGAAGCATTTAGAGTATGTAGTTCAACTAAATAATATAATAATATCAGTTTTTAATAACTTGATGCCTTTTTCTATTTCATGGTTTTCATTCCAAAAATGTGCTGCCACAGCTGATTTATCTATTTGTTTGTAACGAAAGTTTCTCCAATGTTCCTTCAATCTAATGCCTATATTTCTCTTTGTCTTCCCTACGTAGATTTTTTCACAATCCTTACAATTCATCTGGTAAACACCAGATTTTTTCTCTTTGAGCCTGAAATCTGTTTTGTTTAATTTCAATAACATTTTAACACTGTTTTGAAGTGCTATGATGATATTGCACTGCTTGAAAAATTTTGAAATTTCTTGTTGGCTAATAGGTGGTAAGTAAACTTTTTAATTGTTTTTCCCCTGATAAATCACTCAAAGTTGTTATTTGTTTGTTTTTTTGTTTGTTGGACCCATTGGATTTAGCTCCTTCCAGATTAATTATAAGGATTGTGAAAAAATCTACGTAGGGAAGACAAAGAGGTATTAGGTTGAAGGAATATTGGAGAAACATCCGTTACAAACAAATAGATAAATCAGCTGTGGCTGCACACTGTTGGAAAGAAAACCATGAAATAGAAAAAGGTATAAAGTTATTAAAAACTGTTCAACAACCGAAAGAACTAAACATATAGGAAAGAATTTATATAACAAAACATAATATGAATTTTAACATCCTGGAAGCAGACAGCACTTTATTTAAGTTTCATTACTAGACCACCAGAATCAACCCGGATACATACCTACCCAGCTTCTACGAATGATCATTTAACAGCTGATGATGTGGAAAAGTTCCATAAAACATGTGTCCTGAGTAAATCTCATGTAAGTAAACCATAAAGTGTTCTAATTATCCTACTCACAATAGATTATATAATATATTTTTGCTTTACTAAGATCTTAATAACCTCCATAACTATGGGTACATTGATCTTGAAACTATTTAAAACCTCTATTCAAAAACCTGCCATATTCAGAGACGTACTTCAGTATTTATTCAACCCAGACTCCTTTGTAAATAAAGTTTAATGGTGTGATAGAAATGCCTTATGCTGTAGCTAGAACCCAAGAACTATGCCTTCATTCATTTTTTATTTTTCTCTCCCTTATGCAGCAAACATGATACACATTTTCCTTAAGGTCTTTTCATAACATCGTTCCTGGTGGTATAGTGGTTACCATACTTGCCTCCTATACCTAAGATCGCGGGTTCAAACCCGGCCAGGACCGATGGATTTTTTCGGGCGTAAAAATCCTAAGTATGGCTACCTTCGGAAAGGGAAGTAAAGCCATGGGTCCCTTATCGTACATTTACGGCACGAAAAAGAACCTCAAGCCTGAAAGAGAGGCCTCTGAGCAAAATTTGTCCGCTGTTTCATGCCCTGATTTAAATGGGACACTGATGACCTGAGATGTTAAAGAGCGTCCATAAATAAAATCAATCAAAAAAAAAATCTTTTCATAACTATTTTTCCCTGTTTTACTCACACTAATTATTTAAATTAACATAATATAATTTCAACATATAATATTAAAATAAATTTAACTTAATAGAAATAAAATTATGATTGATATAACCAAGGCCATAATTACTCCTAATTAATTAGGGATTGATTGTAAAATAGTGTATGCAAATAGAAAATATCATTCTGCTGTAGAATACATATCAAGCATTGCACTTAACAAAACTGGCCAAAAGCAGAATGTGCAGTGCAAACCAAGAATCAAAAATTGAGTTTCTTTTTGTCATTTTTGGAATAGCCAACCAAAGGTCCAAAAAGTATGTAATACACAAAATATGCAATATTTAAGTTACATACTTCCCGGAGGAAAGTAAGGCTTAAGTTCCAAAGAAAGAACCAAGAACTGAATTTAAGACCAACTTTGTGTTGGAACTATTACAGTTAAGCATTCTTAATTAGCCAGTCGACTCACAATTGATGTGGGCAATTGCCTGGGAAACATGTTCCGAATAATTTAATGGTAAGTGATGCATAAGAATATTAAATCGATTCAGCAACTAACCAAGAACTACTTACAGAGAGAACAGTAAATCTTAGTTGTGCAATTACCGACTGAAATTGTTAGTTATATATTACATGCAAGTCTCAATTTAATTTAATAACTTGCAATGCACCAATCTTATATAAGCTGCCTAATTATGTTAAGCTCAATCATTAATTTTATTTTGATTTTAAAATTTAACCTTTAAAGTTTAACTATTTGTATACACCTACGTACTTTAAAATTGTATCTTTTTAAACACTTTATGTGCTCGCTTTTCATTAGTGAAAATACAGTCACAGTTTCCTAGATAGTACTTCATAATTAATGAGTATGATTTTTTAATTCTCTCCTATTTCTACTAGTAATCCTTTACTACGTGCCCAAAAGCAGCAAGTTATGTGGTCTATTTATTTTCACCAATATTTCTATGCTGCCCAAATAAAACCAATGTTGCAGATTAGTTTACAATAACATACATAAGATAGCTGCAACTGATTAAAATTATTTTTGTACATGAAAAACTGATAGGTAAGTATAAAACCTGAAGAGGTGGATGCTATTTTTGCTGTATTTGTGTCAGAATGTGAAGTCATTTATCCATTTTAATGCCAAAGTATAATTAAGCATTTAAATTTATTAAACCTCACAGTGTTTCACCATAATGAGCTACAATAAAACCTTGTAACCAAATTTTATTTTTCACAAAATCTGTTAAATTCCGCAAACTATTGAAGCACCTAAGTGCCATATTGTTCATTCCCTGAGAAACTTGAAGTGACAATCAATAAAATGCCTATATAATAAGAGAAAAATAATAAACATGGTCAGCATGACTGATCACTGCCATGCCTATCACAATTTTTCTTTTAGCTTATTCGAGTACTTCATATGCAGCACTTTCCCAATTACATGAAAGTATATGCACAATAAATGAACTACATTTATCCAAAAAAAAAAAAAATACTGAACAAAGAACTCCATGTCCTTGCCAGCAAAGGCTAAGGACTGAACTTTAATGTATAACACTAACATGTCCAAGGAAAAGTGGTGCAACTGTACTACAAAGAATGCTGCAAGTGCTAGGATTCACAATATATCATCTGAACTGAAATCTGATAAAAAAAAATACAAGAAATCAGAGTTTAATTATTTTATGTTTAATATGACAAACTTATTATCTGATTACGTGTAGTATCAAATGATGATAGCCTTACTTCTTCACAGTACATACCCTAAATTGTTATATATTCAACAAGTGAAATCTTAATAACTACATCTTACCAGCATATGATAAAAGGAACATATGCTGACTTCTTCAGCAAAACATGGAACTAACTTCTGCAGCATTGTAAAGCAATTCAGGTCCACACACCTTTTACTTATGGATGTACAACCAACGTACAGCTTATATCACTACGATTTTTCATGTTATGATAAATTAAATACACTCTTAAAAAATAGCCAAGGTTAGCTTATTATAGGCCTAAATGTGTTGGTAGTATATCTGAATACCTATGAAGTTTGTCTGCAGCATCCAGTAATGAAATAACAGCAGCTTTTTAATATTTTCATAGATGACTATCATTGAAATATTAACTGATTTCTCAAAGGCAAATATGGGGTTGTTTGGAGATTATATCGCCATATGGATTAGCAAAAAAGAGAGAGAATAAACATTGCAAATAACTAGAAAATGAAATGCAAAAATTATCTATAGCATGGAAGCATGGTCATCCACCAAATGGAAACAAATGCTAAAAAGACAATTTTTCAGCTTTTCAGTCTTCAATACACTACAGATTTGTATAATACACTACATTTGCAACTTAAAATCAATAAATGGGGAGGATACATAGTTCTCCTTAATGACACGTTTCAGCTACATAAAACCCAATTTGCTCTATGGAAGTGAGATAATATCCATAATTAACAATTGGATTGTATTATATCCCATTTAAAACTAAGTTGGATATAATACTATCTGTCATTAAAAATAATAATAGGAGCCATAAAAACAGCACCTATTACTGCAATGCAGGGCATTACAACCTGCCAATTAAAACATAGCTAGATATTAAAACAGCAATACTGGGACAGAAATTAAAAAGTAATCAATGCAGGAATATATGGTTTCATACATGAAACAATGATTAAAACACAACAGACTTTAAATCAGGATACAATGGTCTGCAAGAAGAATGTCTACCTGAAGTATTAAGATTGCCTGCACTTATTACATTAAACAACTATTATCTGACTGCTATATGGTGTAGAGTATATACAGTGGATCAGTTAAAAATGGAGAAGCAGACTTTAGAATATAATGTGAAGAATCTCTCAATATACATCTTTGGGACAGTATGCCAACAAATTTGAATGTGAAATAATGGTCATCAAAGCAGCTTTAGAAAATCTACTGAATAGACCTAACATAAATAAAAGAATTGTTTTCTTAAGTGACACTAAAGTAGCACTCAATGTACAATGAATTAGTTACCCATTAACGTACACCATACATAAATATCATACAATCCTGATCAGAAATACAGAAATAGTTTTACAATGGATCCCAAGCCATGTTGGATTAAAGAAGAACGAGATTGCTGATACTTCAGCAAAAATAGGAGCCACCATAAAATTAACACCATCTTTTGAACTAGAACTTCCATCTAAATGGGAATTCACTGAACATGAACAAAATATCCAACAAAAACTTAAAGGAAAAGCATATGATTTAAAGACTTTCTAATTTCTTTTATTGAAGTTGAGCTGAATTTCTAATAGCTGATGCTAAATATTTGCTTCATTTGTCTTCTGGTATCCCAATTAGTTTTAGGTTGGATTTTAATAGCTGATGATGGTAAAGATTTGTTTCATTTGTCTTCTGGTATCTCAATTAGTTTTTTGCATTCCAGTAGTAGGCTGAATTTTAATACATTGTATTTCAAATTTATCATGTTTACTTATTATAGTAATTGTGGTAAAAACTGTATCTTTGCTGCTGAATATCAGTTTGTCTACATTTTAAAACATCAGCTAATCAGATTATCTGACAACTAATGCAGATGAAAAGGAATACATTGGCCGATAAGTCATTGTTCAAGATCAGACAGGCTATATGAGTAGGGGCTAACAGAAGGGATTTACTGACAGCATTGTCCTACAGCCAGTGTCATTAATGAACCAAAACATGACTAATCCTAGAGTAAAATCTGCTAAATACTACATATCAAATATTAATCCTAATTACTGTATCCCACAACAATTATCTACTCCTCATATGTCCATATTGAGATCATTTGAATTGTCAAGTTATTTGAAGAGAATTCCCAGGTGATCAAGGTCAAGTTGGAATGCCATTTAATAAATAAGTATATTCACATACTGTAAACATGCTAAAGGATAATATCCAACAAGAGATCAATTTAATTTTCAAATAAAATTAAGGAGAGTAATGAGCAATTTCAAAAGCATTTACCATAAATATGGGTAAATATTTAACTTCTAAAGTGCACAGAATTTAGTAAACTGTCATTCTTAAGTGTTTCCACCCTGATTCTTATGTTGCCCCACCAGCTCATCCTGACTCTAGTGCAGTTCGGCTGAAAATGAGAATGGCTTATCAGTTGATGCAGTCCCTTCAGCCACATAGGTCATCAGACAATTGGATGACCTAAAATTGCTCAATCATTGCATTCTAGCGTTGTGTGACGTATTCTGTTGTGTATTTAAGGTAATAGGTAATTGCAGTTTTTAAGTAACTTCCTTGCTATGCCATTCAAATTGCAAGTTTTGGAACAAATTTATTAGGCATTTTGCATATGCTAAATTATTTCACGATGTTACAATGTGCAAACATTATGTAATACATAACTAATGCATCTGTGAAGAAATATAAGCAGGAACAGGAAAAAAAGCTCTTTCTAATAATTCTTTACTTTATTTACTAGCTAATATATTTTGCCATGGACAGCAGCAACTTAATATGCAATGCCACTTGCAGCATTCTTTCACCTGATCTTACTTCCAGTGTCTTGTAGATAGTTCTACATTATTTATTTGCTGATCTCGCAAGTGGGTACTGCCCTTACCTGGAACAAATACACAATGATACAATACCTTGCCACCAACACCATTATATTCCTACTTTTCAGAATATGCTTTTCAATAAAGCTTTACCAACAGATATCACTTCAAATTTGACTTATATTCTTTGGATTCATAACTGAATGAATGCAATGCATGTTAAACATTGTGGATAATTGATTAGTAAGGTGAAGTCTACAGCAAATGAAGTTGTTACAAAAAATTCAATACTTTCACACTTGTATGAAGTAATATGAACCACTAAACTCCTTTAAATTTATCACACACTTTGCCAAAAAAAGGCATATGAAAACAGGGTAATCTTACATGGCAAGTAAATAATGCCATTCACCCTCTTACGATACCTTGGTGAACCAGCGTCACAAATACAGATATAATGACTGAAGAAACAGAGCAGCAATGAACAGGGCTTTGTTGCAGACAATTCTTATAAAGAGATGTCACAATAAAACTTAACTTGTTCCAGTACAAAGAACCCCGATAATTATCATTTCGATGCAAAACTCAGGGATATAATAAATTAATTATCTTTACAATATTTTCACAGCCTGACAAGAACAGACAAAAACAGTTGAATGATGGATGACAAGAACATAATTAAAATAACAAATACCATAAGTACTAATTCACAGACACCAACTAGAAAATACACCTATATATAAATGTTAATTAGAAAATGGCCTTCAAAGATTCAAATTTGTATGCCAAACAGACAAATACTCCATGAGCAATGTGGAAGAAAACTGTAGAATGTAAGAGAAGATATTGTATGTTAACTTGGTCACAAAATATTAAATTAAATATCTCTAATCACTATAATGTTGATATTGCATATGATGCAAATGTTCACATACAGACAAAGTTAAAAGATGCTAAAAAGTAAAACCTATCCAGGGTATTAATGAATTATGCCTTAAATGTTTCAGAGATTGTAGAGAGATCTTAGAAAAGCAATTTGAGATGGCGAATCTATGGCCTGTTCAAATTTCAGTTATTGCAATAAATTTCAAAAGGACCAGTAAGCACTGAATAATGAACCCTCCACTTGAAATAATATCACACACAATGGATGATATGTTGTGGAATATGTCTCTATGATACAATCAAGTAAAAGTCCCTGTTCTTTTACATCTTATGTATGAGCATGCATTGCCATAAAATTCACAAAAAAATTACTCCACAGGACCAAAATCTATTCAAAATCACAATCTATTGCCTCATCTGTTGGGTTACAAATGGGTAAGTCCTTCTAGCTGTATATGACAAATCAGTTAACCATTGTTGTTAAAGTGGTTAGTCAAAAATTTTAGAGGCTTTTAATATTGAAAATGCTGATTATGAGTCATTGAAAATCAGAATGTCCTTGCTCATAAAGCAGATATGAAGATTTTCTAAGGCAAATTTTTATACCATTTAATTTTAGTGTTGATTTATCAGCTCTGATTTCAATTATCATCTTATCAACTTGTCATTTTTCTTCTTGGACCATTGATTTCCTATCTAAATTGCTTGCTTAATACCCCTCTACAATCTCTGAAATTATTCCTAGGTAGTTCATTAACACCTAGTAATGATGAAATAACAGTTTACCACCATATTGCACGAACATACTAACTTTTTTGTTTAATTTTGAAGCTGTTTAAATGTGAAGATATTATATATTAATTAATACAATGCAGGTACATTTCTTAGACACTTCACTTATTGTATTTCCGCTACACCATGTTTCTGGAATCAATGTTCCTATTCTTAGCTGTTGACCTACTGATTTCTTGTGCCCGTGTTGGTTCCGTGGAAGCTATTGTGTCGTATGTGTGACCTCTGGTGGATATGAAATGAAATGAGAAAGGCAATCTCACAGCTGAAGGTTGAAATCATTGGTTTTTTTGTTTTTAAGAATGGAGATATTCAAATTACAATAACTTGATTCTAAAAAACAAAACAACTATTCATTCTTTAAAAAAAGAGAGAAGAAGAGCATGAATGAATTTCAAATTTCTGCCATGGGATTATCTTTCTAAATTCATTTCATACCCACCAGAGGGCACCACATACAACACAATAGCTTCCATAGGACCAACACTAGCATCATGAAAAAGTGGATCAACACTGAAATACAGAATGTAAAGTGTGTAAGAAATGTACCGGCATAGTGTTCATTAATAAACTAACTTTAATATCAATTAAAAACAGCTCTGGTTACACTGAATTTAACACTGTCATGGGGTTATATCGAAACACAAAGGTCAAGGAATTAATGCTGTGACATATAAAGTACGATGAATCCAAATAAAAACAAATTATCTTACAGCTTATGGAATTAGATTACCATAACAGCATTGAAATTTAATCAGCAATCACACCTAATACATTCTAAATCTTCAATTATATATGTTTTCTAATACTTTAACCCATCTCCCTCAATTTAAATTTCAAAAAACAAAATCTTTTGTCCCTATTTAACTCCATGGTAACCTTATAAGCATTATAACCTTGAGGTCAGATGTGTTAACAACAATCTGGACATAATACACATTGAATAGTTACTGCAAGCTTATGTCTTATCTGATTTGTTGGTGTCCCAAAATAGTGCCTTATGGTGTAGCAAATACTGCAGAATCTTCTGAATTTATATACATAAAGTAAGTTTTAAATGTCATCCTTATATGTATAACTAGAAAAATGAAGTGGGGAAAGGTTTCTGGGAAGTACCACAAAATTGAAGTGTCACTGACCACTCATTCAGCTGCATATAAGTTTTTTTACCCCTCAAGAAGAGGAAAAAAATTTAGCATAATGAGTTACAGTTTTGGCTCTATAAAAACAGATAAAAACTCTATGTTTTAACAAGGAAGCTTGGAATGTCCCCAAATATATCCAAAACACTTCTTAAATATGCACTTCATCAATAAATGAAATATTTTGATAACTACATATACAGACTTTTTTTGTATAAAAATGTGCGATAAAACAAGATGGCTAACAAAGCACTTCCATACCATTTATGGCTATAGTAATTACACATGTACCAATGAGATTATAGCACAAAAAGAGGTATTGTAGTAATTTTAAAATTAAACACTAAGATTACTAATATATTTTGGTTTAATATAGAGTAAAACCAATATCACTTACATGTAAAATATGTATTGTATTTATATCTATGCATTTAAAAACTTAATAATTAAATCATGTACAGCTAGAAATAAAGTGAAGATGAATCCAAGAAAAAATTTTGCTTAATGATTCCCAAACTTCTAATTTTTATATTGTGCCCTCATTATGCTATGCAATCGAAGTTTGTATGCACAGAAAACATTGTCTTCATTAGAGACACAATTTCAATTAAGACTGTATTTTTAAATTCCACTAATGCAGACAATTGAACTTACTCAGTCATGTTTATTATGCCAAATGTTTCAGTTATATTTCTGCAGAAAGTGTGTGCTTGACTTTCAATGTATATTGTGGAGTAGGCTACATATATACCAAAAAAAAAACTTTTATTTATGATTGTTATGTACAAAGAAACAGAACAGAAGTTAAAACTAAATTTTCAGTAGTAACATCTCCATCAGGAAGTGAAACTTTCAATTCATCAATAAAGTCAAACCCAAGGCATTTTTACTGACAAAAATCTGAGACCAAAACGTCCAAATTTTAACAGACAAGAAGCTTGATGATACAGGCAATCAATTAGGAACTTCTTCTTAAAAGTCTTGAACACAATTAGCCAAAAAGTTGGTGTATCTGTCAGACGTGCATATAAAGCCACTCAGCTGCTGCATTTTCATCCATAAAAAATTATTGTTGTACCTGAAATGTAAACCCCTTGGAGGAGCTGAAATAAAAATATCCTGGAGGCAGTTTACAATATTCAGGAGGATGAATTGTGGGATAACAAAACCTTTTCAAAAGGATTCAGGCATGCCTCATAGAGGGGAGTGTGTTGTTTTTTCTTTTTTTTTCTCTCTCTCTCTTTCTTCCAACCTATATAGGGGGAAAAAAAATAAAGAAAAGATGGGAAGTTTTCCTAAAAGTAGCAAATAAAAATTGATAGATGGAAAAAAATTAATATAATAAATAATTTGAAAACAAAGAGACATGTGCAAAATTATTAGTGATTTATAGTCTTTCATATTTTTAGACACTTGAGCATCTACTATAATGATATGCCCAATATTAATTACTATTCATTACTAATAAATAAAGAAACAAAAAATGCACGCTATGAGTTCTGAATGTGCAACATAATTTCTCTTGGTGTAGGTTCATTGCGTAGTAACTTTCCAATGACAAAACAAGTTTTTGATTGTGTAGCAGAATGAGAGCTTTATTATTATTATTATTATTATTATTATTATTATTATTATTATTATTGAATGGTCTACTCAACACATCTTATTTAGAAGTCTTTGAACAGATATTAAAAAATACAGATTTGTTATTCGATTACAGTTATGAAGCCATGTTCAAAGTGATGCTCTAAGAAACTTTCTCCCAATTTCAAAATATTAACATTTTCAAAAGAATTATTCTTTTTGTGTAAAAAATACTAAGTTGTCATCCGAAATGCCTAATGCATCTTACAGTAACAGTTCACACATCACATACTCCTTAATATTATTTAATTAATTTATAATGATCTTCTGAAAGATCTCTTCCCTGTTATCTTCAAATGTAAACAAATGCTCCATTAGTAAATTGCTCAGCCAATAATTAACAAGGTAAATCTGCTTTCACCTACAATATTGAAGACAATACATTAACAAAGCTTGTTATTCAGCCTGATAAAAGCCCAATGGCAGGGATTACAGACCTTTAAATATTCCAACCCTTGGAAAGGGGTTACCACAAATACTTCTCAAGATCCTTAAACATACTTCTAAAATAAAATCCCTGTGGTTTTAAATTCATGGCGGTTTTTAAAATAGTGCAACTTTTATGCACAATGGACTATTTCAGGTGCATTTCCTTTAGTTAATATGTTGAATGTGGGAATTAACATCTGTATTTAAGTTTCATTCATGATGTTGCCACTTTTGAGGATGATATTTTCTTCCCCTTTCATGTACTGTTGTCTATAGATAAAGGTGTGATACACGTTGGATATGACATCTTTACCAAAATGCATACATTTGGGTATCACATCATCATCCACATGCTAATCATGAACTACATTTGCAGATGATTGTAGTTTTATCAACACTTTCAGCAAGCAGAACATTGGACTTCTTGTAAAAACATGGATACAAAAGTATTTTTAAATAAAAATTTTGAGCTGGACTGTACTTAACTGGATCATTACTATTTTTAACATCATGCAACAACTCAGACCTTGTATTAATCAAAAATTTCTTAAACAATCAATTAATTTAAGAGAATTTTAATCTCCCAGTTCACTCCAACTAATGTCACTAGAGTACTTCTCATTTGGTTACCTTTGAAGTGAGTTTATTGCAATCAGTCGCGACAATGACAATTTGAAATGCAATATAATCACTAAAATCAACAATACTGAGAAAAGTGTACACTAAAGAACTACCAGAAACATGCAGCAACAAGTACAAATATATCTATAGGAAGTAAGCATTTGCTGCGCCTTTTTAAGTGTAAGAAATCCTCCTAAAAATACTCTACATTTTGAAAAATAGTTGCATGATCATGAAGATCATAAAAAAAAAGAAATGGAGCTGGTTTAAAAACTGCCCATTTTATGTAAATGACCCCAATATTTGACCTGATGAAAGCAGATAGGATACAATTTAAACAAACTTCTTATGAATGGTCTCAGAAATATAGCAAACTTAAATTCCAATGAGATGAAAAAAAAGCAACAATGTAAATCTATAACTTGCATCACTTGTTTAGCTTTATCTACTTTAAACATTTAATTATGTAAGCTGCTAATGAACTTCTTGTGAAATGATCTCAGAAATATAGCAAGTAGTTACCTAAGTAAATTGAAATTCCAATGGGATAATTAAAATGCAGCAAAGCAACATACTATTTGTTTATCCTCATCTCTCTTAAACATTTAATTATGTAAACTGCAAAGCAGCATTTAATTGTATGCAGTCATACAATGTTAGTTTATTTTTTTATATTTTACTATAAAAATAGCTGTTTGAGAATCACAGCATGTGTACAACTACAGTGCAGTGCACAAAGGCCACTTTGGAACAGTCTCACCTCAGCATACTTGGACGGCACTTCAGCTCGCTCCACACCAAAACAAATCTTGCAAGGTGTTGCCGCAGCCATCTGGAGCACAACCTGTCCGACCCCAGAGCCTAGATCCACAAAGATGTCATCCTTGGTGATCTCTATCTGGTCTATCATCTGACATACCAGATCATATGAAGTTTCACCATAGACCTGAAGCAAATTCAAAAGCTGAAAAAAATCTATCCAGCACTCAAAAGTAAACAAGTACTACTAGCAAGAACTCACTGAAATTTCTATACACCATCACAAGGGAAGTTAGTAACACTTTTTGTTTGTACTCATTTTAATATCAACTTTAAATCAAGAGCTAGGCAGTCAGAAAAAGGATTATATTGTGTAGCAAACATTACCTAAAACATGAACACTCAAAATATATTACTAAAATCAGATTATGGCAAAGATACGATCCCCACATTCTGTTAGTTCCATTTCAAATTTACAGCTTCAAATTGTTAACAGCAACTTCTTTTGATCAAAATTATGATTTCACATTGTCAAATTGCTTTGATTTTGGTTAATTTTGTGGCAGATAACTAGCATAGATGTAAGAACCTGTTGCATTAATACAAATTTAAAAATCTCATTATGGTAGGATAGCACCATGAGGAGACATGTTAAGTAATATCAAAACAGGCACACACACATCACTGCATTTGAAGAAGTAAATTAACCTTCAGACGACATTAACCATATACATAACATTTATATTTTATTACTGCCATTTAAAACACTGTAGCAACCTCTTACATTTAAACATATGTACTCTTATATTTAGAAGTTTAATAACCATAAAATTACGCTCTGTAAAAAAAATTACTGTATTGTTATAGCTTTCTAAATTTTTAGAAGTTTTCTAAGCATTTTTGGGAGGGCAAGGGGGGAAGAAAAATATAACTATATAGGATAATTAGTGAATTAAAAGAATTGGTTAAAATATTTCATGGTTTTGTAGTATCAACAAATATATATGTATATATATATATAAAAGTGTTATTAACAAATTCTATTACGACAAATGAAACACATGACTCATTACAGCAGGCAACGATGGTGATTTTTGCTGCGGTAAACATACCTTTGATTATGCTGCTGCAATTACTTAAAGTTGTAAGTGTACTTTCAAAAAATTTTGCATATCTCAAATTTGATTTCATAATAAACTTTAAAGCTTCCCAAACACTTTGAAGTATAATTTATTAAAATTTGGCAACTTTTGATCATTTAAATACTGTTTTAAAGTAACAGTTGAACTTTAAATTTGATTTCATTCAAGTACTTACAAGGGCATAGTTCAGTACACAGTCTGAACAAATTAAACTCTCAAAAATATGGGGTATCATTCAATAGAAGAGGTACGTCCTCTGTTATCATAGCTAAACTGTTAATTTTTTAGATATATTATCTCAAAAGCATGCATGCTATCCCCTTTCATTTTTCTGTGTTGGATAATCATATTGTTCCATAATCACTAAATTAGAATAAGAAGCAATATCAAATTCTGAGATCATATTTCATTGTAGTAACATACATGTAGGAATGCAAAGTTGAACAAGGTGTCCAAAATCTCATGAAAAGAGGAAGGCCCAGTCTATGCAGTAGGGTATCCCTAAATCACAGAGATTTGCACCCATCTTTACTGCTACAGTTTCCTTTTCGAAACATTTTACCCTCAAAATTTTAGAACCTAAGTTTTCAGATACCTGTGCTATTTTTTCATATGCTATAGAATATTGTCCAATTAAAAAATTGTTATACCTCATTCAGCTTTACATTCAATGTGTGTTTTAATTTTATTCAAAATTAGGGGTTTCAAAAAAAAACTATAAATCCTCTCATTTTGTGATATTTGTTACTATTCTAGTACAGTCATTACTACATCCCAGAATTTTATGTAATATTATTATAAAATTATTACATACATGCATAACATAAAACCTCAAAACATTTACTATATTTATAATATCACAATGAAACAAGTACTTAGCATTTGTTCAAATATGGTTTTATTTAAAAAAAAAACATATAGAGAAGATTAATTTTACATAAACTGCACATTTGAATAATAACATTAGCTTTCGATGCTAAAGTTAAATAAGGTCATAGTATATTTCCTGCAATCATGGCTTCACACAGTCTTTAGGACACTCATTTCGAGAAAAATATTTATATATATGTACATTTGCATCAGCAAAATCTTCTTTATAAATGCACATAATTGTTTATTTCTGCTGTTCCACACTTGACATTACACCATTTTTGCATAAATGGTTCATAGTTATCCAAAATCACAGTTTCACATCTAAACAACTAGCAACCCACCCAGTAATGTTAACGGTTCTTCTGAGATACCAATTATAAGACCACAGTATATATGTGTACCAAAGTGTTGAAATATTCACGTGAATACTGTATTAAAAGATAAAACTATCTTGCAGTGTGTACTCCACCTTCAGGAAATATCCTAGACACACTCTCATTTCCACTTTGTTATAAACACAGTTAACAAAAGACAACAACAATACTTAAGCTACCTTTGGGCAGCATAGTGATTTGATTATGTAGCCAGATTTATCAATCAGGATTTTTTTAGGGGGGAGGGAGGTTATGATATGAATACAGGATGACAAGTTAAGCAAGCAAGAAAAGCATTTATGTGGATGGTTGACCTATTCTGAATACTCAAATGTATACCCCACTGTGTATCAATGACTTTCAGTATAAAATAATCTTTTATAATTTCCTATGATTCCATGCATTTAAAAAGCAGCATTTAAAATCATTATTAATTTTATGTAAAAAGGTATAATTATCTTTAAAATATGTAGTGTTGTTGGAAATATGTAAAAATATGTTAAACTGCAATAACTGTCCTAGTATCCTTCTTTATCATTATTTAAAGTTTTCAAACAGAATTTTACAAGGAAAACATATGTGATTAGTAATTACATAAAAATCTGGATTCTAGTCATTATAGAACTGTATCTTTGTCAAACATAAAAATTAGAATACAACAACTAGCATACTTTCTGAAATAATAGAATTAATAATTTAATAATGGGAATACAGGACTTCTGATCTACCATAAGTCACAGCCATACTGTGAAATAGAATGTCAATTGCATTATCCAAGAATGTGAAAGAAGGTAACCTAAAAACTGGATATTTCACATGAACTAATTAAATGGTGAACACTTTTCTCTTTGATGGAAGCACATAGTCTGCAGTAGGCCAGCATAGTACTCCCCATTTACTGTGGTGTTCCTTTCCTTGAAGTCAATGAAGAGTATTCCTTCACAGTCCCAAAAGATTGTGACCATGATGTTCTTGCTTGACTGAGTGACCTTGGCCCTTAGAGGCGGTGCTTCACCAGGTTTATACCACTCCATTGATTCTCTTTTGGAGAAGGTATCATAGTAGAGAATCATCGTTTCATCTCCTGTACCAATGGTTTGCAGAACTTCTCTATCGTTGCCACAGCAGAGCTCCAAAATATCTGACAATAGATGACTCATTGCTGCTTTTGGACAGAGGAAAGACTTCAAGACACCCATTTTGCACTAACCCATGTTAAAATGTTTAAATGTTCATGAATAATTCGAAGGACTGCTGTTTTAGAAATGCCCAACCTTGTCACTATTTCTGTAACTTTGAGCCGCCGGCCTTCCATAATTTCTCATTACACAAGAGCGACATTTTCAGGAGTGAGGATCTTCAAGGGCCGACCTGCACACTCTTCATCTTCAATGCTTTCTCGACCTATTCGAAAACGTTTGGTCCATTCTTTTATGGTACAATATGAAGGGGATGCTTCCCCATATACACCGTCCAATTGCTGTTTAATTTCATTTGGAGTAAGTCCTTCTTTTGTGAAGAACTTAATAATAACTTGATACTCAATTTTGAACATGTCACAATCTTCTACACATAGTTTTCTTTATGCAACTATATCTGAACTGAACACAGCAGAGCAGAAGTTAGAGTTGCAATTATTTACTTAATAGATGAGGTATGACACAAAATAAGGGTTTTGTGAAGGCAACAATCCTTATTGGCAAGGCCGGAAACTTGGGACCTAACCTCATTACCAGGATTCAGTAATACACTAAGTAGAAAACTACATGAATAATCAAGTTTTTACACATGACAATATCAAGTGCATTTCAATTCAATAAAGGACATATGAATTTTGAAGAGAGGAAAATAGCCGATACATTAGCACCAAGTAACTACTAAAAAATAGCTCTTATCACAATAACATGATTGAGCTAATACATGAAAATAGTAAAAGTCTCAAAGAACAAATCTGATTGATTTTGCATGGGTCAAGGCCCAAATGAAAATATCAGGAATTGAAGCACAGACAAAATACCAAAATACAGCAGCAGATAATCTCAAAGTAGCATTAAAAAATAGTGCACAATTATTACAGAAATTACAGAATGATTCACTGAATAGAATGGCGATAGGAAAAACACAATAAAGGAGGTGTATGCAAGAAGGTCTTCCGAATCCATATGACTCAAGGGTGGTGCAAAACATCTTGGTTGTTCACAGATTTAACAGCTACGATAACAAATATAGTAAACCCAAAGCACATTCACAAAATTCTGGTATAAAAGTTTATTCTGTGTGTTCCTGTCCTTTAGATGCACAAACAGTAGATTTTTGTCTGTCAAATTGGATAGCCATACAGATAAATTGAAATGTGAAATACATACAAAAGGTGATAGATAGCTATTATCACATGAAAAACTTGCCATTATCACATGAAAAACTTTTGTCAAAAAACTACAAGAATTTAAAAAACTTATTTAGTCAATAAACTTTTCAGCAATGTAGTTACAGTAAACAGTGAAAATGCAAATTATGTTAAATAATGTGCTTAAATGTTAAAGAGTTTAAGAATGTGTGTTTTATGTTTTGGTGTATGTAAATAACAAATGCATGTAGTACTGAATTTCTTCAATGGAGAAAGTTATTTGAAAAAGAAATAAAATAAGAAGAAAAAAGGAATGTTGCTATTCAAATGGAATTATGAAACAATAACATGCTTTTCTACCATTGCTAATGATGACTGATGACAGTGGTTGTATATTGAAGAGCTACCTTTATTTTTACCAAAAAAATATTTCATGTATTAAATGTGCTTAATGTCTAGATGAGATTTTAATAATGGCTAATGTCAGATGAACTGATCTCACAAGTATGAACAGCTTTAGTAAAGCCTCAAAAAGCAAGCAAAACAGAATAAGAGGAAAAGCTTTTCTGGTGTAAGTGTAATTTAGATAGGAGAAGCTTACAGGTGTCAAGTTATTGATATCTTGTTGCTTAATGAATTAGTAAATATTATCTAAAACCTACATTTTTATTCTTGTTCTACTATATGTATTTGTTGTTAATCCTCAAAGTAATACACTGTATACAATTTATCCTCTCTGCTCGCAAATTGTTATGAGTTATGCAGTCAAGTTAATCATATGAATGGAGAGTGGACACAAAAACTGATGCCTCAGCAACTCAAATTCTGCCTGAATGCCATGTTGCAACTTGTCTATCTGATCTGATCCAAGTCGGACAAAGTAGACTTGCTTCAAGCATTAAACTTTTTCACATGTGAATATGCTAATGCATATATATCTATTTTTAGTTTCATAAAACACCATTATGATACTCACCTCTGGAGAGAATGGTTCATATTGGTTCAGCTTCTCTGGATCGCTCACAGCCTGGTTGTAGACCTGCTGCAAAATGTGGCGCAACAAGCCTCGAGATGGGTGTTTATTCAGTCTCTGTGCTGGCAGTGAAGTCCCTTTTTCCTATGAAACAAAAGCCTAGATTAACTAGCATCTACATGAAACAAACAATACAAGTTATGAAAAAATGTGCTGTAGTTTTTATTTACTTATTTTTTCTTCTATAAGTGTGTTGGAGAAATCTATTTATGTTTGATACCATCTATTATTAAATATCTAATTAAAAGTTTTTATTTAAAGCAACTCAAAAATCCATATTAAGATGTACAATAAAATACAAAATAGGTGTGAGATATTCATTAATTCCATTCTTATTTTCCCCAAAGTATGATTATTTCTATTTTATTATTTATTTATTTTTTTAAAATTAAAATTTTTAGAAGGCTGCTGAAAACAAAATGCCTATTGAAGATTTTTGTGATGCATTCAAAGCATTACAGCTTTAATCATACTACTGAGGTTAAGTTGGGAAATGTACATTTTTGTTTAAACTTGATGTTTTTGTAAGATCTTGTTAGAAAATATCCATATATGTAAAAATGATCAATTAAAGCAGTAACTTAACCACTAAACTCTAATTCCATATACTAACAAAATATACTGGGTTACTAGGGAATTTATTGGTACATTTGTTACCTTCAATTGAATATTCAAATATATTTTGCACTCAAAGAACAAGATTTTTTTTTATTATTTAATTTATGGACGCTCTTTAACAGCTCAGGTCATCAGCGTCCCATTCAACTCAAGGCGTGAAACGGCCGACAAATTTTGCTCACAGGCCTCTCTTTCAGGCTTGAGGTTCAAAGAACAAGATGTTAAAAAAAAAAAAAAAGTAAAATATGAAAGTTGGTGGGACTGTTTGTTAATTGGTTTTGTTGTTCTACAAGGGTGCTTGCTATTTATATTAGAGACAAAGTCATTACAAAAATCCATGATATGTGATGTAAAACTGCAAGTGAAAGTGCATGAGATAGGTGTAGGCATCTCAAGGGTATATACTACACACATATACACATATGAATATATGTATATATGTATATAAGAGGTAGGAGAATTTTAAATTAAAATCACATCAATTTTTTTAAATATAGGAGCTATTTAAGAAAAATTTGACAAAAATAGCTAGGGTAGAAAGATTTCATTATATATTTTTAATTACAGTTTAACATCGCTCAAAAAGGTCTAAAAAGCCAATGAATCATGAAACGAGTGCATAAATGAGCTCAGAGTTCACAATGCATTTATTTTTTTAATTTATGGACGCTCTGTCCACAATGCAGAAAATTACTCGGTATTCACATTTGCAGGATAAGGAAAAACTCGAGGAATACACCTTACCAAGGCAATTGACCTTAAGGGATTCTAACATGAGACCTTTGGATTTGCTTTTTTTTTTTTTTTTTTAATACACACACACACACACACACACACACACACACACACACACATATATATATATATATATATATATATATATATATATATATATATATGGTTATTGGAATATAATTATTAAAAATATATCATACCAAATGTAGGTGTAATATATATATATATTGTATAGTATATTGTATAGTATATCGTATGAAAATTAATATGCATAATAAAATCTTAAGGCTCAAAAATGTTAAATGAGTGAATATATGTTTCTACCCACAACGTTTACCCAAAAACTGGCACAGTCTGACAGAGAAGAGCTCAGGTTCACTTGTGAGTGCATTATGAAATCCAGTTTATATCAAACAGCTTTTTATAAGTTTCAAGTCTTATTTGGTTGGCTTGCAATGCTCAAAGACCAGAGAAAGTAATTAATATGAAGCGTGTTTACATTTTCTTTTGGAGGAAGGGGATGCATAACTACATCAAATAATATTTACGAGAGTGTAGAATGTGTCAAGGCAGGCAAAGAAAAGCATAGAAAATTAAGGTTTCTTATTTATTCTCTGGTACTGAAGTTGTTCAGCGCAAGGCTGCGTAACCTTGCTCGTCGTCGGCAAGAACACGGCTATTGATTGGCAATGATAGCGTGGGCTTGACATGTTAAGTTGGGTGCACTTCTCAATGGTTGGCGCTGAGGAGCGAGGCAGGAGGGACGCCGATCGATTCATTTGCCCCCTAACTGACGTCACCATATGACGTAGCTCGCTGTCACTGGCTTTTATTTCACTTCCGGGTCGGAGGGGGCGAACAAGGACGTCATCGAAACTGCTGCGCGTGGGTGGCGAGGTCAGCTATACTTGTATTTTTATTTTAAAACAGGCATTTATTACCTTCATTGAACTCGGTGACGAGTTATCAGCGCATGGCTGCATCTGCCATTCTGAACAACCTGTTCCCTGATAACTACAATCTCCATATTCCGAAACAATTACGCAGAAAGTTGCTCCGTTACACTCTTGATTCTAAGCTAATGAGTAGGCAATCATTTAATCAATAATAACTGTGACAGCCCAAACGCCTTCAACTGGTGCGCGCGCTGGTCAATGCTATGGCCAAGGTTCAATATTTAAACCACTTTTTTTTAACTCGGTTTTAATCTTATCCCAGCGGATATTACGCAATTATTTTACGCAGAAAACCAGTGCAAACCGTTTTCCTATTTATCTTAAGAAGAAAGCATTTACGATAATGGCTGCCATATTCCTAATACTTCCGGGCTTTGAAAGCCAATAACTAAACAATATGATGAAGAGGGTGCCAGAAGAATGCGTTGCCAAAGTGACTATGCAACAAACTTTCTCCCGCCTTTTCCTTTCTTGTTGAAAACTGTCAAGCAAAATAGCGTCTAAACTAATTACACCGTTCATTCTGTAGCGTAGCAATTAACAAAATGTGATATCACTTGTTGACATTAAAAGGACCGTAAACCTTTTGGTTAGGCGACTTCTAAGAATACAGAACTTTCCACTGGGCTCTAATTACACTTACATTTATACCGGCAATATCCCCGGTCACTTTTTCGTCGTTTTCAGTCTCAGTGCTGGTACAAATGTGCCCAGCTGCCATTGTGCTGCTTATACGATCGGTTTTTGTTATAGTCTGCAAAATGCAACGTTCTTGGTCGAGGAACGCTTGATTAAATGCAACGTTCTTGGGCGAGGAACGCTTGATTAAATGCTTGATCTTGTTGACATTTAAAGAATCGTAAACCTTTTGGTCAGATGACTTCCAAGAATGCAGAACTTTCCACTGGGCTCTAATTACACTTAAATTTATATTGCAAACCGGCAACTCCGCAATATCCCCGGTCACTTTTTCGTCGTTTTCAGTCTCAATGTTGGTGCAGATATGCCCAGCTGCCATTGTAGTGCTTATACGATGTTATAGTCTGCAAAATGCAAAGCTATTGGGCGAGAAATGCTTGCTTAAATCCTTGATCAGATGATGTTTTGAAAAATATACTGCTGTAGTTTTTAGTTTAGTTCTAATATTTTCGAAGCCTGCGTATCATGTTTCTGATACTTGATAACATCAGCGATCTAACATCCTCTTTTATAATATAATGTTTCTGCAAAGTATTCGCACAATCAATTTCTTTAAGGTTTTCATTTACTCCTCTTAATCTATTGCTTGAACGCTATGAAAAATAAATTATTAAGTAAAGAGCCCAATATAATGCACGATTGCATAAACAAAAATAAGATGGGCCAGTAGAGTACATGAATGAAAACAAAATAAGAGACCACTGTGTGCAGCAAAAATATAAAACAAAAGTAAGTTATAAGTAGAATCCTCCGTTAGGGCACTTTGCATACACGTTAGGTGTTCGTCAATCACAGAATCCTTGCTTTGAACGGAGAGCATGGTGAGTTAATGCAGTTATAGTAAATCCGTCCTCCCGGATGTTCTGAGTTCGATTTCCGGTCAGGTCAAGCTGTAGCTTAATTTTTGAGAAAGCAGCTTAAGGCGCCATATTCAGTTCTTTCGCGTCATCATTTCATTCATGACTACAGACAGTTCTCAGGTTCACGATCTACAGCTGTCGTAATAAGACTAATGTAGACAACGTGACAATTAATAAACAGTCCAAAAACATGGGAATTTAACAAAATGAGTCAGCCTGCGTTAAATGAAGCACAGATGTACAAAATAAGAGACATAAAATATATAATTAAAACATTACTATTAATACATTTTCTAAATCAAGTATCAAAATCAGTATTTCCTGTTATTTAAATCATTGGTCGTTTATCTACCGAAACCCAAACTTTGTATACCATTGTTTTCGTATGCGTGCCAACGCATTTTCATAGCAAAGAAATATCTAATGGTTATAAGCAGCGTAGCCGTACGAGGATTTTTTTTTTTTTTTTTTTTTTTTTTGCACATACAATTTTTATTTTTGACCTTTTCAATTGAAATGCCAGCTAATGCCAATATTTGACACAAGCATTGTATAATTCTGCCCGATTGGTGGGAACATTTGCGGAAGATTTGTTTCTGCCCTTTATACAGAATTCCTCTATATTTGTAACACTTTCGTATTGCAATGTTTTAATATGACAAGTCATTCATTTGTTTTTGTTTCAGTTTGCCATCATAAATTGCAAAAAAGGTTTCCTCTTTCCTAACCTCTTTCCTAATGAATGTTCATACCATGCTTTCCTATTAGGTACAGCGCAAGTATCCACTCATTTATAAATACTTTTTTTCGCCACGTTCACTACCACACCCGCTGAACAACAGCAAATGGGGTGTGGAGCCGCCAAGCAATATTCCATGCACAGTTACGTTGTTGTTGATTGCTTGGAGTTTCTCGTGTCCATATGTGGGAGTCTAGTAATAACATGGGGAAAAACGCAGAGAATAGCAATGGAGAGTAAAATTAAGCTAAGTTAAATAACAGGAGTTGTGATGCGGTGGTCGCAGCGGTAACGGTACGCAAAGATTAAATCAACGTAATATAAAAGTAGAAGAAATTCTTAAAAACTGCACCGATGGCCAATCTTTAAGTTATTCTTCCAGGTTAATCAGGCGTCCTTATTAATTTTAACTATCGGCAACATGAATACCAAGTTTGCAAAATTTTCCTAGAAGGTAGAATGGAATTCTATATTTTAAAAAAATATTAACAGAAAATCGAATCTAATTTCCTTATATGATAAAGCAAATGAGCAACAATAAGATCACTTACACGAAATGTCATTATGAAAAATTAATGGCGTGTAATTATAGACAGCGCACGCCAAATTATTCCGGCGCGGAAAAGGGCGCATTCGCCGCTAGCGTGCTCATTGCTTTGCCCGTTAAACACGAGTAAATTCTTGGCTGGTCCGCATTTTAGAAACGTTTTATTTATTTATATTGCATATTAAACAACATAAAAGCGACAGAAGAAGACAGTGTAAATGCACAACAAATAAAACCTTATAATCTAGCATAGTTTTCACTGTACTTAAACTTCGGGGCTTATCTGTTATGATAATAGCAATAGAAAGCAGCGTTGTTACAATAATATACCGGGGTAAGAATGTTTGCCAGAGATGTATTCCAGTCGGCGCATGTAATTGACAATACTATGTGCAATTCAATTGTTCACAAATGATTTCCGATTAAATGCCATGGGTGTATTAAAAATTTCCGCTCTACCTGATGCCTTTTCAAGCATAGAGCATCGCGCAATTTTGAAGTTTGCCTACTGGCTTTGCTTTGACAACATTTTAATGCTATTACGCAAAGCAAGCTTTCAGTGAAAAACCTTATTTCCCGATCAGCTTTCTTTCTTAATCGTTTATATATGTTGTAACTAGAAAGCAGAAAAATGTGCTTTCTAGTTACGGTTCATTCAGCAAGTTCATGTTATAATTTTTGTTTGACAATTTTTACCACACTTTAACTGCAAGAGGGCCTGTATGAGCGTGGTCCATAAGTTTCCGGCCTAACCATTTTCTAGGTAATGATAAAGACAAAACATATATTTCACTTTTCAATATAGTTACCCTTTATTGCAATGCACTTCTCATATCTTTGAATTAATATTTCAACCCCCCCCCCAAATAGTTTGAAGTTTTGTCTGCAAAATGGGCATTAACAGCATCCATCACTTCTTCGTCACGCTTAAATTTTCTTCCTCGAAAGTTCTTAAGTTATGAGAGGAGGAAATAGCCACTGGGAGGTAGATCTGGGCTGTCTGGGCTGTAGGGCGGATAACGGATCTCCTTGAAGTCACATTTCTTCACAGCTTCCTTTGCAACAAGAGTTGTGTGCAAAGTCGTGAAGAAGGCAGACACCACCACTCACCTTTCCTCTTTTTTTCTCTTTGATGGAAGCACGTAGTCTGTGCAGTAGGTCAGCATAGTACTCCCCATTCAATAAAGAGTATTCCTTCACAGTCCCAAAAGATTGTGGCCATGATCTTCTTGATTGACTGAGTGACCTTGGCCTTTAGAGGTGGTGCTTGGCGAGGTTTACGCCACTCCATTGATTCTCTTTTGCACAAGAGATCACAGTAGAGAACCACAGTTTCATTTGCTGTAACAATGGTTTGCAGAACTTCTCTCTCTCTAGTTGCCACGGCAGAGCTCCAAAAATGCCTGACAACAGATGACTCGTTGCTGCTTCTGGACTGAGAAAAGAAGTCTAGGTACCCATCTTGCACTAACCTTGTTCATGTTTAAATGTTCATGAATAATTCGAAGGACTGTTGTTTTAGAAAGGCTCATACTTGCTGCTATTTCTGTAACTATGAGCAGCCGGTCTTCCATAATTTCTCTTTCCTCAAGAGCAATGTTTAGAAGTGAGCACCTCCAAGGGCCGACCTGCATGCTCTACGTCTTTAAAGCTTTCTCGAGCCATTTGAAAAATTTTGGCCCATTCTTTTACGGTAGAATATGAGGGGGATCCTTCCCCATATACACCATCCAATTGCCGTGTCCTTTTGTGAAGAACTTCAACACAGCTCGACACTCCATTTTGATCTTGTCGCAATCACATAGCCTTCTTTATGCAACTATATTTGAATTGAACACAGCGGAGCGGAAGTTACGGCTGCAATTATTTACTTAACAGATTAAGGTATGACACCAGGTAAGGGCTTTGTGAAGGCGATAATCCTTTTCGGCGAGGCCGGAAACTTATGGGCCTACCCTCGTACCAAACGTTTAGTTCCTATCAGTTCTCCATCTTGCCCTTGCACATGATCGAAGCCTCTCTGGCCATATATCTATAGCAGCACGCACAACCCCACTGCTGACTTCAAGAGCCTATTCAGACTCTCAA
The DNA here is from genome assembly GCA_030762175.1 of Metallyticus violacea. Lineage (NCBI taxonomy): Eukaryota > Metazoa > Arthropoda > Insecta > Mantodea > Metallyticidae > Metallyticus > Metallyticus violacea. Next base: position 114,943,780 of record CM060831.1, read on the forward strand.
TTCTGGTGATTTATCTTCCAAACCTGCCCTACAGGCTACCGTTCATAGCCCAAAGGATCAGACGAGGCTGAAAGGTCAATCCTGAGCACTAATAAAATCTAGACCATTGCTCTCAAGCCAAGTTTGGATGATCTTGGCTGGAGCTGAAGCTGATGGACCTCCAACATCTAACACAAAATTATGTTAAGGTTTTCACCACAGGTTCCAGCGGTTGTCTTCAATCTCTTTTGACAGAAATGGAGCTTGGTGACCAAATCATTACTGAGAAGGATGGTAACTTGCCTGGACCTTTAGGACCCTCTCACAAGTTTTTCGTGAGGTCAAGGCATTCATCTGTCATTAAACACATCGTTTGTAATAGCAATTTTCCCGTGGCCGTTGAAAGCGTAATGCTGTATCAATCGTTTCAATAGACTGCCACAGTTCTGCAGTTAAAAATGCCCAGTAAAAGTCCTTGGTAGAAGGAATTGGCTAAACACTCAGAACATCCTTGTTATGTTCATCTCGAGGGCCATCATTTTCTACTTCAGAACTGGATTCTACCAAACATGGACCTAACAGCTATAGTCCTCAGGGAACGCGGGCGTCCAAGTCTCACACGATCAACGGTACTGGTCTCAGTGACGAGCTGGATAGTGCGCTACACAAACATTCTACTGATTTCCAGCTTTAAATCTCGTTTGGTGATTTTTCAGCACTATTTTTACAGCTAAATTTAATTCCACTAAGCAATCGCAACGATAAAGGAATCGAGATGCCTCTAATCACATTCCTCAGCACTTAAGCAGCTAGGATTCACCTTATTAGAAAGAAGAAATGCTGAAATAGCATCTTCCAGCTGAAACCGAACCGCCGCTTTCGGGTAATTAGCAACCATTAAGCAATTAACTTATTTTGAGTGGTGTAGCACTAAAATATACTTTGATGAGCCCCCCCCCTCCCCCATCTTTCTTTCAACTTTGTCCTTCTATGAAGAACGAGGACGTGCCTTAAAGGGCTTTTCTCAACGCTTAATACATAAAGAAGCTAATCGCTGAAAATGTACCTCTATGCCAATTCTTGCATCTGCATGACGCTTGAAAACCTACGCAAGGAAACCTTCGTTGGGAAACTCATTCACCGGCTGGCCTACCCTTGCAGATGATTACATACAGCTTTCAATAGAACGTTCGCGGTGCGGCAGAAACCTGTCTGTGCGACCGGTTGGGCCAGACTGTTAGCCCCTGTTCCAAATTCCCTTCCTTTGTTGTTAGCCCTACAACCCAGAGTAGCATCGCCATACTTAGAAGCCATAAAATTGGCATTACATTTAAAGCGCTACGCTTTTACCAAAGACTCGGGTTTTAATATCGATTCTATGCACTGCTTTCATTCTGTCTTTGCTCGCTTTTTACACACATTTTTTGACATCTCCTTGTTCTCAATTCTAGCACCGGATTCGCGTGCTTCTGATCTGACTTACTGCAACAATACGTGTTTGAAAATTACACTTAAATAAACGTGAATTACCAAATAACTCTATTAGCCTCTCGCGCATGTTGAACCCGCAATAAATGAATACATATTGAAGGTATTACAAATAAAGAACAATTCCAAAGGATCGCTGACTGCATGCACCATTTTTGCTGTAGGCGAGTGCATCGTTAGTTCGCAAGTGAGTGGTAGTAATGCACCAAATATGGGTGTAATAAAGATGTTGAAACTGTTCGCCCATGCTGTGGAGGTATTTTGGTATTTCTGTAAAAATCCACCTAATGGTCGCTGTAGTTCCATTAAATGTATGAACACAACGTTGAATGAATGGTGTGTAACGCTCGTTTTTACTACAGAGGTACCACAGGCGATGGACACCGAAGATGTGATTATATGATACATTGGGAGAGGATTTTTTTTTTTTTTTTTTTTTTTTTATAAATAAAGGAAGGAAGCGTTCCAGGCCTAAGTTTAGAGTACCTCCCAGGATTTGCCATTTATGAAGACTGAGGAAAAGGGGGGACGGTCCTGGCAGCAGTCGAACCCCAGACCTCCCGCTCACCAGTCCGCGTCTTAACGACCTCGGCCAAATATTGGTTACATTTTTAAGTTTCACTTTTTCAACCACAGCCTTGCTCTGAAATATTGAGTAACACTTCTATTTACCGTACGATTAGGTTTTATATGATAAAAATGGTCAATTATGTCCATAAATTTGGACTAAAATTACCAAAATATGGAGTAAAAATGTAATAAAATGGTCCAAAATAATGCAAAAAAAAAATATATATTTTATCAAAAAAAAAAAAAAAAGCATGCTATTAAGTCAAGCTAAGATATTATTGCTTAAAAACTAAACAAGAATTAACCTTCTTTGCAATCATGTTAAAATAATTACATATTTTTGTTGATTACAAGACAAGTATTTTTATGTCAATACAATATTTACAAAACAGAGGGACACCAAACGTTGTTTTAAATTTACAAATGCAGAACTATTGTCTCTTAATATTGCTTTGTACTCGCTAAAACTCAGCTCAGCATTTTAAATCTAGCAACATCTTGTACTGTTAAATCTAGATCTAGTTCCACATAGGACTTAGCACTTAAAAATGACACTGATATTATAACGTTCACTAGGATCCTTCGGTGCCATTGTGTTTAACTCCACTTTCGCTACTTCTGAGACTTTTCCACTGCAGCAGTTGAAACATTCACCACTTTCCACAGGATGTTAAGACGTTCGGTTAGAGAGGTGAATTGGTTTAGATTGTGACTTACGAGAAGTTTGCCTGGATGTATGCTGTATCATTTTTACTGTTTTTATCACAAGAAATGGACTTCGTAAACTTCTACGATTTTTGTGAAGAAACAAATGTATCATTGAAGGTTTATTTATGTCAATACTACTCGTAAACAGTATACAACACACGTAAAAACATCGCTTGTATTACAAGCGGCCATTCATTATTTGAAAAAGGGTAACCTTCTTGGGACCTCTGAACTGAGGGGGGAGGATTTACACTTCACTCAATACATTCTCGATCGATGGCTTCAATGTTAGTTAACTGCATAATGTTATTTTACTACCTCTAACCTTTGATATGTTGGAAAAATCAGAGCCAGTTTTGAAATAATAAAATAAATTTTAAATTATTATCTGACAAGAATAATTTGGAAACCATAAAATGTGCAAAATATTTAAAATAAAATGTTGAATTATGCAAAGATGTGAGTTTTTATCAAATGTCAAAATACGTACTATCCGCAAATATGAGAGTAAAATATACATTTTAATCAATCAATTTTGTCAAATTTACATGACAAAATACGAAAACAAAAATGCAATTGTAACTAATGAAAAAACATAATTTGTTTACATACAAATCCTAATTCTGCTAATGATACTTACCAAATTAAAATTACCATTGTTTGAAATTGGGCAGAATAAAATATTTGTCAGTTGTACAATTAAAACACGTATTTTGGATAATATTAAAATTGTTATTAATGCTAAGGTAACACTACTACTTCGTTAAGCTGACTAATACTCTCACTGTCTGTTCTTTATTGTAAGGTGTACGTCTTTTTGAAACAACTTACTACCAGCACACATTACAACCATTACATTAAATTCTCTACAGTTTTTGTGGTATTACTCTGTACAAATTCCAACACTACGCGTTGTTGATTTGGTTTAATTAAGGACGCTCTTTAACATTTCAGATCATCAGCGTCCCATTCAATTCAGGGCGTGAAACGGCCGACAAATTTTGCTCAGAGGCCTCTTCTTTCAGGCTTGAGGTTCCTTTTCGTGCCGTAAATATACGACACGGGGCCCCGGGCTTTACTTAAATTCCGAAACTTAAGATTTTTACGCCCGAAACAATCCATCGATCCTGGCCGAGTTTGAGCCCGCGATCTTGAGTTTAGAAGTCAAGTATGGTTACCACCACACCACTAGGACCGACTACAGTCCGCGTTGTCAACGATAGGAAACAAAATAAGTGATAACAACAGAATTCTCTTTCAATTACAAGGTTAAGCGATTCTGTTGTTTCGGTGCAGCAGTTAGGAGTTCTAAATCAACACCGTAATGGGTCGAGGGAAAACTAAAAGAATTAAGTTATGCTGGAAAAACCGACCAAAATGGAAGATTTCATGATCAGCGGTTTTCACAAAAACTGAGGCGTATTCTATAATGGAAACTGAAAAACAGCATCTATTTTTATTGTACAGTTCGAACCGGTGGCGGCTGAAAGAGGGAGGTTTGTGGGGCAGGATGTCATTAAATGCCCTTATTTAGACATGGAAATTAGCAAAAGAGACTACAGTAGGTTCGCCATCATACGAGCTGGACACCACAATATTGGGGCTGAGGAGTTAAGTTTGAAGTGTTTTGTCATAAACGTCGTATTTGCACTCACAATTTACTGCAAAAAATGAATGCATGCCGATTCTTAACCAAGCAGTGAAGCATGAATGAAGATCTGTGATGGCCTAGAAAGGTTTTGAACCCAGATTTAGTACCGAATTTTCACTGAATTTCCTTTCAAGCTTTGGAATGCCTATTATTTTTTAATGGCTGGACAGGGGAAGTCATTTCTGTGCCTCCAAGAGTCAAACTTAATTGTTCTTATGTTGGTTGTGGCCATATCAAACCTAAAGTACCTATCGGCACAGATGGCCTTAGTTATGTAGTCGCTAACAAAAACCTATCAAAACCAGCCTCCAACGCCAGCTTACTAACCATTCCTTAATATATTGCCTGATGTAAAGGACCGTTTGTTGGACTAAAAAGTTCATATTAAATATATTAAGTTTTATGATCGGCATTAATTAGAGAAGATTAATTTCGAAGAATGTACAGACTGGCTATAGGTTCACTAAGAAAGGCTCGGATAGGACACAAGTGGCTTCTTGTGTCCTTCAGTAAGGAATGAATTAAAGGCTCTACAAACCCCTACTCAAGTCTTTTAGGAACACCAGCAAGCATCATATCGCTTCAGAAAACCGCCCAGTGCTGCGTCGAAGCGCCCCAGATACACTTTACTCAAAGAACGAATGGTCGCATTCTTGGATGGCAAAATATGAATAAATCCCCTTCAGATGATGATGGATTTCAGAGGGAGCAAAGATAGATTGCATATGTGGCCCAGTGGCTTACATTACTCAAAAGGAAGGTGATGTTGGAATCCGTGCAAATTCAAAACTTTCAATATTTTTTAAATCTGAACGTCATATTTTTATGTATTTTTCCATTCTCTTTGTTTTATGAACAATATAATTTGTCCAAAATTAAATATAAAGTATCAATTTAAAATAAGTTATATACACATCACCATCTTTCTTTCCACGCTAACATCCTTCCAATTGTTAAGAAACAAAATGGGCACGACTTTCCGTCATTAAAATAAAATATTTCTATGTAGTAATTTAATAAATATTTGTTATATAATTAATTCATTCTGTATATTTATACACTTTCTATCACATTATTTAAACGACGAGAATGTTAGATTAGGTTCAGTGCTACAAAGGCACTCATTATTTTTTATCAAATTCTAGAGCGGGCCATTCAGCCATGTGCTACAACACACTACTACTACTCCTGTATACTGGCTGAACCATAAGATACTATTTCGACTCTTAGTACCGCTTGCTGTTGACGTGCTTTCTTTTAATTGAGATATGGCTGCCTTGATGAACAGACGTACAGCTGCATTAGCTTTTATTAGCGCAGGGTTTTCGCCATCTGGCGCTGCTGGTACATATGTGTTCCAGGACTGGATGCAAATAGGGAAGCAGGTAGAAAAGAGACCTAAGAGGATAGGTCCATAAGTTTCCGGTCTCGCCGATAAGGATTAGCGCCTTTACAAAACCCTTACCTTGTGTCATATCTTATCTGTTAAATAAATAATTGCAGCTAAAACTTTTACTTCGCGGTGTTCAGTTGTTCAGATATAGTTGCATAAAGAAGGCTATGTGTAGAAGTTTGTGACATGTTCAAAATGGAGTATAGAGTTGTTATGAATTTCTTCACAAAAGGACTTACTTCAATTGAAATTATACAGAAATTGGACGGTGTATATGGGAAAGTAGCCCCCTCTTATTCTACCGTAAAAGAATGGGCCAAACTTTTTCGAATGAGTCGAGGAAGAATAGAAGACGAAGAGCGTGCAGGTCAGCCCTTGGAGGTGCTCATTCCTGAAAACATCGATAGCTCTTGTGGAAGGAGAAATTATGAAAGACGGCGGCTCAAAGTTACAGAAATAGCAGCAAGGTTGGGCCTTTCAAAAACAACAGTCCTTCGAATTATTCATGAACATTTAAACATGAATAAGGTTAAGGCAAGATTTTTTTTTCCTAGACTTCTTTCCTCAGTCCAAAAGCAGCAACGAGTCATCTGTTGTCAGGCATTTTTCGAGCTCTTCTGCCGTGACAGCGAGAGAGAAGTTCTGCACACCATTGTTACAGGAGATGAAACTACGGTCCTCTACTATGATCCCTTGTCCAAAAGAGAATCAATAGAGTGGCGTAAACCTGATGAAGTACCGCCTCTAAAGGCCAAGGTCACTCAGTCAACCAAGAAGACCATGGCCACAATCTTTTGGGACTGTGAAGGAATGCTCTTCATTGACTTCAGGAGAGGAACACCACAGTAAATGGGGAGTACTATGCTTACTACTACACAGACTACATGCTTCCATCAAAGAGAAACGGCAAGGAAAGCTGAGTGGTAGTGTGGGCCTTCTTCAAGGCAACGCGTCTGTATACACAGCTCTTGCTGAAAACGAAGCTGTGAAGAAATGTGGCTTCAAGGAGATAGTCATCCACCCTACAGCCCAGATCTAGGCCCCAGTGACTATTTCCTCTTTTCAAAACGCTAGAAAGGCCTTCGAGGAAGGGAATTTAAGTGTGACGAAGAAGTGATGGATCCTGTTTATGCCCATTTTACAGACAAGAATTCTGATATTTTTGGAGGGGAATTGAAATATTAATTCAAAGATGTGAGAAGTGTATTGCAATAAAGGATAACTATATTGAAAGGAGGAATATAGTTTTTGTCATACGTAGACAATGGTTAGGCCGGAAACTTATGGACCTATCCTCGTAACACAGGTCGTAAAAGACTTTCTACTTGGGAGGATGATGAATGTCTTCGGGCAGATAGAACGACCCTTTTCATCTGTTGCACAACTGAAGGTGGCTTGTCACTTTCCCAGTTCTTTATAGATCGTCAGGAATCGCTTTAAGGAGTTTGGTTTAGCAACTATTAAGAAGGTTCTATATGATGAACAGTTGTGCACCGTCTTACACATGTCGTCGACGTGGAAGAGAGTACTCTTCATATAACAGGCAGTGCGCGTGTACCGACCACGTGGTCACCGATATGCTTGACGTGCTACTAGTACTGACAGTAGTCGCGTAAGCGTCTCATGTTTGGTCTGGATTTCGTCCTGAACACCTTGAATAGTGGAAGGTTAAACCGTTTTACAGATCGCAACTTTTGGAATTAACTTTAACCCCATCTGCTAGAGAAAGACATTCCAATGGAACAATTACAGCATTCACACTAGTCAAGGATAGTTCAACGTTGGTGATACCTCAACCTCCCCAAATCACCTCATCTAAAACTTAATGAAAACGTTTGGGCAGAAATAAAGGAGAGACTTCCAAATTTCAGTCTGTCACCTTCCAGAATATCTGTCGAGCTATGGCGAAGGTTGAAGGCGCATAGGATTCCATCACAGAAAAGGCAAATTAGTTTCGCTGGCTGGGACACTGCATGCCGCGAAAAATTAACAAGTTTTTCGAGCGTCAAATATATTAAAATGGTATTACGCTTTTATTATTATTTGTTTATTTTAATTTTTAAGAGCAACCAAACCATGTCTTAAATGTAATATATATATATATATATATATATATATATATATATATATATATTAAGGTTACGGTAAGAGGTCCCAAGGCAGCAATATATATTTTAAAGCTACACGCAATACAACTATCTCTTATATTTAAAAATTAGCCACAATAAAATGTATAGAAATTGTGCGAAATTCGAACCCATAATTCCTCATCCATATTATACATCAAGTAATGCCGTAAGCTTGAAGTTCGAACTTCAAAGCTGTTCTTTTCGATACGCTTTCATATAAGAAAACAACTTCTGAATGTACTCCATAACTCAATAAAATCCAAAACAATTTACATTTCCGATTTTAATGAAGAATGTGGTTAACTTCTACGATTTTCGTGAAGAAACAAACGTATCACTGAAGGTTCATTTATGTCAATACCAGTCGTGATGGTATTATGTAATGCACTCTAATAGCATCGCTTGCCTAAGACTTCGATTATGTTCGGAAGCACGAAATCGTCTTAGATTTCGACAAACGGCCATTCATTACTTAAGCGCATAACCCCCCCCCCTCACCTATTCGGAGATACCAAGGTCGTAATAAGTACATTAGAGCTGACGAATGTCATTGTCTTCGTTCCCGTGCCAGCCATCAAGGTAAAAGTGAAATTATAGAAAGTTAACATAAGCACTATAGTTAAAAATGTTAATCTCTAATGTATGAATTTGGTCTAGAAGCCTTTAGACATAAATTAATAACCTAAATCACTCTTTCAAACAGTTCACTCAACTGACTTTTCACATAATCTTAAAAATTTAGCATTAAATTCTCGGCTTTCATGTTAACGGGGACCTTTCCAGGCCTCCGTTCCGGTAGGCCGATCCCGGACTTGGCCAATCACTTGGCGACGTCGCAGCGACGCCTTTCTTAAAGATGCCGATTAACGCGGTCCGCATACTTTTTCGTTGGATCCGCCCTCTAAGGTCGCGCACGCCCCTCTTACATCCGGAATGCGCCTAATGTACAGGTTGGGCAGGCTACACGGACCTCCTGTTAGCGTTCTTTCTTCACCTGCCTTCGCCAGTTTTCAGGGATATTTCTCGCTCGCTTTAGGCACCCTTTGCTTTTTCTTACAGCGAAATGGATGTGAAAAACCTGCAAAGCTAATTTTGCGATTGTTTATAATGTACCAAGTGTTCTATCTTTGAACTAAATGATACGGGAACTTGCTGCAATGTCTGCACTTTATGGCTATGCTGTTATGCTAAATTTCGATACAACTCTTCGCTTTTTATTTCCTTTACTTCATACTTTTATGAGTTGCAATATCCGTTACAACTTTACATTTCTATTGAATAAAAGTAATCCACGTTATCTGACTCAATTTCTGCCGCTTGCGTGTCACCATTCCAAATTTCGCCAGAACGAGATATCAGGGGCATTAAATATCTGTCTGTTATGCTCCTATGTTGGAAAATAATACAGGAGGGATAATAATCCATTAAGATTCTGTGCAAAAATTGGCTCTGACATAGCGGCATGTAACGCTTTCTCTCATATGAACCAAAAATAAGACAACCCGTATCACTTTATTAATAAGCCAAACCTAGGACGTAATAATGCATAAAACATCAGTGCAGAAACTCGTAAAATTTTCTAAAATGTGAATAATGAAAAATAAAACTTCAGAAAACACATTTCCTAAATTCGATTAATGCCTGTCGCATGGTCACATTACTACCGTCAACGGAGCTTTTGCTCACAGTACATATTACAAACTATTCGTCTGACAGTTTCAAGATGGCGCTTACATGCATAAAAGGGGGGGGGGGGGGGTTGATGTCCAATATTGTGCATTAAAATGGCTCATTCAAATCTAAACTCACAAATTTGCATTTTTCTGAATCCCTCATGTTTTCTCAGCAACTTTCACAGACCATCTACTCTACACCAGACTAATCCGAACTGGGTGAACGTTCGCTGAGGTCAGATCTTCGAAATGAATGACTTACTGACAAAAATGAGCACGGCGACTAGTAACCTGGCATTCGTTTTGCAAATCGAGTGAAAAAAAAGCATTATAGATTGTTTGCCCAAGACCTGAAAATCTTGTCAACTTTTGTTTACTTTGTGAAATCGTGGCATAAAAACAATTCGATACTTCAGGATAAAAATCACCCAGTTTAAATGAATGTATTTAGGTCAGCCTTAAATGATAGTGGGTATGCCATTGCTGCAATTCATTTCTTCAGTATCATCTTCAAGAATTTTACTCTTATTAAAATGCCACATATAGCTGAGAAATTAAATTATGAACACGTATGAAATCCAAGTGTTATTTTTTTGTTTCTAAATTAAATATAATCCGCGCCTTTTGGTTTTTGTTTTGAGGTCTTCAAAAGTTCCTTAAGGAGACTTTTACAGTTTACTAAATAAATGCCAATACACATGTACAATTAAATGAGATAACTGGTGTTTCATTGTGGCTAATACAGAAACTGAGTCCTCAGCAAGACTTTTGTATAATGAATGATTTATTTATGGACGCTCTTTAACAGCTCAGGTCATCAGCGTCCCATTCAACTTAGGGCGTGAAACGGCCGACAAATTTTGCTCAGAGGCCTCTCTTTCAGGCTTGAGGTTCTTTTTCGTGCCGTAAATGTACGACACGGGACCCACGGCTTTACTTCCCTTCCGAATGAAGCCATACTTAGGATTTTTACGCCGGAAAAAATCCATCGGTCCTGGCCGGGTTTGAACCCGCGAGGCAAGTATGGTAACCACGCCACCAGGACCGACAAGACTTTAGTGTGCTCTAGCAATCAATAAATTGCAACTTGATAATACTCGATGTGTTGCTTTCCTAACTCGTAACGGGCTTTATTCCAGTTCCACGGTCATGATATTTATTTGGTATAGTACGAGGGTCCACGCTAGGTGTGGAGAGCGGGTTATCGATTTGGAAGCTAGGAGCCAGTGCCTGCCTGCCAGCCAGTCAGCCAGCAGTAATTTGGCAAGATGGAACAAAGGCTATTCACCAGAGCTGGCCTGGTGACGCCAAGTTACTACATTGAGTGGGTGATGAGGTGCACTGGCCTGCCTCAAGGATACCTACTCAGGGTCACTCAAATAAACTCAACCACTGAAAAATGTTCATTGTTATGTTCGCGCTACTCTTATATTAGCCAGTTTAATATGATGGGCGAGATATCACGTTTAAGAATATAGCTGTGAGTAGAATTGTTTATGTGCGGGAGGGGGGGGGGGGTTGACCTGTACACTTTTTGACTTCTCAGATCTAATAGTATCACTTCACAGGTGTTTTAAACCGTGAACGAAAGTTAAAAGATGCCACGAAACTACAGTAAATAGTACAGCCCTGCTAGTGTTGCTAGATATCTAAGCTGAACATTTAAATCAAAAATACTCTTTCCTGGCGATTAAGTCATTCTTTCAGACTCTCGAAGAAAACACCCAAACTATTACAGGAAGGTACAATTTAAAAATATAAACATCCTTATTTTAAAATCTTGACCTTCGTGAGAAAATACTCAGTTAAAACAAAAATAGTACTGAATGGAGCAGCAATCGAACAAATTAATGTAGGGTGTAGGGTGACGACAAATTTGGAGTCAAAACTGCCTAGATTCCAATATATGTGCAACTATCTACAGAGACCCGAAAAGCAAAACTGATAAACATACTAATAAACAGATAGAGGCAAATTGTCAATAAATATATTTAAAAGAAATAACAGAAGTGCGATTACTAAAACATTTGATTGGACTCCGCAGGAAAATGCATTGGAAATATCGGTGTGACGGAACAGATTGGTGTTTACAACTCAGAGAAACACATTTTAAGAAGCATAGCTCTTTTGTACGCCCAAGATTACATTGGGAAGATGGTTTGCGAGACAAAATAGATCTCTAGTAACAGAAAATGAAAAGCGAGGCAAAATATATATAGAAGTATGATGAAAACATTTGGTAATAGATGAAATCTGAGTTTAAAACCTGTTAGATGATCTAATCCTAAATAAAATCAGTAACATTCGTCGATGTTAAAACAGAATTACTTAAGTGAAGTAGATTAGGTTTTAGGAATGTCAAAGTACTGTTTTAGCAATATTAAATATCCATGCAGATTTTTGTCTCGTTCTTAGCACTCAAAGATATAAAATATAACTACAGTTGACCAAATGGCTCTGTCGGTTTCTTACGATGTTCAAATTTCAAATGTTGACAACAATTCATCACTGCTGAGCCATTCCAGGCAGTGGGGACTGATGAAACTGCAGATAAACGATACACTGGATTTTGCATTGAGGAAAATTTGGGAAAAACCTTAGTCACGGCGGAAGGTTCTGGCGGGAATCGAAATCCAGACCTTCCGTTATCAACCTGGAGAAGGCATTTCTACTGTACTCTGATAGCTGAGATGCGACGTAAACAAACGCACGTGGTTGTTGACCACATGTGTATGAAATTGCTGCACTGATAATGAGAGTAGCCATTATTGTTAAAACCAAATGAGTTCAATGTACAAATCTCACTCCCTGCACCTTTGACCATGCCCAGTCATGGTTCCTTTCTTCTAGTTTTCCCCCGCCATTCCATCCCAGCGTAAGAGCTGCAATATTTCATGTGTATTTACAGTGCATATTAGTTTTCAGGAGACAGGTTTTACTATAAATTAAGAGAATTTATGCTAGAATCATTTTGGAAAAGTTCTACTTCAATAAAATTTAAGCATTTGTAATTTCAAAAATTGCAACTCATGGGAGCTCTTTCCTTCTCTCATTTTTGTTCACGATATATCTAGGTATAGCGCAGCAGAAACCTCCCTTGCAATTAAATTATTTTCCCGACCCACGACGAGATTACGGATCTTTGAGCTTATTGCACGTTTGTTTTCTGTTTTGAGCGTCTTCAAAATGCGTTCCAAGCGCTCTTCCGCATACCCACCTGCTTGCCAGGCGCCAATATAGACGAAATGAGGACTCTTGCAGACGCGATCGATGTCTTCCGTACTTCTCTGTCACTCCTGAAGCGTCTTATTCGCACACCACTTGTGTATATGCGGATTAAACCCAGGTACATGCCTGGCTCGAATAAGCATCTTATTTTCTTTTGGTGCTAGGGAAAAGTTTGCTATTCAAATGCTCCGCTGAAACAGTATGCAAAAATGTTACCCTACTCTTGCCCATGTCAATGAATTCGAGTTATGCCTTTCACATGTAATAGGAAATTCAAAAGAAACCCCTAACATGTTTACCGAGCATCATACTGGAACTGAGCGCGGAAACAGCATCACAACAAGCCAAAAGTGGCCATTAAAGGATCCTAAAAGCTAAATGAAACGAGGAATAACTTTCTGCTACTTATATGAGAGTTGATATTAAAACCAAAAGAATACATTTCAAGCAGCGTATTTCTCTCATTAACCATTATAAATGTGGAAGAAATGAAAATACTTTAAAAATACGTGACCCCTATTTCCTTATTCGAAAACCAGTTGTCACAGCATCTGATGTGATGTACCCTTTGAAAACCAATGGTGAGATATGGAATTTAACTTCCGTATGAGTACATTTTTATTCTGAAACGACTTATGCGAATGTTGGTTTTAAAGTTCACTCTACTGCATTTCTAGAAATCGCGTCTCTTAATGCTCCTATTAGTTCCCTTTCTTAACACAGTTGTTCTTTTGGCTTCAGCTATGACTATTGAATATATTTCTGTTATTGTTTATATAAAAAGGAGTACTTATACATACTGTAGTGTAATTTTCATGAAAGGTGTATAGGACTGGAAGTATTAAATCTGAAAAGTTCATTTTCTGGTGAGGCAAAAATCGAAAATTTAATGCTGTTTTCGCTTCTTGGTATAGAGGCGAGATTAGTTTTGGGAGAGAGGTAAAAGTATATTTTAACCCATTTTCCCCTTGTATGATATTGAAACATTTAACGCGTGCATTAACGTATAAAACCGTTCAAAGTAGCTCTCACAGCTGAAGACTGTGCTATTATTTGCTTTTTGTTAATTTTTAAGCATTGGCATGTACCAGGGGGAATCTAAAATGAGGGGAAATTGCCTTCTTTTTGAGCTCTTTTCCATTCTATCTATTGTTAACTCAATTGCTTTCCTTTTTAACTACGGAAGTGCGAATATTTATAATTCATAATATTCATAGAACAGGAGTTGGCCTTGCTTTGAGAAAGGAATACAAGTAAAACAGGTTTCAAATATCCGGGAAGAGCACTTAAAAATTTACATACATCTGGTGAAGCAAGGGAGGGGAAAAATACAGATAGAGAAATTTTACATCCTGTTAATGTATGCACATAACATTTTGGTTTCATTATTCTGAATGTTTGCATATCTGTTAAAGGATGTGTAAAATACATACAAATGTTTATTAAATTGTCATTAATTTTAATGCTTTGTTATAAATCTTGGAAATATTTAAGTTCTTCTGTGCGACCAACTATCGCTGTATTACAATGAAATGATCTAATAGGCATGGTTTTTCTTATGAAAGAAAAAAAAATTAATATAATATAATAATATAAGTTTTTATATAATATTAATATACCCCCGTCAAATTTTATAATAGATATTTTTATTTACAATGTTATTCCTATATAGGAATTTAGGCTTCGCCAATGAAAATATAAAAAAATTTACATATCTAAAATAAAAGAAGTATATGATTGCAATTAAGATCCACAATACATCGCAAAATTGATTTGCTAAAGTGTTACTTAAACATAATTTACACATGCACGACTTACAAAAAGTATACAGATCTAAATGTTCCAAAAAAATCCTATAAGTATAAAAAACAATGTAGAATCAAAAATTTGTTTACACTATATTTCAACGTACATTTGGCACTGTATATATTTATAATTAAATTCTAAAGCACAAGACCATGGTGCAGTTGAATTGTTTTTGCCAGTTCTGTTTCTAGTAATAAAAACCCTTTTAAATACTTTGGGGGAGAAGATCATAAAATTCATTTTTGTACTTAAAAAGATGAGAATTTCTATAAATGAAATAACTGATTTCTAAATATGTCCATGTAGGGCAACAGTAAAAATTAAGGGTTCTAAAATATACTCTACAGTCTGTGAGCCTGTCAAATTTTACAACTGATTTTTTTTTTGAGGAGGGGGCGGATATTGTAAATACTCATTCTACTGTAGTGTTAATAATAACGTTCATTTAAATAGTTTCTATGTATAAGTAAAAGAGTGCGGATATTGCATACGTTTTGTAGCGAGCTTTGTTTAATTTTAATTTGATATTTTCTATATGTGCTCTCCAGCTCAAAGAGTTATCAATAATTGTCTAAAAAGTATGACGCTTATTGAATTACTTTACCATTTAGTGCTATTATCAGGGGGAAACAAGTATTGTTAGTATTACAGATACCAAAATGCATTGCAAGGAATGTTTATTTATACACTACAGCAAATACCATAGACGTGGAATGTCTTTTATTTCCTTAATGAAATGGGCCGCCATCTGCGAACCCAAAGATTTTAATAACGTAACACAACCGCTTATAACCGTGTAGATGCAAAACGAGAAAATCGATGGGACTGACGGTCACGTGTTTAGGGAAGGAGCAATGACTTCACAACAGACACCATCATCACGCAGCCTGCTGCTGCCGCCCGTGCTGGTTGCCTGACTTAGATCAATACCAAGCGAGTAGTGCTTTTAAAGGGGAACCTCCCAAACACCAGCCGAGTGAAGACACCAAGCTCCGGTGTAGAGCATTTCAAAGACGCCTAATGAAGTGAAAACGAAAGTGTTCCATGGTAACCCATCCTCCCTCGACCGTTAATGGCTGCAATGTGTGAAAACATTACAAATACCATAGCGGATGTAAGCATATACCTAATTCAGAGCAATGTAATGCAGAAAGCAAACACGAGCATTTTTCAAATATATTACTATCAGACTTCCAACATAAGCAAAATAAATACAAGTTGCTCAAATCATAATCTAAAGGGCTCTAAAATGCCCCCCCCCCCTTCCTCTCTCTAAATGGACTAAGTTTCTGCATTAAATAAAACACGTATACTAAAAGACCATGCTTTACGCTTGTACACTTTTTCTTTTTATTCCCCCCCCCCTCTCTCTCTCTCTCTCTCTCTCTCTCTCACACACACACACACACACACACACAAGTCCATAAGTCCACAAGTTTCCGACCTCGCCGATGTCATACTTTATCTGTTAAGTAAATACTTGTAGCTGTAACTTCCGCTTCGCTGTGTTCAGTTGTTCAGCTATAGTTGCATAAAGAAGGGGCTATGTGTAAAAAAAATGTGACATGTTCAAAATGGAGAATTAAACCGCGCTTTGACGGTGTACATGTGGAAGCATCCCCCTCATAGTCTACCGTAAAAGAATGGACCAAAGTTTTTCGAATGGGTCGAGAAAGCATTGAACACGAAGAGCGTACATCGGCCGCTCAAGACACAAGAAATAGCAGCAAGGTTGGCCTTTCTAGAACAAAAGTCCTTCGAATTATTCATGAATATTTAAACATGAATAAGGTTAGTGCAAGATGGGTGCCTGAACAACTTTCCTCAGTCCAAATGCAGCAACGAGTCATCTGATGTCAGACATTTTGGAGCTCTGCCGTGGCAACGAGAGAGAAGTTCTGCAAACCATTGTTACAGGAGATAAAACTATGGTCCTCTACTATGATCCTTTGTCCAAAAGAATCAATGGAGTGGCGTGAACCTGACGAAGCACTGCCTCTAAAGGCCAAGGTCACTCAGTCAACCAACAAGATCATGGCCACAATCTCTTGGGACCGTAAAGGAATATTCTTCATTGACTTCAAGGACAGGAACACCACAGTAAATGGGGAATACTATGCTGGCCTACTGCACCGACTACGTGCTTCCATCGAAGAGAAAAGCAGAGTGGTAGAGTGCGCCTTCTTCAAGACAACGCGCCTGTAAAACACAGCTCTTGTTGCAAAGGAAGCTGTTAAGAAATGTGGCTTCAAGAAGATCGATCATCCACCGTACAGCCCAGATCTAGCTCCCAGTGACTATTTCCTCTTCTAAAAACTCAAGGAGGATTTTCGAGGAAAGAAATTTAAGTGTGACGAAGAAGTGATGGATGTTGTTTATGCCCATTTTGCAGACAAGACTTATGACTATATATTTGGGGGGGGAAGGACTGAAATGTTAATTCAAAGATGTGAGAAGTGTATTGCAATAAAGGGTATCTATATTGAAAAGTGAAATATAGTTTTGTCTTTATCATACCTAGAAAACACACGCACGCACACACGAGGGTAAGTCCATAAGTTTCCGGCCCCTAACCATTTTCTAGATATGATGAAGACCAAAACTACATTTCACTTTTCAATATAGTTACTCTTTATATATATTTGCGATTGCAAATCCATGACTTATTCTTAATGTTTTGGCCTTTTCTGCTTTTCTGATTATTGTTAATTTAGTTACATTGTTAATAGTGTTACATTATTTTTCATATATATAATTTATTTGCACTTGCTACATACTGCAGACGTGATTCAAATGCTTCTGTTTCAGTCACTGATTTTTACATTAATTCCATCAACTTACTTAAAGACATGCTTTTAGTACACTGCAAAAGAATTAATGGCAGCTTTTATTAGTTTTGCCTAGATAAGCCGCATTACAATATACCAACCACATAAAAGTTTATTGCTTTCATACAATTGAACATATGATGCATGCATAATTAATTTAACGTTTTTCTTCCATTCGAAACAAGTTTATTGGTTATTTATGACATCCCTCCCCCCAAAAATCAACATTACTTATATTTATAACTACGTCGTAACCTTTTTATTGCGCTTGAGGACAACAATATCTCTCAGAGATAGTTTATCTTTCTCATTAAAATACATCATTATAAAGGTTAATAGACATAATGTACTTGCCACTCAAATAATAAGTGATACATTTGCACTATTTTGCCAAATTATTTTCTTACCTTGTAGAGCTATACAAAAGTGCAGATTTTTAAGTTTTAAGTAAGACTTCTTTGGTATTCTTTTACCAAATTTCACTGTGCAGTTCAATATTCAGTATGTTTTAATGTGAAGTTGCCAAAGTAGTGACATTGCAGTGCTGCTTAAGATAATTTCAACACTTATATCCGTCATTTATCAGACAGCGATAGATCAGAAACAAAACATGTAAATACTTTTAAATAGATGCTTCTACCAAACACGGGCCCCAATTATTAGTAATGTGATCTCAATTATTTTAAGATATACTTTTTAATAGAATGAACCAGAGCCGACTAAAACTTTTTTTCAATGTTCATGTATGATTGGTGATGCACATTTATCTGTCCGCACGTTTTAGCGTTGAAAACGTCTGATAGCACACTGCTGGTCTGCAAACTTTTTAATTCTAACAAGTAGAATAAGCTTATTTTTGTTGCATCACAGGCTAATTGACACAGGTGTCTCGAATTTGTTCATTTCCTTTCAGCTTCGCAGTTCGGTTCGAGAACCTCTCTTTGGCCAACGTTTATGACGCCGGAGATTTAAAACCCGAGCAGAAATAGCAAGGCACGCCATTTACACGCGGAGGATATAAATAGGTAATGGGAGTTCGCTGACACGCGCTTCGGCGTCTTGATGTGTTTCTGGCTTCACTTCTCGTCACTCCCGAACATGCACCGATTATACTTCCGCTTTACGTCTACTTGCAATTTCGCATTTCCTTTTACTGTCGTAGCTGTTTCCTGTAGATGCCGCCTACTAACATCACAAATTTGGTCGCTGCAATTTCATAATGCGAGAATTTTGTTTGGTACAAACTTGGTTTGCAAAATGGGTAAAAATGTTTGTCTTTTCCCCCTCGGAAAGATATTGACTAGTTCCAGTAGGCCGTCTATTAAAAAGAGAAGGACAAGAATCACAAGCTCCAATTATATACACCAGTGCGTTCTCAAACTGTAGTCCGCTAGATCCTTCCAGGGAGTCCACAAGTCCATCTAATCTTAATATAAAGACACAAATAATGAATTATGAGAAAACGAAGGATGAGACAAGTTTACATGTGTGTTTAAATACATTACTCCGGAGGAAGCTTTCAAATAGATAAGTCGAAACCGTGAACAAGCAGAACACTGATATTTAATGTCCTATTTTCCCATCTTTCGGCAGCGAGCTGCGTTGGCTGGGGCTCGCCTCTGTTCCAGATTATCCGGGACTATCAAGAAGGACCGCGAAACTATTGCTGCCTTTCTAAACAACCAACGAGGGTTGGTCCATAAATTTCCAGCCTAACCATTTTCTAGGTACGATAAATACAATAACTATATTTCACTTTTCAATATAGTTACACTTTGTTGCAATGCACTTCTCACATCTTTGAATTAACATTCCAATCCTCCCTCCCCCCCAAAGTCAGGAATTTTGTCTGCAAAATAGACATAAACAGCATCCATCATTTCTTCGTCACACTTAAATTTCCTTCCTCGAAGGTCCTTCTTGAGTTTTGAGAAGAGGAAATAGTCACTGGGAGCTAGGTCTGGGCTGTAGGGTAGATGGTCGATCTCCTTGAAGCCACATTTCTTCACATCTTCCTTTGCAACAAGAGCTGTGTGCACAGGCGCGTTGTCGTGAGGAAGGCGTGCACCATCACTCAGCTTTCCTCGCCTTTTTTCTTTGATGGAAGCACGTAGTCTGTGCAGTAGGCCAGCATAGTGCTCCCTATTTACTATGGTGTTCCTCTCCCTGAAGTCAATGAAGAGTATTCCTTCACAGTCCCAAAAGATTGGTTGACTGAGTGACCTTGGCCTTTAGAGGCGGTGCTTCGCCAGGTTTACGCCACTTCATTGATTTTCTTTTGGACAAGAAATCATAGTAGAGGACCACATTTTCATCTCCTGCACCAATAGTTTGCAGAACTTCTTTCTCGTTGCCATGGCAGAGCTCCAAAAATGCCTGACAACAAACGACACGTTGCTGCTTTTAAGCTGAGGAAAGTCTAGGCACCCATCTTGCACTAACCTTATTCATGTTTAAATGTTCATGAATAATTTGAAGGACTGTTGTTTTAGAAAGACCCAACCTTTCTGTAACTTTGAACCGCCGGTCTGCCATAAGTTCTCCTTCCAAACGAGCGATGTTTTCAGGAGTGAGCACCTCCAAGGGCCGACCTGCACGCTCTTAGTCTTCAATGCTTTCTCGACCCATTCAAAAAAGTTTGGTCCATTCTTTTACGGTAGAATATGAGAGGGATGCCTCCCCATATACACCGTCCAATCGCTGTTTAGAACATGCCACAATCTTCTACCCTAGCCTTCTTTATGCAACTATATCTGAACTGAACACAGCGGAGCGATAGTTACAGCTGCAAATATTCACTTAACAAATAAGGCATGAAACCAGACATGGATTTTGTAAAGCCGATAATCCTTATCAGCGAGGCTGGAAACTTGTGGACTTACCCTCGTATTTGTGTGGAAAATCGTTTTAGGCTCGTTAATCTAATTGAAAAAAAGTATAGAAACCGTTTGGAAACTGTAGAATCGTGACTCGGAATACAAATGTCTCCTATTACGCCCAATATATCACGGTTTGTAGGAATGCATTTTTTATTCAACTCAATAAATAAATACAAAGTAAAATACCTGTTACAGTTTACTCAGTTTAAATATCATTTCTCTCCTATTGTTAAGCGGATTCTGGTCTCTTGAAGACACCTATTCCATACCCAACTATTATACCGGTGCTGACCCCTTTAGAAGAGAATCGCCAGCATCCTAACTTATCATCCAATAGTTTTTTTTTCTCATTAAATCAGCCTATAAATTTAGTATTTAATTACAAATCTTTCTGTAGTGCTTCGTTTCCATAACATCCACGGCTTGTAAGTGAAATACAGCATCAACTCTCTCATTCAGAAATGAAAATTAGCGAATAAAGTTGTGCCACCACATATAGTTACTTATTAATAATATTTCATGGTTTATACTATTTTAATGTAAAGTATTAATGTCATAAGTATTAGTATTATGTAAGGATTAACTACAAAAAATATGAAAATAAATTCATTTTATACCTTTAAATTTGTAAACCCGAGTTTTCCAAAACGAATAATTTAAAAAAATATATGTAAGATGAAAATTTAGGATCGTAAGACCTTGCACCCATCGATTTTCGCGTCTTCCTTCCTAAAAATAGCATGTAATGCACTACATACATACGCAGAGCCTCAAACGTGAATCTTATTCCATGATCACGAAAACTATATCGGGAAAAATCCGCTCCAGATCGCAGGAAGTAATAGAAGCAAAATGGAAATAACGCACATAACTCCATGGTTCAAAAACGCCAGAAATGATTAGTTCTGCTTTACTGGTTAGTGTCACATCCCTTATTTCTTAAATAATTCCAGAATCTGTTTCATTTTTTTTTTTTCACACGTTTGGTAACTGGTGTCCTGCTTGCGCCAGTTCATCCACTAGTCTCAGGGTTCAGGCATCTGAAGAGTTTATATTCCTAAGTGTTTAATTGTATTATTAGAAACAAAATCAACATGCAATTCTTCTGTTACGAGTTCTTATAATCTTAACTGCAGAACATGTACTGTAGCCAAATATAGCAATTACTTATTGTATTGCAATGTGACAGCCTAATCAGAATTCCTTCAGTCTCAGGGGATAATATGTCGTGAAGATTACAAGCTTAGTTTTATCATATACTTTGATTTCTATCATTGTCTGGCAAACTAAACAGTTGCTCATGTTGTTTTAATTTGGAAGGAATAATGTCAGTCAGTTGTAGGACGAAAACATAATTTATTTAAGGTAATATTATAATTAATAAATTAAACTATTTCTTAACTCCTCACTAGTTCGTTTGCTTTCTGTATTTCCTCGTAGGATAGACACCAAACTGAAGCAAAATATTTCCAAAACACAACTATTACATCAAAGCTCAATCGCTTAAATATTTTTTTCTGTAAATATGTGGCATTTGAAATTTCAGCGGTGGTGGCTGAGAACTTCTTCCTCAATTTTTAAATTGATGCTATTTTTTTTTAATTCGTTATTTTAAATAGGACTTGTTCAGCCTGGTAAGTTTTAAAATGAAAACCTTGTATACTTAGAAACTGAGCTATGTAGCATTTGAAATTTATAAAATTAATGATAAGAGCTATAATATCATATAAACAGAAGGTGCATAAAGGGCTTAAATTATTTCGATTGAAACGTTCTGAAAAATGTCTTCCGATTAATTACAATATGACGCACATCTATTATAACAGTTCTCTTCCAATTTTAAGTAAATTTCCAAACGTAGCACAAATTAACGAAAAAAGAAAAAAAAATAGGGCTGGGGAAATAAAAAAAATAAAAACGTGATCTGCTGGAGTTAACAATAGTTGTTTATATGGTATTTAGCTTCAGTGCTCTTGGGTTCATAAGGGACAACACATTTCATTTATCGTGGACATATCGTTCTTCCAATTTAAAAAATCTCGAAGAACGGTTGGTAAAAGATTACAAGTAATATTCCAGAAAAAAAAAGTACATAGAACTGAAGAAATTCTCAACAACGTTAAAAATCAAAGTCTACACTCCTTAATAATATACTAACTTTAACATCATTTTCTAATCTCATGTTCAGCCGGGTTCTTTGATAATGCACGTTATTGGCATTATTTTCAGCTCCCTGAGAGGCAATGAATTTAAACGGCAGTCGCTTCCCAAAGCAGACGGAACTTTACAGACTCCGACGGAGCCTTGGCGCAATGCTATGACCTCTGCCATCGATCTGCTATTCTGGTGCCACGGTCATTGTCGAAATTCTCAAGGACTACCCCGCATGCAACAGCAACGCAGGCTCCTAAAAATGTCGGACAAGGCCAAACAGCATGCCATGCAAAAATAACCTATGCGGATGCTTAATGTAGTTCTTGTTACACTTCGAATCCCACTTGGCGGACGAAATCTTAGTCACTGTAATTCAAACGACACTGGCAGATGAAAGAAAAGGGGGGGGGGGTTAGAACTTTGCTTAATAATGCCTGTGCGCATAAAATTCTATTTTTGCTACCGCATAAAAATCATAAACCCTCTCGTGTGTTTATCATCAAAGTTTTATAAAAGGTTACTGCATTAAATATGGTTAAAGGCTGCTATAAAATATATTTTTATTTGATTAGCCGTGAATTTATACAGAAATATAGTACAGAAAATAGTGTAATTCTTTCAGGGATTAAACTCTAAAGTGAGTTTTGAATTTTTAAAAAGACAAAACTGCAAGGATCTATGGGATAGCGTTGGACCTGAACTGTGAAACAAGTGAACCTATATGGATGCTTATTGTATCCCGATGTGAGGGTGAATGAGCCTACGGCGCCACAAGCCCCAACTGCCAGCCTTTTGCAGCACCATTCATCTCTAGTGAATCCACAGTAACTCCGAAACTATAAAAGATTTGGGTATCGAAATATCCCAGATATCATCCCCAGGTTCAGAGATCAAGGCCCGTAAGGTTGTAAGGGGAACCCGAAATCACAAGCCGAGGCCTGCACTAGAAAATAAAATATGATAAAATAAACATGAAGGGGTGAAAAGTGGGGGAAGTCGTGTGTTGAAGCAATGAAATCATGGGAAAAGAACCCCGAGAAAGCCCCTACTTTGTTGAACATAAATGCCACTCTGCAGGGGCGAGATTCGAACTAAGATTCGCAGTCCTTACAATGCAGTACATCAGTCAACTGAGCTATCGGGGTAGTACCTATACTATGCAATACACAACGGACTGACACAGTGAAGGCCACCAATGCCACTCGAACACGCGATCTCAACCAGATGCTTGCCTTATCGAAAACGAAAACAAAAACAATATTTTCTCAAACTTCTTTTGCTATTATAATGGACTTTTTTCAACTAACACAAGTACTACCCTCCGAAACAAACTCTCTTTTTAAAATTAAAAAAATTTAAAGGAAAGCAATGTAAAAACAATAATAAATACAGACCCTTCAAAGCTAAAAATAGACCTTAAGTTTTAATAATTTCTTCAAACCTCATAAAATTAAAGACAAAAATAAAAAAAAAAAAAAAAAAAAAGACAAATACAATACAATTACTTAATCTGTGTGTTGACTCTAACCGTTATGTGATTTATTGATTTATTTAAAACGTAATCATTTCTATAGCGGAGAAGGAATCATGCTATACTTTAGAATGAGAGAAAAAAAAATAAGCCCTTCAGGTACAGATTCCTGAATGAACCATGGAGCGAAATGCATTTGCAAGCAGATGCCAAAGTGTTCCTACGTAATCAAAATTTGCTCATGAATCAGTGACCAATCTTGGATAAGAATATCAGGAATTCCAACCATCACAGCTGCCTATCGCCACAATTTTTTGTCGTTCCCGTTTTATCACTTTCATTTTATCGCATCTACTTGCACTGTTTTTATGTAAATGCATTAGAACGGTGCGCTGAAATATCTTTATAACTTCATTGGCCTAAACATGAGAGCAAATGAAAAGGTTTTGGCGAGACGTCAATGCACAAATTGACCTTATAATTTAAAAAAAATACTAAGCTAAAAAGAAATAGTGCGTGGAACCGGTTTAACCAATGTCATTTGATTTTCAGAATTATGTTTTTAATTAATATGGTGTTTAGTATATCATGCTCCAGTTGTCTTTAATGTTACCAAAGAGTTTAAGAAAAAAATAAAACAGTATATTCCGTAAATCGTTTTAATTTCGGCCATCTGTTCGGCTGTTAGCGGAAATTAAAATGCCGGGCTGTACACTCACAACAATAAGGGTATTACATG
This sequence comes from Metallyticus violacea, assembly GCA_030762175.1. Taxonomy (NCBI): domain Eukaryota; kingdom Metazoa; phylum Arthropoda; class Insecta; order Mantodea; family Metallyticidae; genus Metallyticus; species Metallyticus violacea. Next base: position 114,968,476 of record CM060831.1, read on the forward strand.
ATATATTATTTTTATCATTTTACTATCTAAATAGTGAGAATAAACACAACTATAGCTCCAGATTCTCTCAAGATAAATTCTGGAGCTATCGTTATGTTACCATAGATAAATTACCTTGATTAATCTAATTATATATTAAACATATATTTCAATGGTATATAATAAGTATTTTTCTTCAACTGCTTCCTCAGTGCAACCTTAGCTATGCTCTTCACACCATCTCTCCTTGTTCTCTTTGTTTTCCACTCTCAATTTCCCTTTAACAGTTCGTTCCAGTATTTTTTGGTAATCTATCGATCATTCTGTTTATTCATTCAAACCACACCAATGTTCTTCAAGAACATTGTAACTAACTATTTGCTGGTTTATGTTGCTATTTCTGCCTTATGAAACAAAATACTGTGATAATACACTATAAATGAGAAGTTTGCTGTTTTAGATATTTTTATACATAACAATTTAGCATGCCAATTACTCTCTTACCTTTGCTTTCATTTTTCAAGATGCCTGATCGTCAAACATGTAAATAGGTACAATCTTTCTACTTTCTTAGTTTTCTGTGTTGCCTTTGTAAACTGTACAGTTAGCCCCAGTTATTTTCCTTATCAAACATCTTCATGAGCGATTAACACTAGCTTATCTGCAAAAGGTTTAGTGTAAATTCAAAGCTAGGTAGAGGGAGTCTTCATTGAATCTGCACTGGTGAACGTGGCCTTATGTCAAGCCCATACTGAAACTTCAAAACCTTTCAAAACGGCCTAGTATATGTTTCGCTATGTCCAAATGTGCAACCAATTAATAGGTATAAGGTTTTGAAATGTTCATGTTTATAAATTTTGCTACATATTGTATTTAAGTTCCTCTGTGTGATGATATAATGCAAAAGCTTCTTTCTTCTCTGTTGTCAGAAATGTATTGATTGATATGTCTGTAAATTACAAAATTTCCAACATTTTAAACAACATTTTTGTTGCATATAATGCATATTTTCCCTGTTTTGTTAATAAGCATAATATTGTAGCAGTTCGTATATTTCTTTGTTTCACATATATATTTTACTAAATATATTTTTATTTTATTCTATCTTTACATTTGATTTACAAATACTATATTTCCGAGTAATATATGCGTCATCGGGACAGTCTTGAAAATTAGTAACATTGAAGGTATAATAGACCGACCACACGCCACCAAGTTTTTCCCACTATAAGAATATCTTAAGAAGCAATAGCAGGCGGCCAATTATGGAAAACTTAAAACATTTGGTGGTCGAAAACTGCAACAGAAAAGAAATTGAGTTTGTGTAGAACTAAAAATGTATAACCATTTGTTTGTTTTAAAGGGAAAAATATTCTACCTCTTTAATATTAAAGATAAGTTTTGATGAATTAAAATGGTTTCCTCGATATTTTTATTCATGGAGACATCACATAAAATTGAGTTAAATTTTCATTTTATGTTATATAATGTCTTAATACTTTTTATATGGGCATATTTATGTGCACATTATGGAAGTTTTCAATGCAAAAATGTACACATATTAAAGGGGTTATTAGAGAACAAAATTCCTATCCTAAGTGATGAAATATTAGGTATCCCTCCCTAGTCAAATTCTCCTCTGCCCTGAACATCTGCTAATGTTGGAACCAGTCACACTCCCATATTTATGTTGGACACTTGGATATTATCGAAATACTGAATATTTAACTTGGTACCTTATGCAATGAGTCATTAGCTAGCACTTCCAAGAAGGGATTGAGAGCTACCCCTTGTTTTTCAGTCCGGATGATTATAGTTGCTGTTAAAGAGTGAAGTGCAAAAGTGGAATTAACCGCTGAAAAGTTATTAAACAGTGTGAGCTGTAGGAAAATTGCACAGGAGTTTGGAATTCCTAATTGGAGCCTTCTGGGGAAACAAAAACTATTTAAAAAATGTAAAACAGCTTACATAACCACGTTTTCAGGCAAAGATTGTTGGTTAGATCGTTCCCCTCTATCTTGGACATGTATGTAATACTTTGTGTGTTCAGATAAGAGATTTTATTGCATTTTATAGTTCTATTGAATTGATTTCAAAAATTAAATTGTTTAAAAGTCATCATTTTATTACAATAGAACTAGTTTAGCTAAATTAAAAGTATTATTTATTGATGGAAAAGCGAAATAAGAGCTGTTAATAGCCGCTTTGCACATATTTAACACAATCTTGAGTGACTGTGGTTAAAAACTGCAAGAAGTGAAGCTCTTGTGCTGATGTGTAGTCTATATGTAAACATATTATCTCTTATCTGGTAGTGTCAAGGATAAAGGCGTTTGGAATATTAAAACAGACTTCCGTCTTGCACAAAAGCACAAACTTATCTTGAAACTTGTGTTATGTCACTTAGTCCCAAGCAATGCAAATAAACTACTCTCACAATAAACGCACCTAAGCAAAAATTTTCCACAAGAATTCTTTTAGTGCAATTAGGTGCTCACCATTCCCTAACATTTGGGCACCCATTCATAGAGTTCTGGGATGTAGGGTAAATATTCTCATACATGCCGAAGCCAAATTTAAAACATTGCTACTCAATTCCTGAATTTTCAAAACACCCTTACATTCGCAATAATCATAACATTAAGAATATCACTACAGGATGCAACAAGCAATGTGCTTTATATTTAAATATTTTTTTAACTTTAATATTAACTTGTTTTATACACACTTCTTTAACGGTACACACTCAACTAAAATTTATAAAATTACATAAACTTACGAAAGTGAGAGTATATATTATTACACCAACTATAATTACAGGAGAATGAGTGCAGTTATTATTATTATTATTATTATTATTATTATTATTATTATTATTATTATGAGTTCATAGTCGCAAGTACCCAGTGGTAAACTTTGATATTGCCTAATGAACATAGCAAATTTGCACATCATTATGTTGGCGTACTTGTTTTTCGTTTTTCCCCACCAGAGTGGTTCTGCGAACTGCTTTCAAGGTTCTTCGTTTATTTTTAAACAGGAGGCATGGGGAGGCGAGCGGAGGTCGTGAAGCCGTAGCGAGCATCAGTAAGCCACTGGGTACTGCAATTTCTGGGATTTACCCGAGGTTAGGTTTAGGTTAAGTTTTTTCCGTTGTTTTTTGTTGGGCTTACACATACGAATAGGTGGCGAGCAGAGATCAGGCCGTAGCAGTTAACCACAGGATCCTACCATTTCTACTATTTCCCCCATAGGTTCAGGTTAGTGAGTGTATATATGAATTGCTTTCTAATTGCATTTTTTTTTTCAATTCTTTTTGTTACATTTATTCTTACGAATAGAGGCGAGCGGATGCCGTCAAGCCAACTACTGCGTTCTTCGGTTTCTAGGATTTACCCGAAGTTAGGTTTAGGTTAGTGGGTGTATATAAATTAGTTACTAGTTGCATTTTTTATTGTATTTAATGATATTATAAAAAAGTGATTTTTGCATTTTGAGGTTAGAGGAGACTGCGGACGGAGGTTAGCAGCTCGCGGTTTCAAAATCCACAATAACTGCTGTACTCATACACGCATTTTGCTTTCGTGATACTGTTTGTTAGCATGAACGCATCTGTCGTTTGATTTCTGACGTTGTATTTCAACGAGCCCATGTTCAATTTTAGTATGTTAATAAAGCAATGTCTAACAGCGGGTAGTATGTTGTATACAATTTATTCACTATTCCACTTGTATTACATTTGCTACGAAATGCATACTTTCATCTAATAATAATGTCTGCATGTAATCTTTTAAGGTAACTTTTAACATGGTTTATGAAGTTTTCCCTTTTTCACTGTTATCCCTTACATTCTGTTTTCTAGAGAATTACTTACTGTTCCTTCGTTGGACTTCAGCCATAAAAATAGATGTAGTTTTCTTGGCAGGGTGGGAGGCATTACTAACTATTAGCATAGTCACATCATCTCCTAATACTGTTTTTATAACTTTCCTATTCTAGATAAGTTTAGCACTTTAATTTATTCTGTGTCCCTATACGAAAGTTTCGTCTTCATTTTCTTCGTTAACTTGCTTATTTAATATGAGAGTATTTTCAAGTGTCATTTAAATAACATGCACTTACGGATTTGCTGATAACTGCGTATCGATAATTAACATTAATGTACCATAAACCAGTGCTCAATCTATCACTCATCATATTGTAGTAATTGGTACGCAAAATCCGATTTTATAACATAAACGTCATCTTGTAATTTAATTTGAAGTTAACATACATAAGCATTTAAAAATACATAATTAATTTTTAAAATAAAAATGGTTATATCTTATTTGATAGAGAACAAAGTTTATAGTCTATAGTTTTGGCAAATAAATAAATGTCTTCCGATAATTGATTTCTGAGCACACCAAAAACTTTAGTTCCCAATCTAAAACGCTTTCAGAAGGCCTTGCTTGTCCTTGTGAAATGGTAGTAATGTTGCCAAGGTATTTACTCGCATTGTTCTTATTTATTGCACCTAAAACAAACATCTGCTCTTCTGCATATTGGAATTCCATTTCGTATAGTTAATCAGCTATGCAAAATCAAACGCAGGGAACTGAATATCTCCGTAGAGAAGAGTTTGCAGAACTGTTAATCTACCAAACTCTGAAGACCGCTGTTCAGCGACTAGTGGGAAAAGAATATGTAGCACAAATAAATTCGGTGGAATTAGACCTCGCAAAAGAACCTTCAGCCTCCAAAGTACTGCAACAAGATGCCAGATTCCCGTTCAAACCCAAAATATGCACTGGTAAGAGTGCAAAGCCAATGTCTATTCTCGCAATGGTCAAAATTCACCAGGCTCAAGAAGCCGCCCTGGACAAGCATGCTGACCAGACAATTTCCTCCGACCTCAGTGACAGATCACCAAGTCTGGAATCAGATGGAGAACTAGCAGATGTATCCGATTGCTCTGACTTCACAGAAAAACCGGAAGAAAAGTTTGAACATTCTGAACCAGAAGATACTACGGCACAAAGACCCCTCGGTTTTGAATTAGAATCTACAGACAGAGTCGAGCCTCCTGAGTTAGAAGGCGAATATGACGAGACATTCAAATCTCCACATCTGACTTTCATTGACCATGAATCAAAACACACAAGAGAGAATTCTCCATCAGAAGATAAACGGCCTAACGAAGCCGAGTATCAGCGAAGATTTTCCTTAGAGGTGATTGTCTCATGGTCTTATAATAACATGAACTATAAGGCTAAAATTCTGAGCTTTTGCTGTGATAACTTTAATTTATTCACTGATATTACATTGGTCACTCTATCCTCGTCAGCTGCAACCCAGAAGTGAAGCATAAATTTAATGTGAGATGCACCAGTATTTCGAAATGATCAATTAATTACACGAGCGAAAGTGCAGAATAAAACAACACATACTTAAGAACTTTCAATGTTCATACTAAAGAGTTCTGGAAGTATGCCTCTTATCATTTTAGCCCATAACGTAAATCGGGGAAATATTGCACATACATAGGGTGCCAAAATGTACACACAGTTCAAGCGAAGAAAAAACTGTGTTAACATAAAAAAACTGAATTCACACAAACAGAAAATGATGAGCATTAATCATCTTAGTTAGCTTTTACAGTTACAACAGTTGCTCAAAATGCCCATCATCGGCGTCGATACACTTCTGAGCTCTTTGAACTACTGATTGAGCAACGTTTGCGAAAGTGTCCTCAGTGATTGCAGCACATGCCGTTTCAATTTCTTCCCGAAGTGCTGCCAATGTAGCTGCGGTATATAAGATCCTTAAGAGATCCCCTTAAGTAGAAGTCCAACGGAGTTAGATCCGGAGAAAGCGATTGAAACTCAATCGGACCTCTTCGTCCTATCCAGTGCACGGGGCTTGTTGCTGTGCGAAGTCTGCCAGATCTGCCCTTGTGAATATCTCATACGGTACCACGAGTCTCAAATTTGTCTCGAATGCCTGCAATTGTTACTCGCGTTGGCGGTTCCGTTCTGTACACCGTCTCCATTGCCTTTCAACTTCTACAACATTCTCGTTTTCCCAATAACACTTCAAAATTGCTTTCCGCTGCTCAAACGATAATCTTGGCTCCATTTTGTTGTAGCAACGCTATCATAACATAATGTGAGTCACATGTGTTTACTGAACATCATACGATAATCTTGGCTTTATTTGTTCATTGCAGATTTACCTGTCACGTAGCACGCTATCGTAATGTGAGTCGCATCTGTTAACAGAACATCATACTACACATTACTGTTGTTTTTCGGTCCAACTTTGAAATATATTAAATAGATATCAACTGTGAAATGTGTATACATTTTTTGGTACCCTCGGTATACATGCCGGAAATAATCCGTGGGAGTTTCGTTCGGGATACATGGAGGCCAATACTCATCCAGTGTCACAAATCTTGTCGAGAAATGTCCTCTATCTCCTCTACCCGGAGAACAGAATCAAGCACATTTTTTCAGTGCAGGGCCGTTAACCTTCATTTTGGTCGCTATAAACGCTAGTATTACTATTATAACAGACCCCAAAAAGCGTTCTAACACATATTTAACCACGCCATTTGGGAACAGGAGGCCTCGAGTTGTAAAACTATTACGTATGTTATTTCAAACGTTTCTCTAAATTACATTTTGAATACTTAACCATCATTTCTTACAGGACATCAGCATCACTTGGCCCTCGAAGATAACATACCCAAATGTGGAATGGCCCACTATCGGAGACTTCACTGTAGAGCTTGGGAAAAAAAGGATAGAAGACTACATTAAAAAAAGACGGGTTTCTGTCAAAGATCTGTTCTCCTGCGTCCATCCTCTAGAGAAGAGAATTGATACAGCCAGTCACTATTATGTATACCAGGTAAGTAATGCTTTTAGTTGTGTAATAACACACTTTTATTTTTCACGAATATCTGAAAAGTTCTTTGCAATCTCAAAAACGTTTGCGTTTCTTCATTTAGCTCACTGAGACACTGTTAGCATGAGGAATTCAAATATAACGCTGCTCAAGAAAGCTTGTTTCATGTGCCAACTTAATATAATTATTTTTCGACATTCAAACACTATCAGCTATTCTGCTTAAAATGCAGCTAGAAGCATTACTGCCTAATCTGAACGTCGCAGTTATTTAGATCGTTCAACAACAGCAGAAATAATCTCGCAAATTTTCTTCTGCCGTCAGCAGTTGCGAGTGCGTAGCCAATATTTAAAGCCACTTAGCAATTAAGGAAATTGCTGCGGCTCGATCTGCATCAAACACCCCCTACCCCACCCCCGTTCCTCGTCAAGATTTCGCTTTGTTTTCCTTTCTGCCAGGAAGGAAGCTCTTTCCCTTAGCAGGCTTGCAAGCTCTGCAGATTTCCAGCATTCTAGAACCTGACACAAGTCGCACCTAGCAAGGCACCGTGGCCAAATGCAGTAATAGCGCTACGACAGAATCTGAAGAACTTCAAGTTGTGAGGATTCCATCAGCAGTGAACCGGAAGCTGGGCCAAATGGCCTGTGTGTGTAAGAGTTCTAATTCTGTACCCGTTGTAGGTACGGGCTGATGTGGACATTTTAGCCGAAAAGCCATTACCTCTAGACTAGTGTATTTGTAACACATGTTTCTTGCCTATGAGGTGACTTGTTTTAACGTGTGAAAATGCCACGTGATTCAACGGAAAGGAAATAAAGGCAGATAGAAAAAACAAAATAAATGCAAATTTTTACTGTCTATATTTGTGAATTTCAACGCAAATTATTAAAAACACTGCCTTGTGCGGTTATTTTCATTTGCTTGGACCAAGGGTCAATACATTATACGAGGAAAGGTACATAAGTTCCCGGTTGGCCAATAAGGATTATCGCTTTCACAAAATCCTTATCTGGTGTCATACCTTATCTGCTAAGCAAATAATTGCAGCTGTATCTTCCGCTCCGAAGCACTTACCCAAATGGAATTAAAAAGCGGTTGGCTGGTGTATATGAGGAAGCATCCCCTTCATATTCTACCGTAAAAGAATGGGCCAAACTTTTTCGAAAAGATCGAGAAAGCATTGAAGACGAAGAACTTGCAGGTCGGCCCTTGGAGGTGCCTACTGCTGAAAACATCGCTCTTGTGGAAGGAGAAATTATGGAAGACCGGAGTTACAGAAATAGCAGAAAGGTTGGGTCTTTCTAAAACAATAGTCCTTGGAATTATTCATGAACATTTAAACATGAATAAGGTTAGTGCAAGATGGGTGCCTAGACTTCTTTCCTCAGTCCAAAAGCATAAACGAGTCATCTGTTGTCAGGAATTTTCGGAGCTCTACCGTGACAACGAGAGAGAAGTTCTCCAAACGATTGTTACAGGAGATGAAACTATGGTCCTCTACTATGAACCCTTGTCCAAAGAGACTCAATGGAGTGAGGTAAACCTGGCGAAGCACCGTCTCTAAAGGCGAATGTCTCTCAGCCTACCAAGAACATCATGACCACAACCTTTTGGGATTGTGAAGGAATATTCTTTATTGATTTCAAGGAGAGTATAATCACAGTAAATGGGGTGTACTATGCTGGCCTATTGCACAGACTACGTGTGTCCATCAAAGAGAAAAGGCGAGGAAAGCTGAGTGGCTGTGTGCGCCTTCTTCACGAAAACGCATCTGTGCACACAGCTCTTGTTGCACACGAAGCTGTGAAGAAATGTGACTTCAAGGATATCGATCATCATCCTACAGCCCAGATCTAGCTCCCAGTGACTATTTCTTATTCTCAAAACTCAAGAAGGACCTTCGAGGAAGGAAATTTAAGTGTGACGAAGAAGTAATGGAAGCTGTTTATGGCCATTTTGCAGACAAGTCTTATGACTATTTTTGGGGGGATTGAAATGTTAATTCAAAAATGTGCAATAAAGGGTCACTATATTGAAAAGTGAAATATAGTATTTGTCTTTATCATACCTACAAAATGGTTATGTCAGGAACTTATGAACCTAACCTATTATAGCTTGTTTATCTGTATGTTTAAATTTAACTTGAAAGTTTATTATCGCTAAGTAATTAAAATATTTAAATTATCGAAACCGTTTGATAGTACATTTTAATTCGATCGGGTCTCCTCACAAATACAAAGCACAGGCTTTGGGGAGAGTGGAACTGTGCAATAGAATATGAAACAAAATGTAATCCTCTTTCTTATACAATAAACTTGTGCGAATAGATATATGGTAATGAATAAATAGGGTACATCCTGCCCATACAATCGGGTAACTGGGAAGAGCCCCTTCTAGTAGTCTTTCTAAGGGCGGTACCTCAGACTTTAAACTGATCGACCGACCCTCCTCCTCTCATTTCTCTATGGGGGCAGTTACGGACCGGCCGCAACCTCGGTGGATGGAAATAGATAAGCTATTTACCTGAGGAAGACCATTTACCTCCCAGCTACACTGGTAGGGCGACCGAATTTAACATCCGCTGCAATTCTGCAGTTGAGCAACCCGAGTCGTTTGGTGGCTCACTATCCTGCCACGACACATTATGCCTCTGCACACTCAATTACCTGAGAACACTATTCCGTCGATTCCAACTCATCCGGACGACTCCCCGAGGGAAGGGGCTCGAATGTCCGGAAAACTTCTGGTAACGTCAGAAGTACCACGGATGATCTGGGTCCACAGAGCTGGCAGCAGAGCATCTGACGGGATCGACATTGTAGAATACCAAGTATAACCCCTACCCATGGCTTACGTTCATTCCTGGCCCTTACAACAGACTGCTTGCAATTCAATTACATTATTTAATAGGCCGATCTAAAAATGTTATTATAAGTTCGTGTTGCAAATAATTTCATATACCAATGCTAAAAATAAATAACATAAATGCAAACCTGTTGGGCTTTTTCAAAGTCGCAAAACTGAAACGCTGCTGCAATTAATCGCTAGAACTCTGTCGCTATTTTATAGCTTAATTATCAGAGGTAGCTTATAGCACAAACTTAATGAGCTTCCATAAACTTCTACTATCCTGAATAGCAACAGATTGTTCATCGGATATATACTTGGTAATTCGCGGTATCCTTCCAGCCCCCCCCCCTCCTTTTCTATCTTCCCTTTGGCTTATTCTACAAACGTTCCTCATGATCTTAAGTGTCAAAATTTTTCTCTCTTTTTTTAAGGTGATATTCAGCATCCCAACCAAGGCTTGCCCAGTACCAATTACGACGGTAAGCGTGTTTTTCTCCATAGAGGTACCCAAAATCAAACCACCTATTTATCCTGTAGAGGTCAGTATAAAAATCCTTCAGTTTACCACTAGATTTAGTTGCCAATGGATCCCGGTCTCGTGTGGGCCATGCCCTCTCCTCTCATCATGTGCACTTTTCTTTAAATGCATGCAAGCACATTTTCCTCAGAGCACACGTTGATGGGTTTATATTCAGCTCTTTGGTAAAATTGGGTCGAGCATCTGGCGTATAGCAATAAGCGTCTGCCAGTATGTTTACACCAAATGAATGCGTTTGTCGCTGTTCCAAATTTAAGAGGCCAAGCCTAGAAATAAATGAAGTAACTACAAAATGAATATGGTTTAGGAAATTCAAAGCACAATAAAAACTGTACTATCTCATGTATAATAAATAATAAGATTTCTCTTTCAAACACAGCTCTTTACTAATTTTGGTTTTATATTTACTTTTCTTCTTTGTTTATCTTCTTCTTACAAGTAAATTCTTCGGTCAGTCACCCTATATTTATTTACTCGTGTAATTTATGGACGCTCTTTAACATCTCAGGTCACCAGCGTCGCATTCAATTCAGGGCGTGAAACGGCCGACAAATATTTCTCAGAGCCCTCTTTTGTCAGGCTTGAGGTTCTTTATCGTGCCGTAAATGTACGATACGGGACCCATGGTTGAGCAACTTCCATGCATAAATCACATTAGTGAAGGGAAACAAAGTGCTGGCATGAAGTTACTGATGTACTTCGATTCGTCTTCAAAAGAAGCTGTAGCATTTTATGAAGACGTGTGCCGGGTTTATTAGAAGAATGGTGAAGATAATGCTTCCTATTACATTATATACATTATATATCAGTGAAGTGTCTTGTTCCTATCATGACCTAATTATTATTGGCACTATTGTTGGACAGAATTGTTCAATGATACAACGGAACAAAAGCATATAAATGACAGATTTATTATTTATTTTACCGCGCAAAAAGTTAAGAATATCAAAGGATAGTCGATTTTTCCTTGAAAATCTCGATTAAAAATTTTAGAAAATGATTACAAAAGCGTGTGGATTTTGACTTTTGGGAAAATTTGTTCTTTTAGCGTTAATTTAGGGACAGTATTTAGATATAAAAATATGCAAAATACCTACAGTCTATTAATTTATATTTTTTATCTAAACTGATATTAGTTGTGAACCTGGGGGTGGTATCAGGGGTATTTCGACACCCTCTACACGATATACACTAAGTCTTACATACAACTGATAACAATTTCACAAAAATGTTAATAAATATTGTAATAATAAATAGTTTATAATTAGATACTAGCCTCATATTTCAAAAGATATGACAATTATTTAAATCTTAAGTTATTAAAAATACGACTGGGCCGCTATCTTGAGAAATGACCAATATCTTTTACCATATAAAAGAGCAGGTACACAGGTTCTGATTCAGCAGAAAAGAACTATTTTAACTTTTTACATGTATCATACATTATTTTAGACTTATGTTCAGGATCCATGAATTAATTGATTTATCTGTTTTTCAGGGTCATTTGTCAGACTTGTATCAGAAGAATTGCTTTAACATGTTTCCCCCATGATATTCCATTTTTAATATGACTATCTACTGTTCAAATATCTATTTTGAGCAACAGCTTGTTAAAAACTATAACTTAGGTGTTCTTTCCATAAAATCTCAGTTGGAATAAGCATTTCATTAGATTACTCTTTTTTACAAGTTTATGGATAAATTTTAAATTATGACGCATTCTGTGTTAACAGTCTACGTGAGCCCATTATGCGAATAGCGCAACTCAAGTGTTAGGAAGACGAAAACCATACACTAGTTCGAGTTAACACGTTTGTAACCCCATAGTTTTAACAATTAATTCAGATTCAACACCAAAGTTTCACTACTTACTAAGTAAAGTAGCTGCTCATTGCTCTTTAAAAGCTTATATACATGCATAATAATGTTTAATGTTAACGAAAAATATTGTTCAATTTTAACGCATGATATTTTTTTTTTTCAAAACAAACTCAAGTATAGAATTCTGATGCAATGATACCCCAAAAATCCTTGGTTTTACTCCGACCGACACTTGTGATCCAAAAGTGATGTTTGTATAACTATGCTTTTTAATAAGCAGGTGACCTACACGTACGAAGGACACCGATTTGTGCACCGGCCTGGGTATTCAGACTTCTCCGAAAAAATTATCATCGCCATAATGGAGAGCAAGTTAGCATCATTCCATTCCATAAAGTTTTGAAGAGAGTTTATATGAACGTTTAAATGTAAATAAAACATCAAGTATATAGTTCTATTTTGGATCTTTAATTGCTGCTAGTGTAGTGTAGCTCTGAAGTCAAATACTCCGAGAAATGCCAATCTAGACACACAAATAACTTGGGTCACTATATTTAGCGTCTCATAACAAGAAAGATATAAGAATTCGCGTTTTGTTCTTCATTGTTCTTTATCTTCTTGAGGAGCGAAATGAAAAGTCTCTTTTTTCTGGAGTAATAGGACAGAGAGGGAGGAAAAAAAGGACCAGGGCGAGAACAAAAGCTAAGCACTCGTGTTATCCTGTAGTTGTGCAGATTCTTAAACTTTACCTGCTTTTATCTCCGACTTGAAGGTTAAGTTAATTATTTCGCAAGTACTATGTGGAAAACGTTGCAAGCGGAAAAATCCAGTAGTTCTAACGCGATTTCTTCACCCTTGAGTTTGGATTCTGTCGCATGCTTTGCAAAATATCGTGAGCAGAGATGACAGTATCTAATAACAGGGTTTAGTTAATAAGTTGTTATTTTTACTAATGGAAATTTTAGGTATGAAATCCGCAGGACAATCTACTTACTGCATTTTGGACTATGTAGGCGGATGTTTATATTTCAAAATTGCCTTTGCAATCAAATTTTCATTTCACAACAGATACATATTTGAGGGAGAGGCATATTAAGTTTCCTTGCCTTGTTACCCCAAAACAAAGACGCGCAGTTCGCTGCAACTTGTGTACCCGCTAGTTTTGGGGAAGGGAAGTAAAGCAGCGAGTCCCATGTCGTAAATTTACGGCACGATAAGGAACCTCGACAGTCTGAAAAAAAGAGGCCTCTGAGCAAAAGATGAAATGGCTCAATGAGTAGGAAGCTAGTTTCCATCCTATGGGAATGAAAAACTCAATTTTACACCAACCAAATGCTCTAACAACTTTGGTGAAAATACGTGGAAAAATAAAACAGTAGCTTTGAAAAACAACTGCCGTTCGATATATATATATATATTGCTGTTTTGGGGGGAGGGGGCAAGATTCGTTTATTAATCCTCACAATTTTGAAGATCTTTATCTAAAGTTTATGCACCTGTTCTAGTGAGCGGCCGTGAGTTATCGTGATGCAGCATTCAATTTGTTGCCGGAAATGTGGTCCTTTGCGTGTGATATGTCCCTAAAGAGTTTTTCAGAACACTTCTGTAGTATTGCCCAGTTACTATACATGCTAATATATATCGAACAATGAGATGAGTATAACTTTCCCATGTTTCTCTCTGTATTGGTGTTGGTGGATATTTTTTCACAGTGCTTTGCCGTTCGCTGAAATGTACGCAAGTGTTTCCTCAGCAGTGATTACCCACATTTTCCTGTCAACATCTCCTTGAACTGCATGCAAATCTGCACGTGAACGTTCTTTAGTTTGGGAATCAGCAGACAAACAGGTCTCGTGTTCAACTACCAATGTATGGGTGGCCCCAGTGAAATTTTCAGAATTTCTGCAATGTTCCTAACGTTATTTAGCGATCCTTTTTACAATAACAGCAGCCACGTTAATGCTTTCTTCCATTAGAGCACAAACTGGAGCACAAGGTTCATTACCTTCCCTTTTTAAACATTTTAAACCATATTTGAGCTAGGCTATAGGGAAGAACATGCTCTCCACATGCCTCCTGTAACATTGCATATGCCTCATTAGAAAATTTGTTGAGACAGAAGAATTTCAAAGTAGGATACTGGTCATCGCATGTAGGCTCCACTAAGCTGTAGGCAGAACTGAACCTGCATCTCTCACAGGCGGGAACCGGAAATGCAACAGCGAAACTAGTACCAAGCTACATTATGCATTAAACTGACAATATATTGTAAAGTTAACTTTCTGCGTGAAAAATTATGCCTGTAAAAATATGCTGACAGTCCTCGTAAATCACTGTTATTTATCTTCAGCTACCTTTATCCGTTCAGCTACAAAACATCAGGGAAAGTTACTTTTTGACTTACACTCGTACAGTATCCATCAGTTGCTTTTACAGTTACATGCTGTATGCACCTGTCATAAGAATTTGTTAACCAATAATATCTTATTAAATGTGAATAACAAACGGGGAAGTTGATCTTAAAGTTTACTATGCAGTTTTCTCCAAGGAAAAATGTTCATTCAAAACTAATTTTGTTCATTCTAATTCTAGTAATGATTACTATTTAATAGCTAGAAAGCAACAATATTTAAAAACAAAAAGGCGCCACATGCGGTATGTCAAATTAATTTTTAAAAAAATTCCAGAACAAAACAAAAATATAAGTATTTATTCATCACCATTCAGCAATGCTTAACATGCATTGTCTGTGTCTTGGCGCGCGCGCTCTCTCTGCCCCAAAAATTATGAAGAACTATTTCAATTGAATACCTATTTGAAAGATATAACGTACGGCTGTAAATTCCGATGAAAATGTAAATATTCCTATATACGTGCTTATACTTAGAATCAACTTGATATTGTATTATATAACGGTCGAAATTTATTATTATTATTATTATTGAGGTCTTCCTGAACTTTTGAATTTCAAAATGATAAATGCAGAAATAAACTTTTTTTCTGGTGTTTTTATTTTATTTTTTCTTTGTTTAAATATGATGTTCAATTTGTTTCTCTCTGCCATCAGGTGACATACAGATGATAACGCTAAACCCTAATCATTTCCATAATGGTTATACCATCTGTTGAGTTACTTTCGTATTTCACCTTTATTTGGGGGGGCGGGGTGACCGATTCAAATAGGAACTTTGTTAACATTATTGGCCCTTCTTAGTAGTACAAAAACCTTGTTAAGCAACAGTGTCATACGCCCAAAGAAATAAGTCAAAACGTAACTAATATAATCGACGCTCACTGTCTTTGTTTAAAAATGTCACTACCTTCCTTTAGAGGCCTTTACGCTATCGGTAGTTTTTATCACATAACCACGCTAGAAAGACGCAATGACGGCATTCCACGCCAAAGAGCATGGATGGTTTCCGCGTAAAAGACAGCGGAGGACCTGCTACAAGGAAAACCAGTGTAGGTAACGGTGATGCGATAATGGCATAATTCCATTAAGCCCCCCTTCCCGTTTATAACCTGGAAACAGTCCGCGATTACATCACTTTGTCCCATCACGTTGGCTTTTAGATGTATTTCAAAGTAACGGTTCTCAAACTTTCCCTTACCGCGGACACTCTTTAAGCACATCTCGTTGTCACGGGCCTCCAAGATTGAGCTCAAAATTTAAAATTCTAATTAGTTTTTAAAGCTGTCCATCAGTGATTTACAAATCTTATATTTATAAACAAACAAGTGCACTTTTTCTCAATAATAGTCTTTCTACTGTAGTGTATCCTCACAAGGATAATGGATAAGGACTCTCCTATTAGAAGATAACCTCACATCAGCATTCAGAGAATAGTTCTGCTGGCCCGTGAGATGGTGCTTGTTAGAGCCCCGTTCACAGGGTTAAATGAGGGGTAGATAGGATAACTGTAGGGGAAAGTTACCGCAAAATCATTCGGTCAATGCGCTTGTGCCTTGAAATTTCCAAAGGGCTAAAAATCTCCAACAAGTAGGTAAAAAATCTTATAAAATGAATTAAATTAATGCTACCATTTAAACAGAAAGAATCAGACTTGAAAATTTCTGGTCACGGTCGCGATTCGAACCAAGGATCTTCGATCTTCCTGCGCTACCGTGTTCTTCTCCAAGCATGGGACCGCAGGATCTCTCATATGATTTTATATATCTCGGAGATCTCCCCAAGATTTCTCCTATGAGAGATTTATTCCTGAAGTGGTGAATCTTAATGTTATGCGTATCTGCAACGCAAGCTCACCAACTATATAGGGGTTAATTTACATATAGATAGTTCTTTCATATTAGCCATGTGTAGGACATAAGTTGGAGAAAGAAACAAACGTCAAAGGTACAGCAATCCGAGGCGCTCTTAAGGAAGAAATATCTCACGTAGAAAAACCTTAGGGAGGTCTCCGGGATATATAAGGGGTCATCGACAAGTTCCTCCGCACTCGGGTGATGTGCACCGCAGAGGAAAAAGTTGGTACTCCTACATTACCTTCAAAACAAGTTTTTAGCACGTAAACCGCATATCATTGAAGGTGGTCTTAGGAGTGTGTGCTTGTCTTGATAGTTAAGTGGACACAACAGCTATACAATCGGCGCCGGTCAGTG
Organism: Metallyticus violacea; assembly: GCA_030762175.1. Taxonomy (NCBI): domain Eukaryota; kingdom Metazoa; phylum Arthropoda; class Insecta; order Mantodea; family Metallyticidae; genus Metallyticus; species Metallyticus violacea. The sequence goes on from CM060831.1 coordinate 114,985,178, forward strand.
CTGCCATCCGAATTCGCTTCCCTAGTGAAATATTGGTCACACAATGGCTGTGGAGTGACTTCTCGATGACGCTTTAGAATCAGTTGAGGTACATGGTTTCGTGCCTGCAGAACACGGTTGGTTATAGCGTCGGTACGGAAGGTCGAAGATTCATGGTTCGAATCCCGAAACGTGATCCAAATTTTATCAGTCTGATTTTTCCTTCCCAATTTATGTCTTTATTTGTTTATATGGAGCAGAGATTTGAACTCTTAAAATAAAATATTAAAAAGAAAACTCTAAACAGCAGATATTAAATTTCTGAAAAACCTGGGAAAATAGAAAGAATTGAAATAGAAAAGGTATAGAAAAAAAAACATTTAAATGCCGACAACATAAAATTTAATAGTAAAACGAAGAAGTGAATGGTAGATTAATTTAGAGGGAATGGAAAAAATACAATACCACAACAAATTTTAAAATAAAAACTAACTGGAAAGAAGGATTTAGGTACGCCGTGGAGAGATTGTTGGAAACATAAGGAGTCTATATAGCATAATATGTAAAGATTATGTAATGCTTAAACAATAGTGATAATCATAACAATATTACATTCAAAATTATATAAAAGCATAAAATATTAGTATTAATAACCAACAGCATACCATGGCATAAAATTACTCAGTTTTAATTCCTGAATGAGAGAATCATACTACATTTCATGATATTGGGCTTAATAGGAAAAACCACCACGGGTGGCCGAGATGGTTAATGCACAGATTTGTGAGCGGGAGGTCTGGGTTCGAATACCGCCAGGACCGTCCTATCTGACTAAGGATTTTTCCAGGTTTTCCTCAGTCCTCATAAATGGCAAATGCCGGGTAGGTACCCTAAACTTAGGCCTGGAACGACTCCTTCCTTAAAAATAAATCCTTTCCCAATTTAACATTTCATCTCATATATCATCAGTGTCCATCGCCTGTGGTGCCTCTGTAGCAAAAACAGACGTTAATCACTATTCATTCATATTAATAGGAAAATTTTGTATTCTGAGCTGTGATTCCACGTTTTCTATCCTATACATTTAAATATGTTTAAATGCTGCAGGGAATTTTATCAAACAAGTTATTGCAAAAGGTATCAATACCTTCATTGCCTTGTTTGACAGACTGGAAATATCGGGTTTGCCTGTATCAAAAGGCTTATGCTCTTGCCTGGAAAACTTTGACGGTAGATGACTGTTGTGTTCTGCCGGGTTCCACTTTTTCGGCTTACTGTATCTCAACATACATACATTTGTATCTATGCATTACAGAATAAATGCTTCGTGGACCCTGTGGGAGCACAATTTGAGAATTTCTAGTATAGACAAACAACTAAAACCCACCATGAGTAGAGACACACACATTTACCCGCGACCCTCAACACTCACTCATCTTCAAAGGACATGACCATTAGGCCTGAATGCTTGAAATGTGTTTTGAAGTATTTAAACCACAGCAGATAAGCGAGTTAACTTCGACCGTGCAGTATTATCTACAAACGAAAAGGGGCATTCTTATTTCACTAATAACAGAAAAATTAATGAAATACATCTATCGAACTCAATTTTTATGCATTGGTCTTATGGGTTCTTGATTCTTCTGGATGCAGGCGTCTCCACTTCCGACCCCATTGCATGATTTAATCGTTGCTGGTAAAATGTGTTTTAAGAACTCAATTAAAGGATCCCTAAATGAAAATTAATAGGGTGGGTAACTGAGAACAGTGAGGTAAACATTTAAAAAGCCGGTATTGTCGGCGAGTGTGAGCGGCAGAGCATCATCCTGCATGAAATGGACACAATTCTGTTATCTTCTTCCTCCAGTTACGGATGACTGCTTTCGCTGATCCTTTGAGAAGACGAGTAATATTGAGAACGCACTATCTGACGTTCTGAAAGGAAATTTACATGCAAAATTATTCCTTGCCTGCATTTTCGTTTCCAAGTCAGGCCACTGCATCGATGATCATCTTGAGTGATGTAGTCCATCAAGATCTCATTCGTGATGACGATGATGATAAAAATGTCTTACCGAAACCTCGTAGCGCCGTTTTGTTCAGGCAGTAGTTATTAGTTGCATAAACGGACTACCCTCTATCATGAAATTGTGAATGTTGTGGTTCCGATAAAGTTGTACAATATGCAGAACCATTTGAGCAAAATGTTCTAGAGCAGAGAAGGTACCAAAACTTGTGAGTAGGAACTAATGCCGTTTAAACATTTTGGGATGTTTGGTTTGAAAATATTTTAACTGGGTCCCGTTACAACTAACGTTTCCCTTTCTAACTGCGCATTGGCAAATGTGGCTGCAACATAATGGAGCGCCGGAGCATTTTACCGCTTTCCTTTTGAGATCAGAGCTTTTTCCCATAACAAAAGCTTTATCACGGTTCGTCCGAAGATTTCTAGCAAGTCTCTTCACTGTGTGTGTGTGTGTGTGTGTGTGTGTGTGTGTGTGTGTGCGCGCGCGCGCGCGCGCGTGCGCGTTTGTGTAAAACGTGAGCTGTAGTTTTGAGTTATGTCTTTCTTTTGCTAAGCAAGTAAATCTAAAGTTTTATTTATATCCCAGAAGGCACCAAAACTTCTGAGTAGGAACTAATGCCGTTTAAACATTTTGGGATGTTTGGTTTGAAAATATTTTAACTGGGTTCCGTTATAACTAACGTTTCCCTTTCTAACTGTGCATCGACAAATGTACTGCAACACAATGGCGCGCCGGAGCATTTTACCGATTTCCTTTTGAGATCAGAGCTTTTTCTCATAACAAGAGCTTTATTACGGTTCGTCCGCAAGATTTCTAGCAAGAGTCTTCACTATAGTATTTTATATATATAAAACGAAAGCTGTAGCTTTGAGTTTGAGTTATGATCTTTCTTTTGCTAAGCGAGTAAATCTACAGTTACATTTATATACAATCACTCCAGATCACTTACCCTCTCTAATAGTAATCAAAGAACCCGTAGTGATGCAGATGCATTTCACTACATGCTCCGTTGAGAAATGCTAAGAAAATAAGCAATTAACGGGCGCGCCTTTCATTAAAAAGAAAAATATGTGACGAGATGCCGGTGGGCACAACTGTCCATGAACGGTTTTCTTCTCGGCCTCATTATACAGCTCACTTGTGTCACAACAGTTTATTTGCTTGCTAAGTGAAAAAACTTAAAGCCCTAAACGTCCGGGCACTCCTTGATTGAAGAGGCCTCACGGGGAACATAATTAGCTAGGAAGGACGCGGCTGTCTGTTTCCAGACACGTTACCTGCTAGTTGCACACTAACGCTAACTCAATTAGATAGGGCTGCAAATAAGCAGCCCCGTTTAGGAAGCATACAAATACTTACCAGCTGCACGATGCTGTCAATGGCTCTGTTGTATTTGTCACAAAGCGCCCTCATACTCTCGTAGCTGCAACAAGCAAAACACAGAATCAGTACCACACATTTCCTGACTATGACAGAAATTTAAAACACACTTTCAATCCCTATAGATTGTGACATTCCCAGTATATTTCCCTAACATCACGCATCTTTGGGATTAAAAAAATTAATAAATATTAAAAGTTCCCAGGCACGAACACGAGTCAAAGCATTTTTATGGTGCCGATCTCTTCCACTGACAGGGGAAACCGTCAAGTCTGGACAAAAAAAATGGATCCAAATTTCAATTATAGGTTATTTACTAACCTCTGAATTTAATGATTATGTTGGTTTTTCTATAAAAAAAAAAAACCACCGTTGACCAGTAATGACATACTACTTAAAAGTATGCTATACACACGTACAATCTCGACTGGTGCAGCAGAAGACGAGCAAAGGGTGACTAAATGAAACCCTCAAGGGAACAAATGCTTTTCACGGAAAAAACTAATCTTGAATTCTGAGGTAAATAATCTATCACTAAATTTTTATACTATTTTATGTTTCTGCATCCGAGGGTTTTCCTTGTGAAGAATTCTACCGCACGCAATTCCAAACTCCTTGATGTTGACTCCATAACCCAGAAACCGGAGGTACATTACTTTAGTCCCAATAAGTAGCTCGAATTCTCGACACTTTAGTTTCTCGCTAAACATATCAAAAGTTATACATACAACAACTGTACAAATAATTGAATTTCGACTGCTTCTAATCATTTTGCATATATTAAATACATGACACTAAACCTCGAACTTCGCCAGAGCAGTAAACGATGTGTGCTGTTGGGAATACCAAAACATTAATCACTTGCACATTTTGGAAAACATTCTAATCTATCTCCTTAAATTGCAAGACTAAACTCTAGGGCCCCTTAGAAGGTCCAATGCGTCTCTAGCAAAATGACAATAGAGGGCATCTTGCTGGGCCCACCCGCGTGTCATATGACGCAAGCTATAAAGGTCACACCTAATGTCAACACCTAATGACTAGCACACGCATGGCGTTACGTAAGTTCCCTTTGTGGGTTTCAATTCTTTGCATTCCAAGTGGCTTGCATAGACATGTCTATTCAGCCCAACAGTGGGAAGGCGAAAGTGTGTCTAAAATAAATGAACAGTAATTTCTATTCTCTCAAATTATTGAATTCTTCCATATTAGTGTGAGTTTATCAAAGTGCCACATGAGTAAGATAATCTTGGAGTTCAACTGTTTGTTCCTTCGTCACACATGTTTAAATAAACTATATAAATTAAGATGTAAATGGGTTTAACCACTTGAATAAGAAATTAGCGAAATCTTAAGTTTATCTTTTCTTTTCATAAGATGATGCAGTTAAGACAGATTTCTCCAGCATCTCTTAAATTTTTCTACACTTTGGTTCACCTACCGCAAAGGCGGCGTTTGGGGAGACTATAGTTTATGTAGAATCTTTTCATTGATCACTGATTCAATACATACCTGCAATTCTATCAACAGAAAGTACCAAAATCACAGAAACTGAACACCATCATTACTCCTGGAGGCCGGTGGCTAACGTTTAATGTCTCTTGTCACAGGTCTCCTCGGCGAATAAGTTTGTTGACGCCTAAAGTTAGTCACTCAATATGACCGCGGTACAATAAAGAAAGAAGTTTCAATGCATTTTTCATTTACTTGCATATTTTAAAAATTGTTTATCTGTGTAATGCTACAGAGCACTCTAGAGTGTATTCCAAGAAGCTCTTGACCGCTCTGAGCTGTGTTGGCATCTGCTATGCCACACTGTCCGCCTTCAAGGAGTTGTGTAGCCTAATCTAAATAAATTCACATCGACCATACCGAATACATCACATGGGGAAAAATCAGTTCCTGATAACTGTCCTTCCTGCACATAACATGGACTTGGAAGGAGTGTGTTAAGGAGGCAATGCAAGAAAGAGAAAATATGAAACAGAACTATCTCCTTTATTCGATGAATATCAATAGAATTTTAAGTTTTACTCATAATTTCGATGCTTTGGATAATATTCGCATATCACTTTGGTTTTACAACGAAATTCGTTAATTAATGTCCATTATTTGAGTAACATGCCACCAATGAAACAGAAAAGAGTGTTGAAATTAATGAAAAACGCTATAAGATCAACAGCAAATTCAACTGGCTGGGTGCTGGTCAATCTTGACTTGACAAATATGAAACATACGAGAGCTATTCTTAATGAATGCATTCCCACAATGATGGTGGTACACTATTCACTGTTGTATAATATAACACCTATCTATTAAGTATAAACGATTTTGATTGGTTTTGCTTATGCTTGTGGTGTCTTAAATCACCTGCTGCGGTTGTTTAATGTTACAGCACGCTTATGGGGAATCCATTTTGCACTACAGATTATCATGGGCTTCTTTGGTGATGAAACCTAACACTGCTGCTGCAAATGGGAAAGTCGATCGCAGTATTGCTTTAAGCACCATCCATACAACGATAGCGCAAAAAATACACCGTGAATTACAAAACCGTTTACTCTCGAACAACCATCTTTCAAAGACAGAAACTGCTGAATAACACTTTATTTTACCCTAAGAGTAGCACCAATTTTGGAGAATGGCACAAAAAAAAAGCTGGGAATCAAATGACAAAAATTTGGAGGATAAATACAGGAGTATCAGAAAATGTTTTACACGTATCACTTAACAGCTGGTGTTAAATGCTAAGACAGATGATTCAGTACGAGACTGACGCGACTGGCCCTAACGTCCTAGTGTGAAGCGCTCTTGAGATAGCCAGCCATTTCTGACTGCGAGGTGATGGGAGGGGCATAATGCTTACTACTATCGCGAGGCAATCATAGCTTACAATTGGTTACGGCATTCTACAATATCAACTGCACGTGGAAAGGATAACAAGCTTTTCCTGAAAGCCGCGCGTGGAAAGCAATGGGCCGGCTGTACCAGAGTAGTCCACTCCAGTCACATCCTGTGATGATTCCAAGACTAAACACGCTGATGACCTGAGCTGTTAAAGAGCGTCCATAAATAAATCAATCAATCAAAACCAAGACTAAACGAACACAGCAACAAACGTTCATAGTAAAGTACCAGCTAAAATTTGCTATCAAACTTGTGGATGTTGCAATTTCTGCTGCTCCTGTTTCGTTTGTAATATGGATGTTGAAATACTTGCAATATTATTAAGAAGCCGAAGCACCGAATGTTTGGAGAATCCTACAACATTCATTCAATACATTCATAAAGCATAATGATTATGTAAAACTGAGTAAAGTCACAACTTCTCTTCTACCTTTTAGTTTTCCTACCACTTTAAGAACCACTTAGCCAGCAGAAAGGCTCGTATGTGATTTATTTAAAGTGAAACCAAGGATGGCCCTGATGCGGCTGCCAATTCGGTTTATTTGCCACTTTCCTCATCTCTTCACAAATGGTATCGATGGCATCTAACACTTGATTGTTTAATGAAAGATGTTTTTGTCTTGGTGCAATCTATTGGATAAGATGACAGCATACAGTTCATTTTGGGGCAAAATTTTGTCTTTCATGAAGACCTCATAAAGATTTGACAATCTTCATATTTCTGAATAAGGCCGAGAACTTTTAGAACGCCCCGAGTACACTCACATAAATTACTCTCGGGTCACCTCCATTTTAGAATATCAAAGTGCTAGTGCAAGACCACAATTAACATTTTGCTCGGCTGAAACAAGTGCCGCGCGCTAACTATCGGTACGGTTACTAATTGAAGCACGGTCTTTCCATTGCTGAAAACGAGAAACTTACATGTCCAATAGTTTCTTCAAATCCTTAAAGTTAAATTGCAAACTTCGCACCAACTGATCATTACAATTTTCTTTAGGACAACCCATTCCTTACAACAGGTCACGAT